>OX421972.1:81632997-82232997 GCA_949128135.1 Parasteatoda lunata
GCCGCAAATTAATATTTAACATTCTAAAACCCTAACTTTAAATGATGACAGAAAATAAGATTTTTATTTTCAAATGTGTAGCTTATAAGAAAGAAAACTCGTAAGTGTGATAGAATATTGGTTTTAAATAAATTTGCTTGAATAAATAAATAAATTGCCCTCCAATTTTCAAGTTTAAAAACACTATGATCAGCAACAAATTTAGAATATTAATTCATGTTGCAATTTTTTTTATCATAAGGCTATTTTAATTTTTAACTATATTTTGTAATCAACTTTTTAAAATTTCTCTACATTATTCTCAGTTTAATTGTAATATGTTTCCCAATGATTAAAAGATGGTAGAAGTTTAGATGAAAAGTTTTTAAAAAATTCTTTTTTTAGCGAAATTTTTTAAAACTGTTCTCCGTTGCTTAGCAACTGAGAACAATTCATATTTTCTTTTATTTCCCCCATCATAACTAGATTGTCCCGTAGTTACTAAGCAATGAGCTGATCGGATAGAAATAAGTTCTCCTAAACACTAGTAGAATGTTCCCTTAGTATATTTCAATGTATCTATCTATTTAATAAAATCTTTCCGATAAATATCCTCTAATAATTTTAAAAAATTCAAGAAACAAAAACTGATTTTTAAAGATAAATATACCCTATTTTTATCAATAGACTTGATTTTAAAAAATAAACTGAAATAATGTGCTTCCATTAAGAATTTATTTAAAAACATTCTTTTTAAAAATATAATTATGATTTAAAATACAAGTTTTTTTTTTTTTTTTTTTTTGGAATAAAAAAAATAAATCACGTAAAAATAAAAATCAGTTTAAGAATTTTCTATTATTTCTTTTATCATGCAAGAACTTAAAAAACATAATGAATTATTCCATATAACTTAATGATCATTACAAGATATTTATTCTTTTTGTGTGGTAAATAAAAAAATATTGAAATAAACTGGAAAATATGACTAATAAATGTACCTTATATATTTTTATCACAGCAAAAATTTAGATTTATTCTAAAAATATTGACTAAATTTCAAAATAAAAGTAAAAATTATTTTTCATAAAAGCAAAATAAATTTTATTTTCATAAAAATTAATTTCAAATGAATCAAACGGTGGTTGCTATTTGTTTAATAGTCAAAGATTTATTTAAAGTAAAATTCTTCAAACGATAATGCATTTCTTTCTGAATTATTGCGAACCCATTCTAAATAAAGATTTTTTCGTTAAAAAAAAAAGATGAAATAAATCACCCTTTTGAAAATAATTTATTTGTCTTAATCTTTTCTTCCGTTGTTTCCAGAGCGAATTGGTTTTTCTTGATTGTCATCGATGAAAGATTAGACGATGAATTTTTTTTTCCCTCTAATCTTTCTAGAAATAAATTTACATCAAAGTGCACTTGATTGCTCTTTAAATATCAGATTAGATTGAATGATGCTATTTTTAATGTTAAAAAGAATTTGAAAGAGGACGAAAAATAATTTTATAATTTTTTCAATGACTCTAGAGTTTGCCTCTTTTTTAAAGATTATTTGTAGATTTTATACCAACAAGTATCTTTTTCTAAACTGTTGTTCAAAACATTTACTATTGTTTTAAGTAGAAAGAAATAAAAGAATTATCCTAATTTAATTTAAAAGTAATTTTTTTTTTTAAATTAGAATTTAATTTTTATCTTTACTCCGCTGTCTTTTATACTGATTTTTCAAGTAAAATAAAACTGGAACCGTTTTCTCCAAAGAAAGAAATTTGTCTTCAATTAATCCTTTATTTTTTTTAAAAAAACTTTTAAATCTTGTAAATGGCTTCATTACCATCGAATAAGTGCTTTTTTTTCATAATTTGTTATAAAAACTTTCGTGGAATTTTAAAAAAAAATATTATAATTTAAGTCATGTAATTAAACTCAACAATGTTAACTTTTTTTTAGAAATTGGGAAAATGTGAGAGAATCACGTTTCTATGATTTTTCACTTTATTGAAAAAGTAGGGTTATTTAACTGATTAAATTTAAAATGAATTATCTGCCACTTCTTGCATTTTTATTTTATTCTATTATTTTGATAACCAACCGTTTCTCAACTGCTAAATTTTACTTAGAAATGTTCTAACAATAACAATTCCACAAAACAGAGCTGCAATATTTAGTTTCTAAACTTATTTAAAAGTAAATACTACTGGAATTATGTAGTAAGTTTCATAAATTGTTAGAAAAATTAACAGGATATTAAATTTCTTCAAGATAACAAAATTCTGTTTAACAGAATTCTTCTTAACTTGCTGGATAAAATTAAAAGAGAATGTATTGAATAAAGCATTAAACTTTGAAAGCATTTATATTATTTCAGAATTCATTAAAAACAATAAAAAAGTGTTTTTATAACATTCTGTTTATTTATGAATGATATATAATGAAGTTTTGGTGTTTAGACACCGAACCAGGTTCTAGTTTATAAAACCGAAACTATGTCCATTTCTGTACTTAATTTATTGCTTTATTTGTTGCTTTATTGGCGTTTTTTTTTTTTTTTCTATAAGAAAGTTTTAGTTTTAAAAAATTAATATATATTAAGGTATCCGAACACGTTCGGAGGACTTTTTTAAAAATATTAAGTTTCAGAACACTTTAATTATGTTTTTATATTTATTATATGTAAAAACTAATATTAAATAAGAGAAATTAGACATTTATATTATAATTTGTTTTTAAAAGCTAAATAACAAGAAAAAATTGATGTTTTTTCATAAAACTTGGGAAAGGATATGCTTCACCAAAATTATTGTATTAAAAAAGTGTTATTATCAAAATAAAGAGCAGAATTTTGTCTAGTGATTTGACTACAATCATAAAAATATTTGAAAAATTAAATTTTTTATAGAAAATCGAAAACTTTTTATGAGATTTTTGTCAAATTTTTTACGTCATATTTCACATTTTAGACCAATAATAAAAAACTATTATATATTTTTAAACAATTGTAGCACAAGCACTAGAGAACATTATACATAATACACATAAAATTTTTTATTGAAATATATCAACAACTTTTTTAATAATGAATTTTTAAAGTTACTATTTTTGCGTGAAATTACATTCTGAGAAAAAGGCATTTAAAGTATAAATTATATCATTTCTATTTTAAAAATCTATTTTAAAAATGCTATTCCCATGAAACTTCTTTTTTCGTCCATTATTTCGATTTTTGGATTACCCATATTGCAAAGTACTTAAACATAAAATTTCGAAAAGAAATTCAATTACGTTTCAATAAAATGTAGTCAAAATAATATTAGAATATTCGAAGAACGCTGCTTGTAAACAAATCGACAAGAGAGTGAGAATGTTGCCAATTTTAACCCAAAAACTACTAATATAAATGATAAATTGGGAGGCTCATTTCTAGCAACATTAAAATAATAATTATTTAAGTGAAAGAAAGATAATTATCCCAAAATAAAGATAAATATAACTGTTTTTGTCCCGCTTCCGGTTTCGGAATGCTATTTCCGGTTTCATTTTTTAATCATCGACTAATATTCTTTTAATCATAACTTTTCTTCTAATTGACGCACAATTAAAATTTAAACTGTTTTGAAAACTAGAATAAACGGAGATTCGTAATATAAAATTTAAAAAAATTTTCATTTTTAGCTAAAATTCACTTTTTCAACGTGTACGGATACCTTAAGATTATAATTTTAAAAATCTGTTAAAAATACGGGTTTAATGTGGAGAATATATTAGGTATCTACTTAGGAATAACAGAAAATTAAAAAATCTTCTAACTTTTTACTTTGATCCTTAATAAGAAAAAATTCCCTTGTTTTTAAGTCCAGATGCTATACATGTCTCAACATCAAATAACGTTTTTCATGTAGTTTTAATATTTTTCGTTCGCAATATATCCAAATTATAGCATAATTCTTAATGGGAACTACCTAACACAAAAACTTCTTGCTACTTAAACTGTGAGTTTTGTCTTCTTGGGTGTAAGTGTTTGCTCAAAAATTACTACAAGAATTTTTGTACTGAGGTATATGTAGTTGACACAACTTAAATATACTGTTACTTTTAGATGTCATTATTGTGTATGAAAAAGAAATATTTTTTTCTTATATTCTTTTTGCTTTTCGGTGTATGAAATCAAGCGTATCATTTAAATGCAAACAAGCACCTTAATTTACTGATTGAAAATAAAAACATAAATATCGTTATTTTAAAGCAAAAATTTAAATATTTTAAAATTTTAGTGTTGTTATCAATTGTTCTCAAAAATGCATATGTGAAAAATGTGTCTCTAAAAATGTTTTTTTTTTTTTTTCCAGAGTGGGAATGCTTTAAGGGGAAATTCCACAGATGCGGTTCGCAGTCTTTGGCCAAAAGATGGCGGGTAAGTTTATTTTGTCATTTTAATCAGTTTAAATGAATTATTCTTACACCTAATATAACAGGAATAATAAAGCAATTAATAAACTATATTTTTTTAAGAAATGAAACTCTGCACAGTTAAATATTACATAAAACTTAAACATACTAGTTCTAATTTTTAAGCTATCGATCATTCTAGTATCCGGTGTCATTTATAGGAAATTCGGCCTCATCTATATTTTCAAATTTTTCTGAAAGTTGATTATATAAAAAAATGTCTAATCAAAGAAAGTTCTTATTTTAATTAGTAACTTAAAAGCATATTTTGTGCGATATTAAAAAAAATTATTTGGGTTTTATAAATGCTTCACATGAAATTTACCAATACACTGAAGGAAAATTTTCTTATACTTTTCTTAACTGATAAATATTAGTTAAAAAGTCATTTCATTCCATAATCTTGAGCAGCTTATATTTATGAGTAAATTATCTTCTGGTTGTGATTTCAAAAGAAGCTTGGCAACAAAAAGAAACGATAAACTTTCAAGTAAGCACCTGAAGCAAAAAATTGAACAAATAAAGGGATTTTCAAAGCATAACACTAGGGACATCCCTTAAATATTGATTAAATTGTGTCATTTAACATATGCCCTGTCAATTCAACCTTAACAACGATTGGCACACAAAACACACTTTAAAATTTTAAACTAAAAGACGATGTCCCGCATCGAGAATTAGAAGAATTAGTAGAAGAATTAGATTCATGTATTGCTACTCGTTGTGGAATCTTGGGTATCAATTTAATTTCGATAGAGCCAAAATTCTTTTTACTTTTGTCACATCAACTTACCTTGCACTTTGGACTATTATTTCATTCATCTGAATGACGACTAGATAATCTCCGAATGGCCCCTCACCACCCAATAAGGTGACTCAGTTTCAAACCCGAGCGAGGGCTGGTCGATCCGAAAAATTTGCTCCCAGCTCGCACTGACCTCAGTGGTAGACAGATCATGAATTCGAGTTAACTTGCAATCGAGCTAATATGGCAGTACATCATCCTAGCCAACTGTGGGAGCCGGACGACATTTCCTCTTAATGTACCACAAATACGGAAGAATTTCGTTAAAAAATCTTGCACGAAAAATTTTTCCCAATATTTGATCCAGGATTTCTCTTGTCTTCTTTATTGGGTTTGAAATTTCAAGGCCCCGGAGCTGGACACTCAATATATAGACTTGAAAGTCGAAACAACTCTTGATAGTTGAAAACTCAAAATTGTGTCTTATGTTCTAAGCTAGTTATAAAATAAAATAGCACTTGAAAATATATCCTTTCCTTATTTGCCTCTCGAATACCGAGGTTTTTCTAGTTTTGTCTTCAATTTTTATTATCTAATTTTTCATTGGAAACTTTGCCTTTTCCTTTCTAAATTTCATTTGTGCACTCAAACTAAAGCGCCTTTTTTTTGAGCACTCAAAACATTTTGACTTTTTCACTTTATTAATTTATGAAGTATTTTCATTTCCGAGTAATAACCTTAGTTATAGTTTAAAAAACTATTAAAATAGCGACAAAGTGTACGTAAATGTTATAAACAAATCAAAAGTAATTCAAATATTGTTTGTTTGTTTTTCTCAATTGAGTAGACAACAAGATATTTTACACTTTTAATACATTTTAGTATACTTATATACTTGAAGTATATTTTTGATAAGTTTTAAGAAACATTAGCACAAAATTCACTATCTACTTATTGAACTATTTAATTACAATTGATATTTACTGTACTAATGCAATTACTCAATTTTTGCGATCAGAATTTGCATCTTTGATAGATGTTAAAAGTAATACATTTTTGCAAGAATTAGATTATTTGAGTTTAAAATTAATTCTAGTTTCTTGTTATTTTATGAAATAAATTATTCTTTTAAATCAACTCCAGACTAAGTTTAATAAGTATTTGCATCTTTGATCAAAAGTTGAAAGTATTTAGTTTTACTAAAATTTTAAGGATGAGTGATTAAATAAAATCTTATTTGCGAACTTCAAAAGTTAGATTTCTGGAATATGGATAAAGCATCTTCTAAAATGTTTTTTTTTTTATAAAATAAAAATTCTTTTAATTAAACTAGACATTAATTTTAGATTTTTTTTATTCTTTAACATATATGTATTTAAATACTTAAGAAACTTTAGCTAGTATCACTTCGAAATAAGATTTTTTACACAAATAATAAAAAGACGATAACTTCATCATTTATCGAATTAAAAAACTTAGTTCATATCAATCAACATTTTAATTAAATTAAACATGAAGTATCAAGTTCTAAAATAATGATACATTTAATTTGAAAGTATCACAAAAAGTTAAACAAAAAGTATCATAGATAAGTTATATTTTAAAAAAATTATCCAGAATTAAACTATATTTAGTTTTCTTCTTTTATTTGAATCTTTTTTTTTTATTTCGACAAAAGCTAAGTTAAACATTGAACTTATTTTTTTAACTGTTTTACAGAGCTTTCTTTGCTTTCATATTAAATTGAAACATGTCAAAACGCTCTGTGATGAAAGAGTTGTTAATTTAATTGTAAAAATGCACTTTTTTTCCTCAGTAACAAGAATATTTTTTGAAGAACACGTTGTTGTAGTTTCTCAAATTATTAATGATAAATCATTCAAATAAACGATTAACTGTTGCTCTGCAATTATAAATGGAAAATACAAAAAGAAAAATAACAAATAGAGAAATAAAATTAAGCATAAAATAAAATTTTCATTTTGCTTGAAAGTAATTAAAACTTTCATTAACTTTCGAAGTTTCAATTCATTAATCATAAACTATTTTGTTGAGCACGCTTGATTTATTGATTATTATTTTTTTTCCGATTTCATACAAACTGTTAATTCACGGATAAAATTTTTTGAGCATCATAAAAAAAAATTTGTTTGAATAGAAAAGTGAATATATCTTTTATTTTCTATTTTATACTTTTGTTTTATGTTATTTTTCAGTTTTTTTGCTATCACTTTTATAATTAAAAACGAGTTTAATTTTTGTAATTTTTTACTGAAAGAGATGAAGGTTTTGTTTTGTTAAGAGCTGAAATCAGTGGTAATATAAATTAAATATTTCATAATATAAATTTGAAATAATCATCGTTCTTATGACTACTTTAATACCTATTCCCTATTCCCCAAAAATAATTCTTTAAAGATTTCGTGAAATAAAGAAAATTTTATAATCTACTACAGATTATATACCATTTTAATAAAACAAAAACTTCATTTAATTCAAAAAATTATGAAAGTGTTAAATGTTGATATGTTTGAGCACTTATAGGCGCTTATTCTCAAGACTTACTATACACGAATGAAACTAAAACAAAATCATTTTGAGTCAAAAGGCATAAAGTTGCCAACAAGAAAAATAGAACGTACGCCTTCCAATGAGGTGAACCGGGTTCGAATCCCAGCGATGGCTTGTTGATACGAATTCCGCATCCGGCTTACACCGACCACAGTGCTGACATAAAATATCCTCAGTAGTAGACGGATCATGGGTTTGAGTCCCCTTTCTGTCAGGCTAACCGCGAAAGGTTTTTGCGGTTTTCCTCTCCATGAAAAGCAGATTCGGGTTAGTTCCATCAAAAAGTCCTCCCCTAAGGCAAAATTTCTCCCAATACCTGATTCAGGAATTCCCTTGTCTTCTGGATTGGTTTCAAAATTACAAAGCTACGGAGTTCAACATTAGTAGCCGTAAACCCTAGATAGGGTGGGCTGTTCAACGATGGTTATAAAATAGAATAAAAACTAGAAAAATAGAACTGAAAAAAAAAACTAGAAAAGTTGCCATGAACGAGAGTGAAACAGAAAACATAAAGTTAACGAAAAATGAAAAACAAAGGATTAGGGCATCTGTATTTTTCATTGGCAGCTTTATATTTTCTATTTCAAATCTCTTTTATGTTAAAGTCTAGCGAATCTTGAAAGTAGTCGCCTATTCTTGATTGCTCGAAGCATGTCGACTTTTACCATTTTCATATTTTTTAAGCAATTAAAGTATATCTATACTACCAAGTATATCTTTACACTTCAGTTTCTTAGGATCATTCATTTGTTGGAAGCTATACCATTTGTTCAGGTATCGAGTAGCTCGGTTGGGGGGAGGATAAAGTAAGAGTTTAATTATTTTAGCATATTAATAATTTATTTACAAACAATATTTACAGACATCAGTAATTGCATCCTTCTTCACATCAGGCTCACTTGGCGCGCACACATACGCTCTCTCTACACATAATTGCTACTGCCATCTAGTGGCCAATCATTTTCTTTTTAAATTTTAATAAAATTAAAGCTTAGTGTTAACACATTTAATGTAAGACCATACTATGTTCTTAAATCTAAAAATTTCAGTATTTTCAAAGTGCAAATTAAAAGTTTCTATCTTTGAGCTCGTCAATTAGAAATTAACAGAAAATATAGCAAGTTATGTTAAAATTCCTGTTTTTGTATTATAATTAAGAATTATAATTAAGAATTATAATTAAACAATAATCTTTACATCTGTTTTCTTGCTGCTTTGGAAACTTAACTAACTTTTAAATGCTTAGTTAATGATGTAGACATGATGTTAAGATTCATCTTTACATCTGGATACCTTCATTTACAATTCAGGTTCATATATTATGTTCCATATTTTATTGTCTTGTCCTATAGGGCATGTAACCTTTGAAACTTTATGGAACATTCTTCAGTTGTAGCTTGGATCTCTGTAAACAGCACATCTTCACATCTGTACATTTACACCAGTACAACCCAGGGTCATTCTCGGGGTTGTTTCATTTGAAGGCCTCCTTTGTTCATCACATCGTTTTCTTGTACTGATAAGACACAGATAAGACTTAAGTATTTCCGGGATGCCCTATATTGGGATGGGGATGAATTAAATTATACATGGGAAACTCATTCTGGCATTTAAGCTTTACTGACAAATCTCCCACCAACCCCTAAGTAACTCGTCGTTTAATGGCTTGATTTAAAAAAAAATTCCCTAATCTTACTCATTTTTTAGATTTCGCCTATCGGTATAAACTTTAATATTTAACTCAAGAACACAGTCTAAATCATCTTTTTCTATTGTTTACAGTGTTTGATTACTTTAGACATTAGGCTCAACTAGACACTAATTTGGGTTAGGCACTAGGCTACATTCTTTTTAATAATGTCATATTGGACAAATGGATCAAGTAGAGTAGATATCTCTAAACCTAATCATTTACTTGTGCATTTTAACTGAAGAACACAGCTTCGTTTAGAAAATAAAAACTCAAGAGTTTTTTAAAATAAACATGAAATACAATTGGGCGTGTATTAATGTTTCTAAATGATCAAAATTAAATGTGTAATAATGAGTGTTTTATTTTTCATTTTTTAGACCAGGGGATAACCCCTTCTACAGCAACATCGATTCCATGCCTGACATTCGACCCAGGCGGAAATCAATTCCACTGGTTAGCGAATTGGTAAGTTAGTGCATATAAGACATCTCGATTGATCGTTATTGCTTTTTCCATTATTCAGGAACTACTCCTGCGTTTATATGAACAGCTTTTTAATATAAACAAGTATTTTTTTTCCATGGTCGGTTAACATAACATCCAATTTATTAACACTGAAAAGGACGAAGAAAAATATTCCTCACTCTAAATATATTAAAATAATAAATTTATGTAATAACGCATTTAAATAGTTCATGTGTGTTTTAGAATATTTTGCGATTTTTAAAGCATTTTATAGTATGGGCTAATTATGTAATAAAAGAGAATGGGAACAACAATAAAATGCAAGCTACTTTTTAAAAAAAACCTCACCAAGAAATATTAATATAATTATAAATTTATAAATATCGCCTTATCGTAATTAGCATATATTTATTATTGCTTCGATAACAATAATTTTAATACACTCTTTAATATCATCATAAACTATAATTTATTCCATAAGATTTATGTTCTTGCGCTAAAAAAATGTTTTTTCGCTGAGCAAAAAAAAAAAAAATCCTGTTCGTAAAATTCAGAAAAAAAGTCCTTTTTTTTCAAATATTAATAAACAAACATTTCCTTATGAATATTTAAAAAGCTCAAATCTTGAATCTGGAAAAAATCAGAAAATAATAGCTTGATTCCATACATTATTTTTTGTTCGATTATAATAACAAGCTAAAACATGTCACTTGATTAACAATTTATCTTAATGTTTCCAATGATTTTTTTTTTCTTTCTTAAATATTAAAATGGTACTTAGATGTGAAATTTATGTGACTCTAATGGGAAGTCTTTTTTATAGATAGTTAAGAAAATAGATTGTTTAGAAAAGAAATAAAAATTGTGTGAAATGAATGGATCATTTAGGAGTTGTAATAAAAACAAATAAAATACACCTGCTGTTTTTCCTCTACTCAAATAAAAGCAAATAGAAAAAAGTTCTTTAAATGCCTCTAAACATCAATTTAAAATACAATTTAAAATTTTTTATTCTAAATGGCGTGTTGTAATAATATTCTCGACATATTTAATTTAATTTTGCATTTTCTTTCTCTTAAACCAATTTTTATTTTTAATCTCTCTAACTGTGTAATCATCATTCATTGTAATCGACAAATAATGGTAATATTGGGGTTATTATAAAAATAAAGCCACAACAAACTAATGTAAAATCATTACACAGAATTCTTGGGTCCATTAATGTCCATCACAAAATGATCAATAATTAGGCTAAATGAGAATCCCATTAAATAACTTGTTTAAAAAGAATACTACTCGTAAATGGACTGTAAAAATGCCAAGAATAACTGAAATCAGCATTAATTCGTAAACATATACTTAAATTATTTAATCCATATTATTTTCCATGTTTGGCAAATTATTTAATATGTATAAAAGCTGAAACGTAATCCCATAAAAGCAAAAATATATTTATAAGAAATCTAAAATATAACAATAATAAACTTATAAGGAAAGCAAAATAAACTAATTTGAAAACAATCATGGATTTCAGTTCATTTCAAAAACGAATTGGGAAAACCAGGAGATCTGTATAAAAAATGTTTATTTCCTGTTAAAAAATATCTAATAATTTTCAGATATAATCCCAATCAAATACTTACAAACGAAAAACTCTAATTGGTACACAGAAGCTTTTCTTTTAGCTATAACTATTCTCTTCCCATATATTAAATTTTATAATTCACAATATTATTTTGCATATAAGTGTATTAATATATTATTAAATAATGCATATTTATTAAATAATGTATAGTTACTTGAATTAAACTTACTACTTTGTTTCATTGGTTTTCTCGTTTTCTTTGTGCTTCCTATGGTGAAGGTGCTTAAGGTATGCTTTACTCTTTTTCTATTTATTACTATTATTTTTTATCTATTTTTAATTTTTAATTATTTACCTTAGAAAATAGAATTAAAATTATCGAAAATGCAACAAAAATTCTGGTTTAAATTTCCTTTAATTTAAAACTCTTTCAATTCGTTTTATTATTAATCAAATTAATTTTACCAAAAGATTAAAAGTATTTTATTTAAATTTAAAGTAGCACGTACCAGTAATTACTTATTGAAAAAAATGTGTTGCTACTTTCTATATAAAAATGATTAATCCATGTTTTGATTTAATATCATATTATTTAGAGTATATTTTTATTAAATGTTATTATTGCAAAATTAAATTTAATTAATGAATCTTTTATTAATAAATAAATTTTTTAATTGAAATAAAACTCATTTTAAAAATCCGTAACTTTATTTAAAAATCATGAGTAATTTCTTATTCAAATATTTAATTTAGCGATACTTTAAGAAAAGTAAAGTCTTTAAATTATACATTTACTTCGATTCATTACAGATTTCTAATTAAGATATTCTATAAATATCTAATGAATCATCAGATAATTTTTTTAATTTTCCAATATATTATTCAAATTAAATAATTAATGCTGAAAATTTATCTGTTCGCTTTAAGAAAAATATTGAATATGTATCATCTTAAATTTAATAAGATTATTCTTTTTTTTATTTTTAGTTTATTGATTAAAAACGTATTCTTTTCATTATCCTTGAATTAACCTATTTGTATTGTAATCACTTAGTTTAAACAAAATAAATATTTAAGGTACCCAAATACAAGAATCTTAAATCATTCATAACTAAATTATCAAACTTCCGATTTTTATATGAAATAAATTTTTTTTTCTTTCTCTCCTATATAAACTTTCTTTCTACCTAGGTCAGAGCAGAAGTTCTGATAATTTAAAAATAAACTATCCATCCGTCTGTTTAACCTTATACTCTAAAACGTGATTTCTCGTTATTTCCTTTATTTTTAAGTGTGAAATCTTTAAATCTCATTGAGCCATCTACTTAAATTTTAGCATAAATACTCTCGACATATGAATGCTTTCCAAACTAAATCAAGTAATTCCCCTTTCTGTTTTTTTTATTTTTTATTATTTCTATTTTAATTTCGGAGTACTTGTTTGACCTCTAACCTTGTGCTTTTAACTAAAATATTTATGTTCAAATGTACACTGTAAATAATTCTGGATCAAATTACGGAATGAAGTATCGGCACTTTACGGTTTGAAGTATCGGAAAGGTATTAAGATAACCACATGACCAGGTTTTTATAACCCTTGGAAAATAAGTAATTTACAACAGGAGCTATGAATTACATATTCAAATTTTTTGCTCCTTCTCGATAAAACAATTTGGCAATTGAAGCAATCATGTATGTCCAAAAAATTAACTACGCACAAACTATTTTTATACTTTAAAAATGTAAATTTTATGCTTAACCGAATTTTCTGAATATGCCTCAATATTATTAAAATATTTTTAAATTATTTAATTATGAATTATTTCGAATCATTATTTAGAAATGGAACATCTGTTCACTGAACTTGTTTTGTACTAACAATATGAAACGAGCGAAATTAATAATTATGACAATTATTCGTTATTTAAAGAAAGTAGTTTTCCCTTTGCAACTCTACTTTCAGTTTTAAAAAATTTGATTTTTAATATTTATATTGATTTATGTTTTAGTACAAAATGCATACATAAATCAAATATAATTGTAACTAATTTTTACAAAATTTCCGTTTTTAAATCTATTTGGGTACCTTATGATTATCCATAGTGTTTAACATAACGCGCAATTGTACATTATTAAATATAGTTCTGTTAAAAGTTTTCAATGAAATCCTTATTAATTATCTTATTTTACAGACCATGGCCGCTACTAAGAGAAATGCTGGTCTTACATCAGCAGTCCCTAGAGCCTCCTTGAACGATGAGGAATTGGTGAGTACAAAAATTCTATTTAAATGTTTTAATTAATCACAGTTAGTTAAACTTCTTATTATTCATTATAAATATTCTTTATATGAGTGACACAAAGACAAAAGTCATTAAAAGAAATAGTACAATTTATCATTACCCATAACTAAGCTTTGTTTAAAACTACACTTTATCATAATTTATTATTAACTTGCATGTCAAAACTATAAATGATTTCATCGACGTAGAACAGAAATCATTAATTTTAAAAGTAGAGTTTATCACAATTCATAATTAAACTTCTTTAAACCAATACTGTGTAGAGCATGTCATCGGCGCATTAAGTTCACAAATATAATTTGTCATTTTCCATGATTAAACTTTCGTTATTTCAAAGCTCCACTTTATCATATAAAACTAAATATGTCATATGGTTTATGGCTTTCATATTGGCTTTCATATTAAAACTAAATATGTTCTCATCGTCATACTAACAAAAGTCATCAAGCTCAAAACTACTGTTTATCTCAACTAATAATTAAGATTTATTTTGTTCAAAACCAGAGGTTATCATAATCCATAAATAAGATTTTTCATGGAAAACCATATATGGCATATAAAAAAAAGTAAGTTTTAAATTACAGTTTTATCATTGTCCATGATTAAATTCTATATTAAATATCATCAACGACATTACGTGAAAGGTTAATTTTCAAACTACTGTGCAGGAAAAAATTTTAAAATATTTTAAACTTTGAGTCGATTCTTAAAACCCATATTACTAATTTTGAAATCTATTCACATTTTCTTTATCGTAAATTTCAAATTGCTTAAAAAATTATATACAACTAAGAGAGTAAAAAACGCGTAATTTATTATAATTTTAAAAAGAGTACGTTTAACCTGTTTAATGTATATTTTAATACTAAAGTCGGATTCAAATCATCACGGTTAAACAGCAACACTCGTTATAAAGTTTTTATTTCACAGAAAGATTATAAATTATGTATTGAACACATGCTTCAAACGCAACTAAATTTTTTATTGTTACTATGTCAACATTTACATAGCATTTGACATTTAAACATTTGCGTAAATACATTCCAAAATCTAGTATTGATGTAATTTTATGAATAGCATTTTATTATCTACGTTATTTTTAATACTCGTGAATGTCTTTTTTATCTGATTGGCATTTCAGTATGCTAGATGCTTATAAACTTCCGAAAAACTAATTTTAGAAATAATTAAATGATTTAAATAAACATATGAATGAAAACATATAAATACATGATTGAAATTTACTTCAAAACCACCTTAGAAGACATGTAAGAATAATTAGACTGATGAAAACTAAGATTTTGCAACTTATTAATATGTCTTAAAAAATAAATAAATCTATACCAGATCTAGCGATAAAAAATCAAATAGAGTATAGAGAAAACTCTATATAAGCATTTTTCAAATCCAGTCCTTTTGAACCTAAAAGCACATTCTGGAATGGCATAGGGCTGAGAGTTTTTTTGCTATATATGCATTGAATAGAACTTATTCTTTAGAACAATTTTTTTTACAATTTTTAAATTATATGTATTTCTGTTGCACTTTGCCTATTTTATTCAATGCTGCTTATAAATATTTTAATTAAAAATAAAACTTCTGTATGCCTTCACAATCTTATCTTTACTATCATTCTGAAAGATTTATTTCTGCATTTAATTAATTAAAATTTACTTACTTAAAAGATTTATTGCTAAACACACTAATATTATTGTAGAAAACACACGTGTACAAGAAGACACTCCAAGCCCTGATCTACCCTATCTCGAGTACGACGCCGCACAACTTCCAACCTTGGACGGCCACCAGTCCAACATATTGCTACGAGTGTGAGGGCCTTCTGTGGGGTATCGCCAGACAGGGGGTCCGATGCACAGAATGCGGCGTCAAATGTCACGAGAAGTGCAAGGACCTGCTCAACGCCGACTGCCTCCAACGTGAGTAGACATTTCTTTCTTCTTCTTTACTGACTCAACAGCCATTTGTGGGCCAAGGCTTTTTTTACAATTTTTTCTCCATTCTGCTCTCTTCCTCGCCGGGTGTTCCACTGGTACTAGAAATTCCTCATTAATGCGGAATTAATTCGGATTAATTAATTCCGCAATTTATCTTAATTAATTAATTAATCCGAATTAATTAATTAATTAATTAATTCGGATTCATGATGTTAAGGAAAAGTAGTGGTTCCGAATGTTAAAGAAGAAGAGTTCATTTGGCCGTGTGCCCAGCAAATTTTATGCGGTTTACTTAGATTTGGTTGATAATATCTCCCTCTCTATACAACCTGTATAGCTCATTCTTGAAACAATAAACTGAAACACAATATACATAGCGCAAATTAGCTCTTTGTTTCTAGCAAAATACTGTGAATTGTCAGTTAGAGCATTACGTCCTACTCAGAGCAGAAATCCATGACTGTTATTCCATTCGCACATTTGCGGACGTTTTATGCTCTCATAAAAACTGAGTTGTAGACCGCAATTGTAATTTAAATTCTTTTTTTTAACATAATTAATTTTACATTTAATACATATTCAATTTCTGCATTTTAATAGAAAAATATATGTTAACATTTTCTCAATGAATCTTGACACAGTAAATGTACTGAATGTTCGCAAATATGTTAATTTCTATGTGAAATCAATAAATATTTTGATTGGAAATATTTGAAAATACAATATTTAATACTATATATAAAATATAAAAAATGACAATTTGCAAAATTTTTCAAATTTATTTCTTTTTTTATTCAAAATTTTAACAACCATATTTATCAATGCTCATCTATGTTAATCATTATTTATAAATTGCACATTTGAGCTAATCAACACATAAATTATTATGCTTAATACTATATTTTTCTCATTAATATACACTAATTACAATAATATATCTCTCACTAATATTCAATAATTACGATGATCTCACTATTATACAATAATATATAATTGACTACATTACATTTTTATCACAACTTCTAATACTATCACTAATAATACAAACTAATAAAATCGTAGCTACTTTTATTTTTCCTTTTAAAATGAAATGTTTATTACTTACATTTATGAATATTACATTAAATGAATATTTATTACTTACATTTTATGTTACCTATTTATACGTATCATAAAATAAATTAAAATAATGAATAACACTTATCTATTGAATTTTTAAAATAATCAGTTTTTTTATTAATATTTCTTATCATTAAAAAAGCATACTTTTTTATTATCTATAAAATACTGTCTTCAATGTAATTAAATATAAATTTCATTGAATTTATGAATGTCTGTATTATTATAGGTGCTGCGGAGAAAAGCTCAAAGCACGGAGCTGACGACAAAGCTAATAATATTATTATGGCCATGAAAGAACGAATGAAAGTAAGAGAAAGAGACAAACCAGAAATTTTTGAGCTTATCAGGTAAGCTTATCACTCTCATACTTCCCCATTTTAACGTAGTATTAATCAAAAATTTACAATTCCCCCAAAGGATTTATCACTAACTCAAAATCTAACTCTAAAAGCAATTAGAATGAGAAAGAAATGAAGCAAAGTATTTTAAAAAAAACAATGAAGGAATGAAGCGAAAACTCACACCTACACTTAATTTGAGATATTAAAACTAGATATTTTTTACATGTTATTTTAAGGGTGACAGTAGAAAATGTTCCTACCAGATCAGACGCTCATAAAAAAAAATCAAGAATAATTTTTAAAAACTTTCATAGAATGATAGTGCATAACTGATAAAAAAAATCTTAAAAAAAAGTCTGTTTATGCCCTGTATTCGGTAAATTTTTGCCCCACTGACAAGGTATTCGAGTACCAAATTTCTTTTGTTTGTTGATACTTGAAGAACAAACGAAAGACAAATATCACATTTTTTTCAACTTATATTTAGTATCTCTTCATTTAAAAAAAAATTGAAACAGAATCTTACAGAACAAAACTCTAACGCCGTACTGGAAATTATATAGTGCGTGAGAGGTCTTACCATACAGGGACAAGATCAAGACTTATGCTCACATAATTATTTTTAGTTTTAATGAAAAATATTATTAAAAATATATGCACAATTTAATTAAAAAAATTCCATTAATCGTTACCACAGATAAAAAATTTTAATATAAGGTAAAAATTTTAATTAATGTCGGTATAAATGTATACTTCAATTGCGATTTTAATATAGTTTTAGCTTTACTATATAGTTAAGATCATATGTTACGTAATATATTTTATTCTTCCTTTGATAGTAATATTCTTTTTTTGAAAAAAGAAATTCTAAAATGAAATATATTTGACCATTTAATTTACAAAAATAAGAAAATCAGTAAAAAAGACCGACCGTGTACCGAAATTATAATTTACTTAATTAATAATGAAGCCCAATACTATAAAACATGCGTGTTTTTTCCAATTCTTTCATGTTTGCATTTATGCACAAAAAAGTGTGATAACTGTATAATTATTCTTAAGAAAGAAGCCAAGATATATAATTAAATTTCACCAAGCGTGGATTTTTCAAGATTTTATTTAATACTAATTAAAATGAATTCTCCGGCTTTATTAATCTCAGGCTGCATGTATTCTTAAAATTTAATTTTTTGAAAGAAAATATGTTTTATTAATTTCTCAAAAAAACTTGTCTTGCCTGAAGAAACAATTTTAGTTTCCTTTTGAAGGCTTCATTCTGATTACAGCCACAGGACTATTATGAATCTAATTATTTTAAGGCGCCTTACATATTCTTTTTAGTTTTAATTAAAAATTGAATATTTCTCTCAAATTAATGGTAGTTCTCCTACACCTTGAATTTACATTTTATTAAATTATAAAGTAATAAAAAACATCTCTTTTTTAAAAAAATTTCTTGCAATACAGATTGAAAATTTTGTAATTTATATTCTATAGATGCATTATCAGAGGAAATTCTGTTTGCATTTCATTATTATTAGACAATGATAAAAAAGCCAAAAAAAATTTTGATTAGAGCTTTACCGGTATTAAGTTTCCTATACTAAAATGAAATATAACTGCATAGTGCTCTTACAAAAAATTATTTAAATTATTAGTTTCTTACAAAAAATTATTTAAAATAACAATAAAAATTTAAAAAATGGAAAAATTTAGATAAAGAATTCGAAACAAAAGAAGTCGTTAAATTATTTTAACTATAAATTCATTTTAACTATTCAACATTCTGATTGATATTAAATAAATTATTTTAACGTTTAAAATAAAAATAATTTATTTATTTAACTTGGTAAATAGAGTTTTAAAAAGTTATTGCTAAAATTTTGTAAATTATGCAACATTGTATTTAGATTGACTAAATACATATTTTATTTAAAAAATATTGATGTTCTCTTTCTATGTGTATTGTTTATGTGTTTTGTTAAAACAAAAATAATTAATTTGCTCACTAAGCAAATAGTACAATAAATGATTCATAAAACAAAATTCAAATTTATTTTTAAATTACTACTTTTTATCTTCATGCATAATTTCATAATAAATGATGTGGCAAATATTGATTATTTTAACCGATACATAATTAACCATCTGGATATACCTCACCTTCTTAATCATTGATTAAATTTTAATTATTTGGTTGATGAAAACCTTTCGTATATAAATAAACTTTAGGACTAGTAATTGATAATTGATTTAAAAAAACTTAAACAGACTTATAAAATTATTCAAGTATTACTGTTGCAAATATGCAGCTTTTTGTTGCTGTTTTAAGTTTGTCAGCTTTTTTAAATATCAAAGGCAACAATTTTTTGCCAATTAAGAGTATCAAAGGGCAACAAACATGCAGCATTTTGGTGCTGTGTAAGGTTAGTCAGAGTTATAAGATTGCTGAAGTATTATTATTATCAACAAATATACAGCTTTTTGCTGCAATTTCAATTTAGTCAGCTTTATAAGATTATTAAAGTATTATTGTTGGCAACAAATGTGCAACTGTTTACTGATGAAAAAGTTAGTTTGTTAATCTTTACCTCAAGCTTGTGCATTTATCTCAAAAAGCATTTTCTATTTCTTTAAAACAGCCATTGAAGTGTCAAAAACTACCTGATGCAAAATTTTATTTTTTTCTCAGAATGCGGATACAATAATTATAAATTCGCGTAACCTCATTTGTGCAACTAAGTTTCTGCTTGCTCAGCCGAGGTAAATTTTAACCTTGATTCTTAATTTCCTACTAATCAGAAAAACTTTTTTTAAATCAAAAGATTACAGCTTTCATTTTCTTCATTGTTTTCCTACGTGAGAGTTATGTATTCCCAAACGTAACTTTTTTTTCTAATCTGTTGTGTGTTATCAGAAAAACTGTATCTTAGCAATTTATCGTACAATTATTTTGTACAACTCTTACTGTACTGAAAATCTGCCTAAACTATAAACTATTCTAAAAGTAAAGCTGCTAACAGATCTGTTCTGAAAGTATAGACTCTGTTAGGCTTTTGGCAATAGTTATCAGAGTTTTTAGAAACTATACTAAATGTTCAACCTCTAACACTTTTATGTGTAGATACTTAATATTTTATCGATAATAAATATATCAAAGATATTAAGAACGTACGAACTATCATACGAACTTTTCTGGATTAGCTCATCGCATTTCGTTCAACTACCCTGAGGTATGAACGGGATTGTATCGCAGTTTGATTCTTTTCCTTAACTGCACTTAAACTTTTATTTGGACCTAAATAACAACAATGCTTAAGGTACTACAGGTATGTCCAGATAAAAAACAATGTTCTTTTATAAACATTATTTTCAATATTAGGGGCATATTTTCGGTTGAAACATCGCTTCACGCGGGGCACATGAAAGCCGTGAAGCAGAGTGTTCTGGATGGCACTTCCAAATGGTCAGCCAAAATCGCCATCACCGGTAGGTCACTACTGACCACCCAACACTGTCCATCGCTTTGGCCTGTCTATGTGCTAACTTTCCATATACCATGGTGTTTGTGTGAATATGAATGAATGTATCGTGTTGTGTTTGTTGAAGTGGCATGCTCCGTATATATATTTCTTGATGTTGTATCCGTACCTCACTGTTGTTCTTGTTGTTTGTATCACTAATTGATTGCCATATTTCGTATTTTGATTCGTCAGTATCCATTCACGTTTCAAATTTTTATGTCCAAAGAAAAATAACTATTAAGAAAAAGAATATATACCGTTATAGAAAATTGATTGTAACTAGAGCTATGGGTTAAACAAAAAGTAAAAAAAAGAAATGACGTATAAAGTGATGTTTTGAATATACTTTTATAAAAATTATATGGTATGAAACTGTCCTATTACAAAACGTATGATCTTATTTTAAAACTTTTAACGAAAATAATAAATAAAAATATTCTGTATACAGAGTTTTCTTGATTCACCATCTTTTCCATATAATTTCATAATTCTTATCGAAAATTGAGTAATAATCACCTTTTTAGCGTGAACCACACACACCACCCAACCATGACCAAATATCTAGTTCCATTTTTAGAGCTCTATACTTAAACGGCCATGGTAGGAATGCCACGTAATTTTGACACTGCTCAAACGACGCGGACAACGTCCCCTCTATCTAAACTTCCACACCACAACCAAACAGAAAACTTTCAGTCACGACAGGTTTGACGTGCTCCTTACAGCTTATACACTCTTTGTTGGTTTGTCAATCATCAGGATCAAACTCACGACCCCCCAGCTCTGCAACCAGCTGCGCAAGCGTCGCCTTAACTGTTTAGTGTGAAGCACAAGTGCATAGTTAATAAGAAAACTAAGTATGTAAATTAACATAGTCGCAAGCTGGAGCAAAGTTTAGGTCAATTAAATTTAGCCTCAAAGTTTTAGTATCTACCTCTCCGTAACAATTATTGCTTCCACGTTTTAGCAATTTTGACGACAAGAAATCATTGATACCGTTTTTGTTTTTTTTTTATCTTGCAAAAAAAGAGGATTATTTTCACTTTACATCTACAATATTAATGTTGACATTAATTCGTTGGAATTTAATAAGATTTCACTTTTGTTACTTCTACAACGCAAGTCTTATTCAAATAATACTTTAGTGTAAAGGTGGTGATTTGAGAATCGAATCTGTATACGAATCTGAATCTATATCACTTCTGTTTACGAAAAAGTATTATTTATCGCTGGAACAAAATTAAGGAAAATATCTTAAGGTACGCGAATTTCATAGACAGTGATACAAGGTTATGTGTATGAACTAAAGTATGTAGTATGGTTAATGAAATGAAATGAAATGCTAAACGGTGGTGAACAAAGGTTTATAAGGGACAATAGGTCTATCGCTATTCTTGAGAAAAGAGAGTGCAAAATGCGAGGTATGGCAATTCTGATGAACTGTGATTTTCAGGATGACCTTTTCCATTGACCCCGACACTCATATCGACGCTCTGCAGCAGGGCGAGGCTCAAATAATGGAGGGGACCAGCAAGTGGTCAGCCAAGATAGCCATCACAGGTAGTAAAGAGCTCCTTCCACTTGCACACACATAGGCTCTTTTCTTCTTCAACTTGGGAATTTTTTCTTCTATTTTCATTCTATGGTGTGTCTCAACACTCAATTTCATCTAAATAACTCAATCCGTCAAATAACTGATTCTAATACTAATGGGTGAACTCTGATGAACTCAAGTACTTTTTAAACAATACTTTAAATCTTATTTTAAGATCGACGAAATGAAATATTAGGTTTAGTTTTGAATTGAAATAATTCCCATTGAGAAATGCTCTTCTTATTCGTGGTAAAAAAAAAATTCGATTTAGAATAGATTTTTTTTTTTTTAGAAGCATTAATAAAATTATTAAAAATGCCAGGTATGAGTGGTATTTTACCATTAAATGTAAAATATAAAAGTGTCATTGACCATTTGATTTGCACAAGTAGAATCGGTGCAATATATCCAAAAAGAGAAAGCATGGGAGATAGGATAGGAAATGAAATAAAAACTAAATATTTTGACATTTATCTTTCTTTATAAATTCAAGAAATGATGTGGCATTAGCGGATAGTAATAAAAATACACAGTAGAAGCATTATTTCAATATAGAGTTTTTTTTTATTTCTTGAGATTGCACGAGAACAAGCATCACTTATTGAGCCCTGGTGGCTCAAAGGATAGAGCCATTGCCACCTATTGAGGTGACCCAGGCTTGAATCCCAGTAATGGCTGGTCGGCACGAATTCCACACATAGCTCACACTGACCACAATGCTGACGTAAAATATTCTCAGTGGTATACAGATCATGACTTAGAGTCCCCTTGCCATCAGGCTAATCGTTTTAGTTTTTCATAGTTTTCCTCTCCTTGTAAAGCAAAGATGGGTTACTTTCATCAAAAATTTTTCCATGAAGGCAAATTTTTCTCCATACTTGATCCAAGATCGATCCCTTGTCTTCTGGATTGGATTCAAAATTAGAAGATTACAGAGTTAGTTGAATATTGGTAGAACTCAGAATTGAGTCGTACAACGACGGTAATAATAAAATAAAAAATGCATCACTCACTGCAATACCTAAAGCTATCACTTAAAACATTCTATGAATAATGCTAGCAATCCTCCATAAACTGTTTAACAATCGGTTGCGCCCGATGTACACAAGTTTTCAAAATTGGAAATCATGTTTTCGTGTCTTTTGTTAAGATAATTACAGCTCTGTAAGAAAAAACTCCTTTGTACTGTCCCTATTTCAACATAGTTGAGTTCGTTGTTAAATTTTCCATACTTTGAAACTAAAGTAATTATTCAATATTACTGATAGTAATCATGAAGAATTTGAATAATTACTAAACAAGAGGAATTGGCTAAATTTAAAAGTAGTAACTATTCAACGTGATTCTAATCAACATGTAACGAAAAAGAAATCAGAAAAAACGTTGCGATTCTTGCAATTTCAAGACCCTTCATTATTTAACTTTTAATCTTAACAAAGTATTAACATCACTGTTTTTAAAGCATAATTTTTTGAAAAACATTTCACAAATTCTATTTAGGTTAACGTAGAAAGAAAATTTACAGAATATATATTACCAAATTTGTGTATTTTTTTTTCTTGGAAATGAATTAAATAGTTTTATTTCTTCAATCAATTTTTTTACTCTAAAACATTTTCGGTTTCTCTGAAAAAAATTAGTTGACAAAATCAAAAAATAATTATTTTATCTTTCGATTCCAAAAATTAACTTATGAAGTGCAATTATAAAAAGTTGCTTTTAATTGAACCAAAAAATAATCAGAGTCAAGTTAAATTGCTCACACACCGCTAAAAAGGATGAAAATTGATTCGGATGTAATGTCAGTGGTGATAAATTCTAACACTGTTACTTATTGATTCGCATGATAAAAAAAAAAAAAAAAAATATGATGTAATGGAACTAGACATTTATAAAAATCAGAAATGCAATTAGTCGAGCAGAAAGTTTGATAATAGCCGAATTTATCACAGCTATAGGAACAAAAAGAAACTTTTTCTTTGCTTCTGACAAACAATTTTTCTTATCTGAAAACATTTTCTTCGCAATAACAGTTGCTTTTGTCTGGCTATTTTAGGAAGTCAAAATTTTATATGTTTTAAACTGAAATAACTGTTTTTCAATTAAATTCCTTTGTTTGAAATCAATTTTACCTATTTTACCTAATTAAATATTCTATCATTGGTATTGTAATAAACGCTAAACTATGGGATTTGTAAAAAAATGAAATACTCTTTAATGATTATTAAATTTGAATGTAATGATGTAATTGCATTGCTGATAAAATAAAATTTTGTTATAAAACAATCCAACTTCTACAATTTTTGATGGAAATAATTAAGTGAAAATATTGTAATTGGGTTAATTAAAACTACAAAACTACAGAATGTTTTGTAATTACTGCCCTTCATATGTATTCATAGAATGCTTGTTTGTAATAATGTCAAAAAAATAAACATATTAACTTCTTAATGGTCGCTTAATTTCGGAGAAAACAGTCAGAAAAATACTTATTTTCTTTATTCTAGAAAATTATATAAAACTAAATTTTTAGCTTAAATGTTTGATGAGTGCTGTCATTTCGATTACAAATTCAATTCAAATTGTGTATTGCCATCTGGTGTATAGATTGAGAAACATACATGATTCCGAGCATAAAATATTTATTGTTTTAATCTTTTTGTCACGTTACTTTTGAACACTGCCCGGAAATATCACGGCCACGAAAAGTAGAGGTTTAAACTTCACTCTGTCAAACTCTTGAAGCATTAGAGTTTCCTTCTCCTTATTTTCTTCGACAATCAAGCAGTTTTTGTTGGTGGCAATCCTACCTTCGGCAGTCATTTTTTTTCGTTACATTTCAATGATATCTTTGTTTAATTTAAATAACGTGTTTTGTCTTACCTAAACATACATATTCGTCACATATATACTTTCATCTTGATTTTTAACAAAGGTTCTAAATATACATATTAAGAGTAGTCATTACGAAACACCCAGTATAAAAAAATGCATTACGTGCTTGGCAGAGCTTTCTGAACTTAAAGAAAAAGTTTTAAAGGAAGACTACAAACTGTCGGACATTGATATAACTTTTTTGGATAAAGAAAACAACTTTAGACACAATAAACGCGGAAAATTACACTTCAGTTTTTCATTAGAGGTTTATGAAATCTAATTGTGCTTATATGTTATAACACCTTTAAATAATATAATAATACACCTATAAATAAATCGATCCAAAAAATAATCATGTGGCGTAGGATTAACTCAAGAAGTAGACCGTTTCTGCTATCGTCTCAAGTAAACCGTATTCCAATCCTAACTATAGCTGGTTCATTCGAAATTTACCTGACTACATGTCTGTCAATATATTTTCGGTGTTAGATCGATTATAATTTCATTCGTCAGTTTTTTTTTTTTTTTTCCCCACATCAAAATCGTGATTATCACGGATAACCTCTTCATGTAACGCAAATTCAGGTTAGATTCATTCAAAAATATTAAGTGACGCGGAAGTACCCTTTTTGTTCTCGTAGTTTCTAGTAATCGTCTCGGTCCTTCTATAAGTTCATCTGAAAAGACTTCTCCTATAAATCATCACAAATAATGATTCTCCATACATAGTGATACTTCAGACAGTGTAACTACTAAATGGGATCTTCTCTTAGGAATTGTGGAAAACTTTCTTCGTATTATTATGTTATAGGAAGGCATAAGAGATAGCTTGTAATGGAATTGGTGGTTGAGACACATTTCATACCTGGTTGCGTTGGGCCTAGCTTAGCTGCATTTCTTTTTGACTCATTTTCTTCCATAGATTCAGTCTTAGCTGCAAAATAGACTGTGTCTCATATTAGATCAATGATATAAATCTATAATACTATAGTATGAATTAGTTTTAGATAAAATATAATATGCTTGTTATTAACCAAACAATATTTTCTGCAAATGAAACTAAGAAATGTTATTTTTTTAATTTAATTCGATGTGGTAGGTTTCAAGTGCTCGTCAAAGATAGAGCCCCGGTCCCGCACAACGTCAGCTTAGTGGCTTAATACTCACTAAATGGAAAGAATAAAATTACTCGGAGATTATTATGTGCTGCATATTGAAAAAAAATTTTTTTTGACCCACTCTACAGTCATTTACTACATAGAATTTTCTTTTTACTGTCCTACAAGAAATCTCTAAACTTTAAAAAGTGATTAAGAAATTTTTTTCTGAAAAAGCAATCAACTTATAATAGTTTAATAAAATGACAAGCATATAATATTTTTTTTAAATTTTGTTACATTCTGTTTTTTTTTTTTAATTGTAGCGTAAACATATTGTAGTTTAATCTTACAAACGAGAAGGTAATACTTAGTTCTAGAATTCTGCCTAATGTAGCTTTTTTTAGTATATTGAGATTTTATATAAATTCTGTATTTTTATTTAAATGTATCTAAAAACAGTAAACTTATGATTTTAAGGTTTTGTGAAGTATTTAAATTTAATTTTATTAATTACAAGTCTTTTGAATTGAAATCTTTGAAATAAACATTTCTAACTTAATGTTTTTTGTGCCGTGTCTTTTTCATAATATACTTGTATTCTGGTTTTTAAAAAAATATGGAAAAAATGTATATTATAGTCATGGAAATGTAGAAAACATTTAATTACTTATATGTAAAGAAAACTCTGAAAATTTTCTAATTTAAAAATGCTTAATCATAATATTTTAATTTTACAATGTTTGTGTTTTACAGAAACAAGTTACCTTTTTTAAAAATAGTTTTCTTTGTATCTCATTAAAACTTTGAAGTACATAAAAATCAAAACAACCTTGTTTTATTTAAAATATATGTACTTTTAACCAAAATTCTTATAAGGTTTTCATTTTATATGACTATGAAATTAAAATAAACGTATTTATTTAGTTTAATTATTTACTGAGTTTTAAGTAGAAACAATATAAAAAATACTAACAATTTTAAAGCAGAATATTAAAATATTATTAAAAACTTTTTACGCAGAACACCTTACACAGAAAACATTTTGTGAAAGTTTGCTTAAAGAAATTTACTAAATATTGTATGTATTTCGAGCAGTTTTATTTTTTCAAAACAATTATTAGTGTATTAAATTATTTTTTTTAATACTAAATGATATCGATGTTGTGTTAATATGGTTATTTTATCGAAATATTTTGGGTAATCACGTCTCATAATTACTAAATTCTTTTGTTATATTTAGTTTTATATTCAATTTCATTAAATGAATATTTAAATTAAAACATATTAAATTGAAGTACAAAATTTTTGACTAATGATGAAGCACGTTTACTGGTGGATTTTATGTTTAAAACAGAATTTTTTATCATTCTATTTGCACACACTATTAAACCATTTCAAATTATGCAATTTATTATGTATTATAATGATAATTTATTGTCTTTTTGCATGATACATGTCGTGCCCTAATGTACCTAATTGCATGTTTATTGCATGATATATGTTCCATTTTGTATGCTTGCATAATTTATTGTTTGCACATTTAGAATAGTTACGTATTTCACTTTGTTAAATTCTGTATTTTACACAGATATCACTGTAATTTGTATTTTATCTGCATTTTATCGATATTATTTATTTAAGCAACTTATTTTTATTTATTTTTTTTATAAAAAATTTAAGTCTAGAAACTGTCTATGAATCAAGAAAATTATAAATTAGAATAGTGTAAAACCATTTTTTGTTTAACCATAAGCTTTTATGATTTTCAAACGTTGTTCGTAAACCTTGACCAATCAAAATACTTATATATAACAAAATCTACTATTTTTTATAAAAGCGTTAAAAAAAATTATTTGAATATTATGTATTAAGGGTTTTGGCCAGAAAAGCGATTTTTCTCACTATTTACAAAGAAGTCGTTTTTTCATCAAACTATTTCTTAATATTGTTTCCAGTTTGGTGTTTTGCAAGTTTCTGAATTTTCCACTTGTTTGGTACAGATATAATTGATTGCCTACATGTAAATTACGGTTTTTATTCAGAAATTTTATTTAGAGAAATTTTTAAGTGTGGCTTATCATTATATTACTGCAAACCCTTGTTTAAATACACTCCTTGAGAAAGCTTTACACCATCTTTGTTGTTAATTCAATAGAAAAGAAGTATCTGGTCACTACAATTGCCCTGTAACTTTTTTCTCGTTAAAACGAAAAAAATTTTATTCCATCCAATATTTCTGACCCATACTCTTTAATTTAAACTTATTTCGTGACATTAGGAATTTTTCAAATGAGTACTTCCTTTAAAATACTTGGTTTTTTAAACCGACTTTTGATTCGGTTAAATTTTGTTTCTTCTTTTAATGAAAGCTATTGTTAAAAAAAATTAATTAATTGAATTAAAAAATTTATTAATTCACCTTTAAAATACAGCTAAAAAAAAGTAAACCAAGTTAATACAGTTTTCAAAATGTGTATATTGACCGTCAAATATGATTATTAGCAACATCACAAACAAAAACAAAATCACCGACTTACAATATAGAGGAAAATAGATAACAATAGAACAAGAAATTCGAAATAGAAAGTAACAATGGATTGGATATCGGTTGAGAAAAACGAAAAAATAAAGCAGGTGTTTGATTGAATTCCCCAAGGAAAAGGAAAAAAAACAAAAACAATTTGTCGCAAGACAATTGTGGCGTAACTACCACTACGAATTATAAACATCAATTCACTGGTATATAAAGCATGCTAACTTGAATCCATCTTGTGGTACCTTTTGATAGATGACGGTTGGCATGGTCGATAACTCCCCCCCCTGTGTGTCCATTATCTTAAATACGCATTTCTTGCTTTGTCCACAATAAAAAGCTCACTGACGTTATGATCTTTTAAAGATTGCTAATAATTTTGTCAGAAAAATTTTTTCAATGCATTTACTGTGTTCCAAAATTTTCTTGTCCATTGAACTATATCCTTAGATATCTATTAAGGAGTGTATTTGTTAAATAGTATTCAAAATAAAAACTAATTGGAGATAAATTATGTATTTATCTGAAATTTAATTTAAAATAGCTGAGAGCAAATTTATATAAGACGCTGTGACAAAATTTAAACGTGAAAATGAATTATTTTTAATTAAAAGACATTTTTTTCATTTCCCCCTATAATTTAAATTCCTTATGTTTAATTCATGTTATGTCATCAGCATATATTTTCGAAATTTAAATATTAATGGCATCTCATAATATTCTCATTTTTACACTTTTTAAATGAATCATTTTCATTATTTTTATTTAACTGGTTTACGTTTTATTCCCATTAAGTTTTATGAACATTTCCATTTTTATAATAAGGTTTTATAATGTTAAAAAAAAACTTAAATAATGAAAAAATATTAGCTGGCCGTAAAAGTCATGGCGTCATTTTTTCCCTGTTTCATAAAGTGTATATATGGAAACAAAACTCAACCGATGATGCAGTACTCATTCTGTCCCATATTCTTTGAGCACAGAAGTGCAAAACTCCGCGCTTATAGAAGGACCTGTACTTATCAGCGATTTGCAGTTTCGTCTAAATTGAAGATTGTATCTAACAAAAAAAAATCAAGACTTCCAAATTCAAATATCTTTTGCAAGTAATAAAACTGGTGCGCAATCTAGCGTTGTTCCACTAGCACATCATTCCTCCATGGTTAACGATTTCTGATCGTAACTAGCAGACGGATTCGTATTCTAATATTGACTGTTTGACGAAAAATGCATCATGACTTTTCTGACCATCCAAAAATAAATATGCAATTTCAAAATAGTTTAACTACCCACTCACTAAAAATTTTAATTAGATTATATTAATAATTGTTGCATATTATGACTGATGTATATGTTTTTGTACAACAGTGATATGCGCGCAAGGTCTGATAGCCAAAGACAAAAGCGGGACCAGTGATCCATACGTGACGGTGCAAGTGGGCAAGACGAAGAAACGCACACGCACAATGCCCCAGGACCTCAACCCAGTATGGAATGAAAAATTCTATTTGTAAGTTCTTATTATCATCTTACAAATCCATTAGCTTTATGTTTCAAAAAAAAATTTATCTTTGTTTATTAGAAACGGGAGTTATTTTAATAAGCGTTCTTAAGCGATACAATGATTAAGCGGCAATGTAAGTTTAGATTTTTCTATAGAGATTTTTCGGTTGGCCATTTTTTAAATGATGAAAAAAAAATTTTAAATATCTCGACATAAGACATTGAGATCACCAAAACTGAACTGGATCAATCAACTTGATCTCAAAAAAATACTATTCTGCAAAGGGGTATTTAAAATTTTTAAATAATAGAACACTAATCTCAAGGTATAAGTTGTTGCCTTTAAAATAATGCATTTAAAAACACTGAACAGAGAACAGCATTAGAGATCCTCGAAAATTAACTAAGTTCGCACATCTTTCGTGAGTTTATAAACAATGCGAAAAAATAAAACATGTTTTCAATGAGATAGTTCTTTTGCTCAAAAATACGTTTACAATCAAACAGTTTTTTAAAATAAAAAAATTCGAAACCAACTTTTTTATATTTCTACCTATACTTAACTAGTATTTGACATTGATAATTGTCTTGTTTCTTAAATAAAATTAGAGATCTTTTGATCAAAAATAAGTTTACAGTAAATGGTTTTTAAAAAATTTAAAACCTAATTTTTTTAAGTTTCAACCTTTAATTTTGGATAGATAATTGTCTTGTTTCGTAAATTAAAATAAGACAGTTCTTTTGATCAAAGTGTTTACAGTCAAACGATTTTTAAAAATATTCAGTAACAACTTTTTCGATTGCTTCCTTTATTTTTGAATTGATAATCGCCTGGTTTAGTTAATTAAAGGAGGTAAATAAATCTACAGAATATTATAACTGCAAAACAGATAATAAGTAATATTAAGATCTGCTGTGTGGAAAACTTTTAAATTCATAAATCTTGTATTTTAAAAACTTTTACCTTCTAAAGCATTTTTGTATACCACCATCCATACAGCTCTTATAATTCTGCAAGTTATGTGCTTCCAAATGTTTTCTACTTCTTAATAAAATACATAAATTTGAAAGCATAATAATAATATTCTCGTAATAATATTTTTGGGGTAAAAAAAAACCTCTATCATCTTCTTAAATGAAACAAAAGAAAAGTGTAAAAACACCGCTTAAGGCCTTATTTAAAATTAGGTTTGTCAAATTAAGCACCTTGAATAGTTAGCTTTATTTAAAGCTTAAGTTAAAGTATTACCGAAAATGTTATAAATCAATACATTTCTGTAATTACTAAAACAATACAAATAATTTTTAAACAAAATGGACAAAACTTCTTTTAAATGGCCACTGGGGCCGGTATATATATATATATATATATATATAACAAAATGGTATAATTTTTCTGGATTATCTACAACACCTTAAACATAACATAATTCGCGGCTCATTTTAATTGTAACTTTTCTTTTATTTTTACTGTAGTTTTTGCATTCATAAAATTTAGGATTAGATCAATATCTATAAATTTTCTATTCAAAGAAAATTTATAAGCATTAGCTTCTGGGTTTTAATCACAATAGTCAATTAAGTGTTTTATTTGGATTTTAAATATATAAATATTTTTACCATGAAAGATAGTTAAAATATAAATTCATATAAATACTATGCGTCAACTTTTCTCTCAAAATGAAGTTGTTTTATTGGTATTGTTATGTTACAATATATTGCTTTCAAGATTAAAATACACTATAAAATAAAAATTTCGCAAGTTTTAAGCAGCTTATGATATTTTTATGTGTATAACAAAACGGTTTTAGTGAGATATGGTTTAAAATAAAACGTATAGTTAAATTTTAAACTCTTCGTTTGAAGAAAAAAAAAAACATTTATTGCTTATTAACATTTCGCATGATCGCTTGAAATATTTTAACGCATATTTATAAACGATGTAATACATTTATGAAATGAATTAGTAGTAAAAAATTATTTTTGAAAAATATATCTTCATGCAACATGGAGAATTAATATCTTCTTCTATGTATCTAGGCAATATACATATTTTATGTCTTTCCCTCTGAAAATATTTCATAGAATAAGATAATGAACCTTATCTCTTCATCCCTATAGCCTTGTTAAAACAATTGGCTCATTGCCAAAAAACAAGATCTTTCACTTAGTGCAATATATGAAACCATTTAGAAGAATTCTTTGTATATGAATGTAAAAATAAATTATTTCTCTTTTTATGTTTGTCTTCCGTGCTTTATAAGATCCTTTTGAATTTCACAATGAGTATAATTTTTTCTGTTTTTACGACTTGGAATCATAAATTTTTTAAATAATTAATTTAGTCAGAACCTTTCTCTTAATATAAACGTATGTACACAAACTTTGCATTCTTTTTTAGAATTTTGCGAATAGGGCTTTAAAATTTTACAAATTATTACAGCAAAATTATATATTCCTGATAAAGGTCTATGATATTTTATATGTTATCATAGAACAAAAGTTTAGAATAGCGAATTGTTCCTGACGATATGTTGTTGTATTTGAGGAATTGTTGTTTTAATTCAACGAATTGTTCCTAAAGTTGAATTTTTAAAATCCTTTGCTAGAAAAATGTATTGTTTTCACATTTTTAATGAAAGACACCACGAAAGCCGAAATATTATTTATTAAAAAGATACAATACTGAAACAATAGAAAAACACATAAAGCGCCATCTAGGGTTATTAAAAAGAAAAACTTTTGCAGCACCAAATAATACTATACCAAGTATAAAGATAAATAAAATATAGCGACTACAGAGTAAAAATGACATATTCAACGTGACCTTAGTCTGCATAACCTTAAACTAAAATTGACACATGAACACATATGGCATGAAATATTCGTCGGCGGTATAAAAAGAATCAATTTTTTAAAAAATGTGGAATAAAATAGAAAAATACGATTTTTCGCATTATGCTTAAGAAATAAAAGAATTTCCTCTACGTTTTAAATTAGTTACACAGTTTATCCATTAAAGGTGCGGCTGTCTAAAGAATTTATAAAATAATGTTTTCTTCTGATTGTCAGATCATTCCAACTGAAATATTTGAATGGTTGTCTGTTGATTTTTTTCCTCAGACTGCAACATGTTGTTAATGCATATGGTGGTCATTTTCAAAATCTTATGAAATTTTTTTTAAATAGCAGCGCCATCTGGAGGGGAGTTTTATTAAAAAAATTAAAATTTTTGTGGAGAAATTACCAGGCTTCTTAAGCTAAACGCAGATAACGTCGTCATTTTTCCTTCTATTTTTTATAAAATTGTCGAGAATTTTCGGAACTCTGGGTGATTATGTTATGTAAATATATCATAATAGAAAAACTCCTTTTCAAAGGAAATATTTTGTTTGGATTTTAATTGGAAAGATTGGATTTTAAACCAAAATCAAACGATAATGTTGTCTTTTTTGAAAATATGTTCAAAAAATGTTTAAAAAAAATTAAATATGAATATAAACAATTACACAACTATCGAATCCAAAAAAATTCTTTCAATTTTCAGGAAATTTTAATTTGTTTGTTATTATAATACTTTAAAATTTAAAAAAATTTCCTATTTTAAAATTCAAACTTTTTTTTGTTTTTAGCGAGTGCCACAATTCTTCCGATCGCATCAAAGTACGAGTGTGGTAAGTAATATTACTCATTCTTTATTATCATTCATTCATCATCATTCTTTATTATCATAAGATCTTTGTTATCATTAATCATCTGACTAAAAATTACGATTTGGTTTTGGCTAAAAAAAAATTCAGTAAAAATTTTTAAAAATTTAGATAGAAAGAAATATTTATTTCCCATTATTTCTTTTTAGGTGGGCTTATTATAGAATTAAATCATCATAATATTTAATACTAATTATCGAAAATAAAAATTTCGAAATCTCTCAACATCATAATAAACATTAATTCGTTTTATCAAAATCTATTACTGCGTTCAAACATGTTAAACTATTCTTAGAGTATAATTCATTGTTTAGTTAGTTATTGACTGTAGTTGAATATGCTTACTCATTAATCATTATTATCTATGCAGATAGAGTTTTCCCAAATGATATGCGGGGATTGGTGCAAAGATTAGTTAGTAAACGTTATTCCAATTGATCTGTTAATATAAATAGGATTTATTTCAATCGAAAGTTTATACATAAAAACTAATATCAATTCAATGCATGAAAAATTTTAACACCTTAATTAGAAAAAAACCATTTTTAAAATACTGTTATTTTTTTTTATATCTATGAACAATAAAGTTTGTTACTCAAAATTTAACCAATGAATAATAACTTCATTGATTCGTGATTAAGTAAATTCTAACCTGAAATGTTTTCTTTTCTTTCGGAGTCACATATGAAGATTCATGCAGATTCGTTTTAATTAATTAAAAAGCTGCATGTTTTGGAAAAATATTTTGTTTTATGAATAAATAATTTTTAAATTAGCAAAAAAAAATAATTAAGTTTTTTTTTTTTTTTTTTTTTTTTTTTTTTAAATTTTACATAAAACAATTCAAAATAATTCATCAGAAAATTAAACTTTCTGTCATGTATTTATCCTTTAAGCAAACATTATTTCAAGCACAACAAACATATGTATTTGAAAATTTGAATAAACAAATTTTTTTTAATTATACAGTTATCGTTTATTAATATATTTCTGCGTGTTTTCATTAAATCTTAGAAAATCACACCAAAGCATTTTCAACTTTTAAATTCTAACATAATAAATTATTTCTTTATATCAGTAAACTTTTAGAAATAAATATAGAATAATATCCCTTAAGGGAATAAATGCTGAGATTCATACTTTGATTTAAAAATTTCATACGACTAATGAAAATCCAAAACAGAAAACGACAAAAGAGGGAGAAAAGTAACAATGTTTTGGTAGAAAAAAAAAATATTTATTGATAGAAACGTAAATAAATTTTACTAAAAACACTTTGAATTTATTTTTTTGGATCTATTTTTTTTTTTTTTTTTTTTAAATTTTTCGAAAATTTCTGCGCTGCGGATTTCGGTTTTGAATGTTTCTTTGTAAAGGAAAAACTAATTAATTAGTTATTGATTAAAATTTTCATTAAAAAAATTATTTCAAAGTTATAGTCAGGACAATATAAATATAAGACTAACATTTACTTAAGTTTTAATTTGTAATGCAATAATGTATGTTTAATATGTGGTTTAACATGTTTAATGGGTAATGTAATATTTATTAAAAGAAAAGTAAATACATTTTTCTAAAAACACTTTGGATTTATTTATTTATTTATTTTCTTTTTTGTTTTTATCTTTTGATTTTTTAACTTATTAAATATCTCTGCGCTACGGGTGTCAATTTTGAGAGTTTCCTTATAAATGAAAAACTAATTAATTAGTTGCTGATCTTTCAGAAAAATAATTCAAATTTACAGTACAATGTTAGCATAAAACTAACATTTACTTAAGTTTTAATGTGCAATGCAGTAATGCATTTCAAAATGCTTTTATTAACTATGTTTGCTTATTTTTGTCAGACCTAAAAACGAAAAACTTGGATAAAAATTTCAGTGGTGTTAAAGGTAATGACGAAAGTGATACCCAATAACGTTTTCATTTTACATCCGACAAAGAAAAAATTATTCTTTTCTCTTTTTATTCTTCTTGAAAAATATATTTCTTATTATTTTTATTTTATTTTTTATTATACTATTTTCTTCTTTTATTAATTGTTTGCCTGTTAGTCAATTTATAGATACTGCTAGAAATTTTGACTGGCGATAAAGTTTGCTTGTATCATTCAGAAAACGATTGTAACTTGTATAATCATCAAACACAAACCTTTAGCTGAAATTTAAGCACTCTAACTAGTCGTAATTTTAATAAACGATTAACTACTTCAGGCAATAAAATAACGATAAATTCTGTTTATAGCAGTAAGGAAACGATTGAAACTTCAATCGTCATCACGCCCAGATATTATTTGAGCACTCTAGTTAGTAAGAGAGTCCTCGAAATTTTGATTGGTGATATATTCTATTAAGAGACATAAAAAAAGCGATAAATTTTGCTTGCAGCGGTTGAAAAATAATTTTTACTTCTGTTATTAGGCTTTAATTCTCTAACGCTTCTGAAATTGGTCGAAATTTCGATTACAAAACCCTCACCTACATGAACAGCGAGTTAATAAAAAAGGTAGAGTCTTAAATTTGAGTGGGAACTCTGATTTTAGGTTAGCATCAGCTGTCGTTGCAAACATATGCCACTAGTTGAAACATGCGATTTGATTCCTGACAGTTATGCCTTTTGGACGCATATGTTTCACAATTACAATGTGTCATGCTCATCTCTCCTTGAAAGAGCGTCATTGACAGTCACTGGAAGCAGCTGAAATCACACCGACGTTTTAGGGTTCTGTTTGTATAGATATGTCTGATTTATATGGCTTCTATCCATGACTATAATATGGTTACTGACTCGCAAATGATTTTTGTTAAACTTATGTCTTATAATTGTTGATAGCGTATCAATTATTGAAAGGAAATCAATTTCAAATGAATTGAACGGGTTAAATAATGATAATAATTGATTTAAAAATAGTTTTAATACAAATTCTTTATAATGTACCTATGCCACAAAATGCATAAATTTGAAAGTTTGATTGCAGCTAAAATTATTACCAGTATTTTAAATTGCAGTTTTCCTGTTTGATAATTAAATGATATTGATAACAGTAATGATATGCTCGCCACAGAAACTTACAATAAATTAAATATTCTTACGGAGTATAGGGTCGATACTGTGTACGGGTGATGGTGCATTGTATTGATTATTCGCAATGTACAATATTGTTTCAAACTTAGAGTACTCAAATTTATTATTTATTTTAAAGGCAAAATAAAGGGCATTTAAATTTTAATTTATATTAGAAGAGCTTAGTGAAAAAAAAATAAAAAATACACTTTAGGGAATTTCGGTACATCAACTTTAAAGAATTTAGCAACGACAAAAAGTTGCTTATGAAAATCTTTCTATCACTTTCAGCCGTATTCTTTAGTGACCTGAAAAAAGGAAATCAAATTCTGTACATTTATATATCTATCCATAATTTATTTTTTATTTTTTTTTCAAATTCACTTTTCTGTAATGTCACTTAATGGAAAAAGGTTCTAAGTAAAATTTTTGTGACTTTAAGAACATTAGGTTTAGAGAAATTTGCAACAGCAGAAAGCTGCTTCCGAAACACATTTTCTCCTTTCCAACCCTCTTCATTAATGACTTGGACGAAATGAAATAAAGTTCTGTGTATATAGCTGACCATACATTTTTTCAAACTCTAATTCGTTTTCTTAATGTCACTTAATGACAGAACGCTCGTGGTACGAGCTTAGTGGAAGAAGGTTCTAAGTGACATTTTAGTGACTTTAAGAGCATAGTTTTAGAAAATTTAACAAAAGCTGGATGCCGCTTACAAAACATATTTTCTCATTCAAAACAGCCTTATTTAATGACCCGGAAGCAAAGAAATCGAGTTCTATATAAATATGCAGCTGACCATAAATTTTTTTCATGCCCGAATTCGCACGGAAAGTACCTAGTGACAAATTCACATTTGTCACTTGGTACCCTTTTCATTAAACTTTTCACTAATCACATCTCATATGATACAAATGTAGCAAAATCTTTTATATAACAACTCACTATAAAATAATCTTCTTGATGATGATAGGGACGAAGACAATGACCTGAAGTCGAAGTTGCGGCAGAAGCTGACCCGGGAGTCAGATGACTTCTTAGGACAAACCATCATCGAAGTACGCACACTCAGTGGAGAGATGGATGTATGGTACAATCTAGGTATGTCCATTGAGTATACATCATCTATGTGTTTAAGTATATCTAGTATTTATAATCATATCATTATTTATCTTTATCTGTAATATTATGTGTGTCTAATTTTTTAATGTTTTCAGTATCTTTAAAATTAGTAATTTTTTAAATGTTTAAAAAATAAATCAAGTGAACATATAAGATTATAGTTAAAGTAAATTTTTACTTTTGAATCCCTATAAACATATAACTGTTTCCTTAACTTTTTTCAATTTTTTAGGGTCACTTTTACCGTTTTACAACATAATTTAAAAAGGAAAAAATCTCGGTACATGATGAGAATGAACACCATGTTTGAGAGCTGTATACAAGTTAAACACTCGTGAATGACGAAACCATAACAAGATATTAAAAAAATATATTATATTAAGAAAAGGCTCTCTAAGACTAACTGTAAAATAAGACAGGCTTGTTTATTTCCTGTTCTGCTTTCATTATTCCTGAGTTAGTCTTGAGAATGAGCGCCTTGTTTGAGCGTTCGAAGCATGTCGAAGAAGCTTTATAAAATTCTTATAAAAATTATATTTTTCCTCTACCGCTATTTGGAACTACTCATTTCACCGAAACTAGATATAGCTTGCTATTTGGAATTAATCTTTTACCAGCACTAGGTATAATGACTCTAAGTATAGGCTCTCTTTGCTTAATCGCATACATTTGCTTAAACCAACATTCCATAAATATCAGTAGATACTTATATCTTTCATAATTCAGTACTTAATCTTGTATTTCAACATTACGTACTTTGTTTTTACAGAGAAGCGTACAGATAAATCTGCTGTATCTGGAGCAATCCGCCTGCATATCAGTGTTGAAATTAAAGGTGAAGAAAAAGTAGCGCCTTATCATGTTCAGTACACTTGCTTGCATGAGGTAACTCATAATTTCCACATTTTTTTCTTTTTCTTTCTTTTTTCTTTCCTTCTTTTTTTTTTTTTTTTTTTTTTAGCTATTATATATTTGAGGGTATAAGGTCTAAACTCACTTCAGGTGGTATGACTATGTCAGAAAGAACATTTTCGTATGCGGAATTGATTCGGATATGGAATTCGTACGATTTTAAATTTGAATTTACATCCATTAATCTGTATAAACTAAATAAAATGGGGAAAAATTTACAAACTTTGCAGTAATATAGAGGAATTGGAAAAAAATTAATAGCATCATTTATTTATTTTACAAAATTTAATTCTTGAAAAAAACGAAGTAGGATATACTAAAATTTGTACAAAATGCAAAAATGCAGCATATTTGAAATAAAATACAACATAAGCTTTTATTTTAGCTTTTATAATAAGCTTTTATAACTTTCTATTGTGTTTTCCAAAAACGAAGGTATCGTAACGCTTTGTGATATTTTTGAGCATTTAAATACTAATTCAATTTTTAAGCGCTTTTGTTCACATAAAATTGTTTTCATTTTTTTTAACATATTTTATCAATTTTTACAGTCAATAGATTACTTAATTATCAATGATTTATTTTTTTACACTCGAAGAAATTTCCGTAACATTCACAAAAATCGGTCAATTTATACAGCCAGCACTTTTTTTAGAAAGAAGCCCAGTGCTCGTAGTTTTAAGGAATTTCAAAAAAAAATTTTTATTAGAATTACACGGTTATTGCATATAACATTCTAAGTCAATTCTGGAGTTTACACTCTTTTCCACGGTAGTTACATCATCAATCTCCGAGCGCAAAAATTTCCAGGTTCGAACCCAGTCGTTACCAAATAATCTCTTTCAATCTATATAATTCTATTTTATTGCACAATACTATTTTATTTCACGTCATGGTTTGGGTTTCTTTGATTCGATTAAAACATCGCCTGGTTATCAAACAACGAGCTGATCTGAAGACAGCGTTTACGAGCAATAATTTAATTTAAGTTCAGTGGCCTTATATTTTGTAAAAAAAAAATCACAGAGGACCAGTATTTTTACGGTTATGATAGCTCTTTACGGATATTCATTTATTTTTATGGTCAGTGACTGGAACACATTGACCTTAATCTGGCGGTAAATTATTTTTAGAGTGTAGATACTTTCGATAATTATCATAACTACATAGTTACATTCTCAATGCATCAACGCAAAGCCCTGGAAAAATTAATAATAGAAAATCTACTGTCTGGTTCATTTTTCAAATCTTTAAATATGATTCTTTAACTTTATAAGTCTTAAAACCTTTTTTTAGTTCTAGAATAATTTAAAACTGTCGAACAAGTTTTTAAAAAAATAGATTTTTTGTGATCTATGAGTAACCAGTCAGTTACTAATTCTTTTACAGTGAGAAAATCAATGTCTAGAAGCATATGCGTCTTGCCTGAAGCATATTTGTATTAAAATTGACAAGCTTTTTATTTTACACTCCAGTGTGCAAACTCTTTACAGTATTGTTAAACTTGCAAATATATTGCTAAACTTTTCAATGTGCTGTTAAACTTAAAAATTTTTAGCATTAATTATTCAATGTAAATTTTTTCAATAAATACATAAAATAATGCCCATACAAAGCTATTATATAATGGACAACTTATAGTTTATTATCTTACAAAGAAAGCATACAACGGCTCATAACACGTCACAAAAACGTTTAAAATGGTTACATCATATTTTAAGTAAAGTGGTGTCATCTATTCATTAACAATGTAACTAATCTACTAGAAAATAAAGACTAAATATAATCACGTAAAAAATCACGAAAATTTTTTTCTCCACTTACTGATTAATGAATACATCTGAAATTTACGTCACACTTCTTTCAACGAACTTCGTTTTCCAGAACGCGGCACCATTATTCTAAACATTACCTAACACATAGTATTAATATTTTTAAAATTAATATTTTTAAATATCTGAATTTCTTTCCCAAACTCTATGCTTTATCTTTTAAATAAATTACAAAGCAAATTTTAAATCATATTGGAACCGTCCAAAGAAAATATCCCAGAAACGTAATTAATTTGTCTAAATTATTAAAATATTTTTTTTACCTTTCAAGGATAAGTTTTGATGTGTTATATGTTTCGTGAATATTATAAATATTTCTGAACCATAAATTAGTTCTTTTGCATTAAATGATAATTAAAAAATGATATCTAATTTTATTAAACTATGAACTTGTTTTATCCACTTATATAAACTAATATTGTGTATTAATATTTCTATTCGATATTTGCAGAACCTTTTCCATTACTTGTGCGAACAAAATGAAAACGGGGATGTCAAGCTTCCCGAAGCTAAAGGAGTAAGTTGATTATTTGTTTTACTTTATACAAAACCTCAGCTAAGTAAGTCAAACGAATGTGTGAAGATCGTGTGACCAGTCTTTCCCCGAACTTTGCCTATACTTTCAGGAGCTACATTTTTAAATAAAAAAAACTATATATTTTAGAAAGACTAGTTTACATTATGGATGGCCAACCACAAAGACACGTGCCGCAGTTTGACTTTGTGGAGTTCGCAAAGACTTATTAAAAAAATAAAAATGTCATCTTTAGGGAACTTCGTCAAAGTTTGTGAAACCTTACTATTATAATGAGTTTTGTTAGTTTATAGCAGCAAGCAAATTTCAAATTTTACACGATTTTATTGTTGTTGGCATGATCAGCATATGTTTGCGAGCAAATATTTTCTATTTTAAGAATCAAAATATCGTTTCAGATGAACTATTACCATCTTCAGGTGAACAATAAATTTTTTCAGATGAACTATAAACTTTTTTAGGGGAACTATTGCTATCACCATAAAATCTAAATATAGTTTCAGATGAACTATTATTATCACCATAAAATCTAAATATAGTTTCAGATGAACTATTATTATCACCATAAATTCTAAATATAGTTTCAGATGAACTATTATTATCACCATAAAATCAAAATATATTTTCAGATGAACTATTATCACCATAAAATCAAAATATATTTTCAGATGAACTATTATCACCATAAAATCAAAATATAGTTTCAGATGAACTATTATTATCCCTATAAAATCAAAATATAGTTTCAAGTGAACTATAACCTTCTTTCAAATGAACTATTATTGTCACCGTAAAATCAAAATATAGTTTCAGATGAACAGATTTGCTCATGAAACACTTTAACATATTTAGTTACTAGTTCTAATATTGATGATTTGGTCGAAAAAGTAAATTCAAAAATCTCCTAATTACTTAATATTAAATAATTATTTAGACTTAAATGCTTCAAATTATTTTAAATATTACCAAACTAACTGAACGTATATAAATGTTTATTAATAATAAAACCGAAGTTAGTAGTTGCAATATTTTTTATATCTCCACTACTTAAACTTACATGAAACTAATCGCTATTTGTTTAAAAATCACATAATTTGTTTCAAAACACCTTTCATATTTTTAGTATATTAGAAATTTTGAAAATTTTGGATCGAAAATTTTTGTACTTTAGGGAAATTTTCACATTTTCCCCAAAAAGTTAGCCATCCCTGGATTACATAAATAATTTAATCACGCTATTCCATTAATTTTAATTTACTAAACCATCTAGATGAACTTTTGAGTGAAATAAATACATTTCTTGCAATTTTTGAGTAGATATTAAATACTATTCACATGCTTACAGATTATAGCTTATAACACATTCGAAGTACAGATTAATATTTTATGCAAAGATTGGGGACTATTTAAATGCTGCTTTCCGATAAAATTTTAAAAAATTAAAATAAAAAATTTAAAAAAATCCTCTTGTCTACGACTTAGCGTAACTATATAACTTTGATACACGTCAATGTGTTTATTCAATTTAGAATTTTACTTCTTTTCCAAATAATCTCATCGCTCTACGATATAATTTTTACATATCTTAGGAATTATAAAGAAATTTTATTTTATTGTAAGAAGATAGTTTTACGATGATCAAATTTTTATGTACAGATTTTACGCTCATGTTTATGCAATCAAATTAGCCAAAATATAAAAACTGCATTTTGTGTTCAGATTTATTTATTTATCAAGAAACGCCATCTCAGTATAGTATGATTGACTCGTAAAATCAGAAATATAGCACATAATATAAAGCTTTTTTTATTTTAAATCTAATCATAATAAAAAGATTGTATTCATATCTAAACACAATTTATGATCAATAGAAAAAAGTTTACTGTTTGCATAAAATTTTTAGGTCTGATATTTCCTCATAGTTATGGACGTATTTTTCTTCCCCAAAAGTACTTGAATTATTCAAATTACTCTTAATATTTGCATTTTGTAGTGTGAAAGATTATACCACACAGTGAATTTTAAAAAATATAATGTAGTTTGATAAAATTATAATAATTAGATTTTAAGTTTACAGGATGAAATATTTAAATAAATTTTAATAAATATAAAGTCTTTTTTATTATTTTATATATTTCGAAATGTATTAGATATTGAAGTTATGGTTACTATATTTTAAGATTACCACGCAATAAGTTATATGACTTTTTTATGATTTCCGAAGAACTTGACTCGAAATAACACCACATATTTTAAATAGTTTGAAAACATTTCTACATCATAATTTTAAAAGGTCGCAACTACAGAAAATCTATTTTTCATTAAATAGAATTAAATACCACATCAGATTTTATCTCAAAAATTTATCCAACGTAAAATATGATAAATATTTGATTGTTTGCCATTTTAAACGAATAGTTTTTGAAGCTTTGCTTTACTTATGTAAACGTAGTAACGTTTATGTTTTAATCATAAAAAGTAACAATTGATATTTTAGTTACTTTTTTTGTTGGAACCTATTTTTTTTATCATTTGTGATCAATTTATTTTGTACTATTAAAAAAAATACATAAAAACTTAAAGTTAGAATTTTTTCAAGTCTTTGCATGAAACTTGTGTGATATTTTTTGACACTTTTAAAAAAGGCAGAAAAAAACTCCAAAAATTATTTGTTTTTTAATTAAAAACATTACACTGTAATAGGATGTATTTGTTTTCAATCAAATATTTTGTATACGAATACTTTTACCATTATTGAAATTATTTGAAGGTCTTACTTGAACAGCAAACTCATATTTTTAAACTGAGTTTTAATAGTTTAAAAAAATTTTTAAAAAACACAGATTTTGATATACAAAAATAACTAAATAAGTATTTCAAGATAAAAAAAAATTACTACATGAATAAAAGTCAACTCAGAGAGTTTAAAATAAGTGTAGTACGAAAAAAAAAACGAGTCTTCTCAGCATGTGTACAAAAACAATAAAAATGTCGAAATATTGAAAGACAATATAACAAAATCTTACTTATGTATATGCCATGGGCTCATTGGAAAATCTAGCTATTTGTAAACTACTGACGTTATTTGTTTGGTTTATGGCAGTGAACCCTGTAGGAGCAGTTTGCTAAGAGTCGGTTTTTCCAATTAGGCTTACGGCATATATACCTAAAACTGATGTTTTTACAAAATATCTTCCCAAAATTTGTACGTAATGTATTAATTGTATAATTTCTATTCCATGATTAATTAAAATTTGGCTTCTATAGGACGATGCATGGAAAGTATATTTCGATCAACCAGCTCAAGACATTGTTGACGAATTCGCCATGAGATACGGTATCGAATCCATTTACCAAGCCATGACGTAAGATTCATTATCACTTCTTCATTATCATATATATCCAACTATGATGTGCATCATTTTTAGAACTTAAATTTAAGTATGTCAGAAAAAAATCTAAGAAAAATTTTAATGTTAAAAATTGTGTTGTTAGAAATCTTAGAAATTTAAAAATTATAATGCGGCAATGTTCTGATGAAATCTTTTTTAGTTATTTAATTATATTTAAATGAATTTCTTTTACTTAATTGATTATGCTTCATAGCTTTTTATAAATTTAATGCATTCTTTTTCTTTAGTTACATTAAAATATGTTCGTTTTAATAACATAATAATATTTTATTCTATTCCTCTATTTGATTATGTTTAAATGCATTCTTTTCATTTATCTGGTTATGTTGAGTTGCATTCCTTTATTCGATTTTTTTAAATGTATTCTTTTTATTAATTTGATTCAATTTAAAAGACATTCCTTTCAATTACATGATGTATTCCTTTATTTAGTTATGTGTAAATGCATTCCTTTCATTTATTCAATTACGTTTTATATTCATTCATGTCATTCACTTGTTCGATGTTTTAAAATCCATTCTATTTCTTTTATAGCCACTTCCACTGCCTTTCCACCAAATACATGTGCCAAGGAGTCCCAGCAGTGATGAGCACCCTGTTGGCGAACATCAATGCCTATTACGCCCACACAGCCGCCTCCTCAGCCGTCTCCGCTAGTGATAGATTCGCTGCCTCCAATTTCGGAGTATGTATTCATATTCTATGCACAGGGGTGTTCCATAAACAACGACCTTCATATATAATTCTTAAACTTTTTATAAAAAATGAAGTAAAAAAATACACCACTTCCTGCTGGATAAAACAAAGTTGTCTAAATCTCATAAATCATTTATGCAGTGGGAGTGAGATTAAAAGCTATTTATTTGGGAAATAAAATTACTTGGCGTTTCTTGTAGTCTTAAAAAACATTCAAGTTCTATTCAATAACCAAACAGATTATTTTTTATCTCTCTGTAAAAATAGCACTCGATAGCATAGAAAAGTAATTGCTCTATTAAATACACATATTTTTTCTTTAAACAATTTAATAAATAAATAAGGAGTTGTAAAAGTCATAAAAAATCAGGCTATCATAAGCATCTATAAAAATAAAAAAAGAGCAGCACAACAAGATCAAATTTTTAAAAAAAAAGAAAAGCAAACGATAATTTCGGGATTTCTTGGAGTTGATTGCTTTTCAGGCGGAAGTTTTTGATTTTATTCCCACCAGCGGGCATTTTTAATGAGTTGTTTTTTTACCTAGCATTGATTTTAAGTATTTTTGTATAATTTTTAAGATTTAGTTATTCATGATTGTCTTCACGGCCATTTTAATATAAATGTGAATACCGTAGAAATAAAAGAATTTTATGGAGTCTTACACATATATTAGCTGTAATTATAAATCAATCTAGCCCATTAGACCAACAACAATTGATGCACTTTTTGCCCCCATCACTTGAAATGTTGTATGAAAGTTTATCCAGAAAAAAACATTTGACTAATGGGTAATCAATGATGGCAATAATGCGAACACTATTTTCTCTCTTTTGTATTTAATCGTCATTATCTACTGTTTTATGTAATTTTTATTTAGATTCTTTTTGCTCTAATACAACTAAATTGAGCAGCAAAATGTGCAAAAAAAAATTTTTAAATGATGGGTTTATGTTTTGAATTTAAAACAGGTTAATTTCAAATAATATGTAATATTTTAAATGATTTAAAAAATTTATGTAGTAATTTAAATAATAGGTTTAGTAATTTAAAGAAATGCCATCTAAATAATAAGAAGATTATTTCAATCATGATTTAAATGTACATGAGATTAAGATAATTTTTTTATTTACTAATGAATGTAAAATTCCAATGTATCATTGAATATTTCTTAAGACCTTCTTTAAGCTTCTTTTTTTTTTAACATCTAATAAATGATGTAGAATTTATGCCTGAGTAAATTAATTTATTCTTTTTTTGCGGCTTTAGTTTAGTTAAAGATCTACATCGGACCTACATTATTATTTTTTTTTTCTTCCATGCAGAAGGAGAAATTCGTCAAGCTTTTGGACCAACTACATAATTCCTTAAGAATAGATTTATCCATGTATCGAGTAAGTATTTGTTCCTTATTTTTAAATTTTATTATATTATCATCCTGATTTCCTGTTTTTGTCTAACTTTATTTTGTGTTTATTAGAATAATTTCCCTGCTTCGAGTCCGGAGAAGCTTCAAGACTTGAAGTCCACTGTAGATTTATTAACTAGCATCACCTTCTTTAGGATGAAAGTAAGTTTTAAAACAATTTTATTTTCATTATAAAAACTTAGCAACAAAATTTAAAGCTTATTCATTTTTAAGCACTATCATGTATTGTTTTAAATTAAGGTAAAGCTAGAAGAGTTTATTTACAATTCAACAAAATAATTTTAAAAATAGTAAATGTTAATTTTATACCATATATAATTACGTTGACTACATTTGTTTTTTATGCATTTTCATAATTATTTTGTTATGTTCAAATTTTAAGCAAACAGCTATAATAAAACCAGTAAAGCTCTTTCAGGAAATCTAACCTTGCAAGGTAACAGATATTTATTTGTAGTTATTAATAATAACAATTATTAAAATACATTACTTAAATTTAATTTCAATTATTATTGTAAGTAATAACTACAATTAAATCAATAACAATAATCTTGAAATTAGGTTGTTGTTAGGTTTTTATAAACAAATATGATATTGAAAATGAATTATTTTTTTACTTAATTTATTCTAGATAACTAAATTTAAATCAGTGTTAATCTGTTACTTAACATTCGAGTAAATAGACTTCAAATTAAAAACAAGTATATTTTTATATTCCAGTTAATTATTTCAAATAAAAAAGCGTCACTTAAGAAAAATATTATACTATTTCAATAAAAAAATATATATACATAGTAAAAATTATTGTTTGCATTCTTGGCAGATATTAAATGTGCGCTCTCCTTAAATAGCCTTGCTGCAGTAGTTGCATACGCAACAACTCAAATTTCGCAAAACTGGCAGAGGTCTTTAGTCTATTAGATAAATAAACTACTAAACTATCTAGTTACTTAAGATTAAAAAATCAGAAAAATAAAGGAATTTTAATTACAAGCAAAAAATTAAAGAATCAGAAAAACCAACTTTTACTTAATTGGATTCGAAACTTTTGAATGGTTGTCCTCTTTTTGGCACATATCTCCCAGCACAGAAACAATGTTTTCTTTCTCCAAAGATAGAAGAGATTGCGCGATATTTTGTTTAAACATGACCACTATTAGGTATCTATAGAAAAATAATTAGAAAAGCATTAAAAATTCTGGCTCTTGCTTTGGGAAAGAAAACAAAATAGCCATGTACTATCGTTCACGCTTATGGTAGTCAGCTTGCTCATTCAAGTACTAACTACAGTACTGCTCTTGTACAAATTATTTGAAATGCGTACTGTACTCCTTCCCGCTATCCTATTTGTGCGCAATTTCACCTTATTTTAGGTCCTGAACAATTCCAACAAAAGATGTGAAGTTTTCAACTTCTCTAATGCATTCAATTTTTTTTCATTCAAACTTGACAATATATCAGATTTTTGTTGAATATTTTATTTTAATTTTCAAAACTTTTGAAGTTTTATTTGAATGACATCTAATCCAGTATACTTATAGTGGTTATCAATTAGAAGAAAAAAAGCCTTCAAATGGGCTAAATGTTAAAATTTTACGCACATTTTAACATGTGTTTAAATAAATTTTACTCGGTAATTTTTTGATCACTGTGGTAAAAAGTTATAAAAATTAGTTTTTAGAATTTTTTTTTTTTTACCATAGAGCAATGTTTAGAGCAATATTGTTTTACCAATAAGTTGATAAAAAAATTATTGCTTTAAACTCTCACCACAATAGACTTATTTATTGGATGTAATTCAAATAGTTCATTATCTATTGAAATGAACCGACAATTTCTGATGCAATACAATTAAATAGAATAAACAATATTTTTAACGTAAACCACGATCTAAAATAATTGAAACTAATAAATTAAGTTTATTTCAAGAAAAATAGACATTCAGCAAAATATGTATTTTGTAGTACAACAGGCAGCTGATGAATGCATTTTTTTTGTGTAACCAGGTACAGGAACTGTCGAGTCCACCCCGGGCAAGCACCGTGGTTAAAGACTGCGTTAAGGCCTGCTTGCGGTCCACTTATCAGTTCCTGTTCGAGAACTGCTACGATTTGTACGGGCGGGAGTTCCAGGTAGAACCTCAAGACAAGAACAGAGAGGAAGATCATGGACCCAGCCTCCACAACCTCGACTTCTGGCACAAACTGATCGCCCTCATGGTATCTGTGATAGAGGAGGACAGGAACAGCTATACACCCGTTCTCAACCAGTAAGTAAATTAACTCCTCCATTGTTCTCCGCTATTCCGTTGTTAATTGATCATTGTCTGACTTTTTTGTCTCCTGCTTCGCTCCCATTTTGAATAAAAGTTTCACTTATATACCGTGTGTTCAATTGAGAACTTGCCATCTTGAATAACACTTTAAATTAAAAAATTACTGAAACGCGTAATTTGGGGGAAACGTTTAAAATCTTACTCTAGATTCTAGAAAGTTCCCCAATCATTTTTGAGAAACTTTCCACCTCCCTCAAAAACTTGGTAGTCCGCAAAATTGAATTATTTTTGCTTGGTAGTTGATTCTACATGCGTTGGTTTTTTTATTCTTAGATTTCCTCAGGAGCTCAACTGTGGTCAGCTGAGTGCCGGCACCATGTGGTCCTTATTTGCAATAGATATGAAATATGCCCTCGAAGGTATGTATTTGAATAAATTAATTTTACAATGTTTCTAATATAGAGATGTCTAAGATGATGTCACTTCACTTACCTGTTCACTAACAAACCGTCAATGACCAATCAGTTAGATATCAACCAATAGAAATATGTCTATACTGGAATGGGAATACGTATTCATTCAATAGGGGAATAGTGCAAACAGCTAGTTGTTATTCATAACCACAAAATTATGACAGTTGATTTATTCCTGTCAAGGATTGTAGTACAGCTCTGGGATAAATAAATTATTCTATTGTGGTTAAATAAAGAAAATGCTAAAACAATGATTTATTTCATACTTAAAAAAATCTATTGTTTTATGAAAGTCAATCAACATGGTATTTTAGTTACTACTTTTTAGTACTTTTTTCATAAATGTCATAGAATCATGTTTAACTACATTTAAAATGAGATACTTTGTTAAACTTTAATGTATGCGTACAATGTATGGTTTAAATTATATTTTTTACAATACTATCTAATTTTTAGTACTACAAGTGATCTGTTAAAATTATTTAAATTGAAATTTTGGCAATTTAAGCACTTGTAGTACACTTGCTTCATATTTTACTGATTTAATATGCATAATATAATATTCGCTTTGTAACAAAGTTTTGCAAAAATAATTTTTTACAAGAAATTTTATTTTCGATGTAAACCAATAATCGTAAAAGGTATTTATACACACTGTTATACTACCGTTATTTATTTAAAATAATCTCTATAGTAGTATATTACGGTTGGTACACTTATTTATTCATTTATTTATTTTGCAGAACATGAGGCGCATAGATTTTGCAAAAGTTCTGCGTATATGAATCTCCATTTTAAAGTGAAATGGTTTTATACTAATTATGTTAAAGACGTCCCTTCATACAAAGAAACAGTACCTGAATATGCCACGTAAGTATCTTCACCTCGACTACCTTAGTCTGTTCTTGTCTTGTGCTTATAACATTATAAACATAATGCAAATTACTTAAAAAACACTAAATAAAACTATTTAAAATACCCTCTAAAGGAAAAATCGGGAAAAAAACACTTATGAGAAAATCAAATTTTCTATTATAAATGCAATCAATACGTATTTTAGATTTTTCCATATATTTTTCAATAGAATGAGGCGCTTTTTAAAAAATAAAATTCAACAAAAAATTGCCAAAAATGAAAATAATCGCCAATGTAATGAAATACGTACCTGTTGAGTGGTAAAAGATTTAATTTTAGAGGTGACTTTTAATTTACAGTAACCTTTTCAAAGGTTACTGGTCCTTTGACGTCAATCGTTAAGGATTTATTCCAGTTATTCCTTCGACTGATTTAAAAATATTTTGCTAAAAAATACTTTTGAAATATTATTGCGATGGATTGAGTTAAATAAATTAGATATTCAACAAAAAAAAAATCAGAATTCAACTATACTTACATAGTTTTCCAGTTCTTAATCTTATAAATAACCACCTAATTAGGTTTTTTAAAAAAAATTCTTTTCTTTATTCCTTAAAAGTAATTTTTTTTACAAAAATTAATGACGTATATTATTTTCTCTTATAGATATTTTAAATATATATTTTTAGATGTTATTTTTTTAAAATATGTTCCTATATAAGCTTGTATCTTTTGGACAGGTGGTTTGAACCATTTGTGATGCAATGGCTGAATGAAAATGACGATGTTTCCTTGGAATACCTCAACAGTGCCTTTTTGAGAGATAAGAAAGATGGGGTAACTATTTACTATATTTTTACACAATTTTTATCTCAATTTTTATTGTTACACTATTTTTATCACTACTTTATTTTACACAATTTTTATCTCAATTTTTATTGTTACACTATTTTTATTACTACTTTATTTTACACAATTTTTATCTCAATTTTTATTGTTACACTATTTTTATTACTACTTTATTTTACACAATTTTTATCTCAATTTTTATTGTTATACTATTTTTATTACTCCTTTATTTTGCACAACTTTTGTCTCAATTTTTATTGTTACACTATTTTTATCACTACTTTATTCCATATTTTACTATTTATTTAGCATTAACTTATTTTAAGGACATATTCTTAGACAATAAACCTGTATTGTTAAGAAAATTAACAGCATTCAAATAAGGAATTTTCTTCTTCTATTTTCAGTTCCTCCAGAGTTCAGAGCATGCGCTGTTCTCTAATTCTGTTGTTGATGTGTTCACACAGTTAACGCAGTGTTTCGATGTGATAAGTAAATTAGAATGTCCAGATCCAGAACTGATAAAAAGATATATGAAAAGATTCGCCAAGGTATGCATTTCATTCTTTTAAATGCAGAACATATTCTGGGTCTTCTGTGATTACCCATTATACATACATTTGGACCACTAATTACTATTTAAGTATTAAAAAATTTCAAAATCTGAAGATTTACAAATGAGAATTTTCAAATCAGAAATATGAAAACCTGCTTAATTGCTTGGAAATTCAAGTATACTTAATTCCTCTGAAATACCTTTTAAATTTCTAACTAGAATCAAACTGGTTTTGATATTTTTAAATCTCCCTTCCTTACTAGTAATTCTTCATATTGTGATGAAGATTTTTTTTTTTAAAGATATTTATTTTCAACCATTGAAGTTTGTATAATTTGTATTTATTTTTTTTATTTCAACTGCTTGATTTCTAAGTTTGTTTCAATAAATTTAGTATAACAAGTTGCTAAAAATCTTTAAATTTAAATGAAACTGCTAATAGAATGAAATAAGTAATCCCAAGAAACTGAAGTGGAAAGTTATGCTTGATAATATTAAAACTTCATTTGTTTCAAAAATTATGAAGCTTGTAAGAGTCTATAAGTTTCAAGCGCTCAAAAATAGGCGTTCATTTTCAAGATTCAACAGACTCAAATGAGGAAAAATCATATTTGAAAAAGAAAACGTAACGTTGTCAATGAAAAATTGAAAAATAAAACTTAAAAACAAAAATTTAACAAAAAAAAATAACATGGTTTCCGAAAGACGCAGATCAGGCAGAATGCGTTTCCAAGCGCTATGGAGTAGTAGGATAGAAACTTATATCATTAACTGCGCAATCAGCATCTATATGAATGAAACAACCAGACCTTCAAAATGAGTTGATGTCACAAGAGTAAAAAAACAATTTTGGAGCTATCGAAATTAAATTTATGATACAGGCTCCGAAAAAATGTGACAATAGATGATTTATCGAATTCTTGATGACGGACATTAATCTTCCTTTAATCTAAATTTTATAACACGTCTGTTTTGTCCAATGTAGCTAAGCTATCATTGAAAAGGTGTGTGGTAAATGTCCAGCCATTTATAACAGTCAAAATATTACTTCAAAACTATCATATGGTATATGAAATTAACTTTAACAAAAAACATGCATAAAAACATAACTTTAAACGAAATTAATTTTAATAAAATTTGCTCTTAAAAAATTTCCTTTGAAAAAAGATGATGTTTAAAAAATTGAAGTGTAAATTGTATTGATCCAATTGGCTAGGGAAGCTACATGTGGTGAAATAGACTTAAGGGTGTTTGTTCCAGCTTCTCACTGGAAGCGCATTGCTAGAGATAAAATCATTGCGGACTGGAATGCTGAATTTCTTGCTTCGCCTCGGTCGCTTTGGACGAAAAGGTTCTTTCCATCCATTTTTCACCGTTTGCAATGTAAATTCTTTACAACTGATTTTAAATTAACCCAAATTTTAACAAACCATGGAAATTTAAAGAGATATTTATTTCGTTTCCATCTGGAGACCAGTGGAATTTGTGCTTGTGGCGATGCTGATGAAGATGCTGAACATATTCTTCTTCATTGCAATCTGTATGCGAGTGCCCGAATGAAATTAAAGACTGATTTGAGGCGTCTTTCTATTTGTTGGCCTCCTGTCTTATCAGAACTGGTCAAAAGTATTGATAGTCTTGCTGCCTTGCGGAATTTTGTTTTTAATTTAAATTTGTAAATTTTTCTTCTTTTGTTTTCTACTTACAACTGTAAGCCTCATGTTATACTTTGTGGTGCATGAGGAGTTTTAAGTCGTTTAATATTAAAAAAAAAAAAAAAAAATTTATTGATATTTGAATTTTTTTTTCCTTGCAGACGATAGTGAAGGTGCTAACTGCTTATGCTGATATAGTTAAAAAAGAATTTCCAAATTTTATTAGCCAAGAAAAAACAGTAAGAAACGTTTTATAATTGAATTTATTTAATGTATTTACTGAATGTTGTATTCAAAACTAAACATTTTTCCTCTTTCTGCAGGCTTGTATATTAATGAACAATATTCAACAACTGCGGGTCCAGTTGGAGAAAATGTTCGAATCCATGGGTGGAGAAAAGGTAAAAATCTTTTCTTTTTTTTTCAATAAAACTAGTTAGAACTGGTAGTGTATAAGTTATTTAATATTTGAGGATCAAGTACCTATTAAAAATGATAACTATCTATGAAAGTGATGTAAAATTAAAAAGAAATTATATTAGATTACGTTTTATTTATGATCATTGGATTATATTTTGTAGATTTATTCCTTTCGTTACGGGAACATTTCTGTTTAGTGCTAGCACAGTATCCCTATAAAACAGTGATAGCGCATTTAAACTGGATAGATATTTTCAAGAATTTTGTTTCGAAAAGTTTTTCACCATTTCTGTTCGGAAAAGTCAAAGCTGTGTGATTTTAAATTCAAACCTATAGTTTTAAATAATTCATTATAGTAGTCACATATCTTGTCTTTTTCTAAATATATGCTCATAAACTATTTGTTCAGATCATTTCCTTTTTATTGTGCAATGAAATAAGTTCTTCGTTATCTCGTCGTCAATATGTGTCGCTGAAAGCAAAATTGTTAATATTTGGCTGATTAAGAAATTTTTTTTAAACATGGAAGTGATTTTAAAAGAAATTTAAGTTTAGTGTGTAAGTATAATTTTTGAACAATGTTTAACCAGTTATTAGTACTATTTATTAGTGTCATTATTGAACCATTTAGATTCAAAATTTTAGCTCTTTTGTAAACATTTGGATTATGATGGATGACTAGGCAAAATTTATATTCATAACCATGGAATCATATTTTATTCAATGTTTGGTAAATCAGTATGTTTGAGAAAAATAATTTTCTAAATGATGTATACGTGATACAATAACTGTTGCTACTGTGAGAAAAAACATGCTGTCGTTTCTTCTTTTTTCTTTCTGAAAATTTCAAAACTGGTTGAATGTTTTTTTAAAATTTCTCTTTAGTTGGATGATGAGGCTGCTGGCATCCTCAACGAGCTACAACAACAACTAAATACCGTATTAGATGATCTTAGCGTCATTTTCGCCAAAAGGTAAAGCCATCTTTTTAAATTTGTGAAATTGCATATTTTAAATATATAGTTTTCAAAACTCACTGTCAAAACTCACTTAAGGATTGCTAGAAATATTATTCACCATAAGACTTATAAGGATCAAAACTCCATTGTATTTTTAACGACGTTCTCAGTTTTGTGTAAATAAATTTTATCATGAAATGCGTGAGTTAATGGAAATGGATGTACAGTGCGCAAAATGAAAAAGACGACCCTGAATAACTTTTGATCTAATGATGGGATCTTCACGTTCAAGGACTCAGTCTTAAAAGTTCAAAGTGGTGACTTCAAATAGGTTAATTAGTTAGTGAAGACGATATTTTAAGTTGCGAATTCAGACATAAAAACGTACTTTCTCTGAATAAACATACCTTTTATTCGATGGATTAGAAACTCCTGACCCCAAAAATACCGCAATCTTGAAAATATGGTCCCGATAGTCTGTTCGGGAAAATGGTTCAAAGTTTGCACCTCTTAATGTTAATTTTATTTTTACTTTTTTAAAATATATCTTGAAATTATATTTTGCTCACAATTTCAAAATTCATTGAATTTTTAAGAAGCCGTATTTTTAAAATTTTATTTCTCTGAAACTATTTGACCAATTTCGTTAAAATTTTATATTTTACCATGTAAAATTACATTCTTTAAAATGATGTAAAAAAATGTTACACATTACAATTTAACATTTTTTGGAAAAATAATTAAATAAAATAATAAAAAATAATAAATATTTACTGAAATTTATATTTTTCAATCTTATCAATCTTTATTTTTCAATGAATTATCTTTAAATTAACGAATTTTAAAATAGTGCACAAAAAATTTTCAATGGATTTAAACAGCTTTCGAGGTATGGTGAAATACGCAAAAAAAAAAAAAACAATAAGGGTTCAAACTTTGGACCGCTCTCCTGACCCAACTATTAGGACCATATTTCCCAGATTGCGGCTACCCCCTATATTTCGAGGATCAGAATTCCGAATCCGTAAAAAAAAAAGGAAAAAGTACATTTTTGTTTCTCTTCTTTTGCCTAATTTCTTAACTTAAATATGCTAATTAATTAGTGCTGACGATATTTTAAGACCAACCCCTGTAACCATTAAGATTGAGCCCTAAACTTGAACCGATAAATAGATCAAAAGTTATTCAGGGTAATCCGTTTTTTATTTTGCACACTGTACAAGGAGGAAACAATAAACTAAACATATTTTCTAGCTTGAATTGCCTTATAATGAATAGCTTCATAGATATAGTGCTCATTTCCGACTATAAATAAATTGCCAAAATAACAAACATAAAACTCGGGTTTGATAATATGACGCGTATAATTACAATTTAAAAAATCTTTGTCGCTTGTAACTTGGCAAAACTGGCATGAGTAATATCCTATTTGCACGAGGACTGAAAAAAGGCATCAGAAAGCAGACTTCCGACGTCACAAACCTGAAAAATAGGCCTATCAAATTTAGCCATTCCTGGTTTTAAGAACTCCACCTAGCAAATTATTAGTGAAAAATAAACACGTGACTCAAAGAGCCAATCATCACGCGTCTGAATTTAGGCCTTACCCAAAGTTATCTTCACATGGCAATGCTTGCCTGAAAGCAGACCAGGAAAATCGGAGATGTAAAATCAGGTTTTTATTCGTCTTGTAACGTCGTGAGTCTATTATGAGCTTACACCCCATTTACACGAGTCAGGTCTCGTGTAAATGGGGTGTAAGCTCATAACAGCCAACCGCTCTTAGCTACCGTTGAAAAAAAAAGTGATTAGCTTTTATACTATGATGCAGGTCTTGTGATCACTGGTTTTAAGACGATAATGCGAAAAACATTTTTGACTTTTGAAATTAAAAACAAAATTTTCCGATATATGTGTCTCAAAAACTAGAATTTAAAAATAAACAAAAGAAATCAACAATTTAATAAAGAAAAAAGCTTTAAGAAAAGAAACATTCAGCACACTAGTGATGATTTTAGCATTACCTCTACACTTTAAATATACAGTACGGGAAAAAAACAGAACACACTGAATAACTTTTGATCTAGGATTTAAAAACAATACGAGCAAACTACAAAAAACTGTTGACCATCTCTCAGCCAGCTAAATTGTTAATTAACCCTTTAATAGGTAAAACTATATCGTAATGTTAAGTATTACAGAAGTCTGGTTCTTGTGGAGGCTTATGCATCGTAATTATTTTTGCAGCTTGGAAGGGACGATTAGAGAAAGCATGCAGGAGTTATCTGCTTTGCTATCTGCAGTCAAAGGCACTGGTCAAGTCTCTATGAATCAAGTGTCGCAGAGGAATGAAGTAATGGCTGAAGCCGACCACGTCCTCCACCCACTCATGGACATCTTGGATGGAAAGCTTTCCATGTTCTACCAAGTCTGCGAACGCACAGTACTTAAACGCCTACTCAAAGTAAGTATTCGGTTAGAAATGATCTGCTTAGTTTTAATCTTGACCATGGAAATTCATTATAAGATTTTTCATCCTTTCTGGTATCAGATGTTGGTCAATTGGTCTGATTAAAAAAAAAATCAAAATTGATCTCACAATTAAATATCTTCTTTATCCAAAAATATGCCTATAATTTATACGCCTCTTTCCTACTTTCAAGGAACTATGGAAGATTGTGATAACTACCATGGAAAAAATAGTGGTTCTGCCACCCATATCTGAAAAGAATGTAAGTTTTTTAGTTATTTAGTAGATCTATAGTGCTGTATGGGTTTTAAATTGGTCACGTGCTGAAGAGTTGGTGCGTTTTATTGCAGGTGATACTCCCTAACCTTCCCAATGCCAAAATAGAAGATATGGGTCGACTTCTCCGAAACCACGTCACCGCCACCACGAAATTGCCTTCAGCTCTAGGCGTTATGGTAGGATTTAATTAGCTTTTTTTATTTAATGTCATGATTTTATTCAACGTAAACAAACGAAATTAAGAACTCACAAATTTTAACTTTTTAAAAAAATATTTTTTTTTTTTTTTAAAAAAACTTTTTTTACTATCCTTTGGAGGTACATTTATAATTTTTTGAAACATTTCTTTCAATCAAAAACCTTTGCTTAAAACAAATATGTTTCAGAAGACCGTACTAAAAAACTAGACCGTATTTGCCTTGATCCTATCAAACCTATGTTTTGAAGCTACTTACTTAGAATTTAGCAAAATCTCTAGTAATTATCTTTAAAATGTAAAACTTTTGATTTCGTATGTCACTTCTGCGAATAAAAATATCTTTGAAACTGAAAGTAAAATATTTCATATATTTGAACTCGCGTTTTTATGCTTAATATTCCGATAAAATATTTGTAACGTAAAACAATCTGTTTCTAACACCATACTTTTATTTTTTTTTCACTGGTAGTCAAAAAATAATAATCAATTGTAATTATTACACTAATAAGAATCACAAAAATTTCAAAAAACTATACTTACATGATTCAGAAGTACTCGTAAAATATATTGCCTTTAATTTCTTTAACCACTTCATAAACATACAATAATGGTGTGTTTTAAAAGTGTTAGAAGTTATAGTAAATATATTTCAAAATTCATTTGACAGTTTGCACATAAGTTAAAGGACTGGTGTTCGATCCCAAGTGGTGGCTTGAACTCCACCAAACTTCAGATCGATGGGTACTTCTTTTATGATCCCCTGGCCCATAATGGGCTGCTTTTTTACATGCAGAAGTTTTTTAATGCCGTGTGGATGTATTCATTTATACTTAAAAAAGCGTAACCATATATTTAAAGTAGTTGGCAAGTACTGAAAAAATAACTGGTGAATACTTTTCATAATTTGATGAAAGAACTAATCTCATTATTTGATTTAAATTTATGAAATCTCAAAAAAAAGGGTTTAAAGTGTTTGTCAACATTTAATTCTAAATACTCCAAAAACTTTAAAACTGGCAAAATACCACTTTCTTTGAACTAATAAAAATTCACTAAACTATTATTTTACTTATTGAATAATTATTTATTTTAAAATTTTGAAGTTTTATGTTGATTATTCTTACATTAAGTCACAGAGTGAGCAACGAGTAACTTTAACCGTCTCACTTTTGTGTTATCAACAGGTCGAGAAGAACTTGACGCCGAAGCAGTGTGCCGTGCTCGACGTAGCACTCGATACCATCAAACAGTACTTCCATGCAAACGGGAACGGCCTAAAGAAGGCATTCCTGGACAAGAGTGCAGAACTGCAATCCCTCCGATACGCCCTATCTCTCTACACGCAGACCACGGACACACTCATCAAGACATTCGTCACCACTCAACTCAAACAAGGTGAGTTTTTTTTTTCTTTTCTCAATGGACTGATGTAGGCTTTTGATATTCTCGAAGATGCTTCTGGCATTCGGTAATTTGACTTTACAGTGTCACGAGTGCGCCACGAAAAAGACAACTCATTGTTAACAATATTCCTATTTCGTTTAAAGGTGCCAGAAAGCTGTTATACTAGTTCCTGTTGCAGCAATGGCAAGTCATCAAAACTTTAGTGACTTAAAATTTGGTTTTTTAGTCAACGCACGAGATATAGGGCATCTTCGCATTTGCAATGAAATTAGGATTTTCTCGTTAGACCATTTCAAATGTGTACCATGCATAACGCATATTCATTAAAACATAATCTCCGATATCGGTGTGGTCGAAAAAGGACCTTGGAAGAACATAACCATCGACGAGAATCATTAAACGAGATAAATCCTTGCAATTTTTTTTTTTGTTAAGACATCAGCAAGTGTCACAATAAAAAATGTGCAAAGGATCGCTATTGGTAAGATGTTTCGTTCATGAAAACCGACTCATGTAGCATTGTTTAATGCCTGGCACAAAGCTTATTTATTTAAAATAGCTTTATCATTCATAATGGGGGAATTTGTTTTTACACATAATTATATCAGTTGAGATCATTTTTATAGACGCTAAATTTTATTCATCGATGTCTTTTCATGATGCCAAGAGATGTGGCATTTTCGCACTGAGAAAATGGTACTGGATTAAAATTCTAATAGTTTGCGAAAAATAATGTACCTTCGATAACAATTTTGAAGTCAATGGAGGTAACCTCTAAGAACGACCAACCTCCATCAACAACCGTTTTACTTTGGAATGGACAGTGGTTGCTCCCGAGAGGTTTCACTGCATATTCTTCATTGACGACTTTAAAATGATTACTGTAAGTCTACCTATTTTTCTCTCCGAATAAATGATAAAAAAATCCGGTTAAATTTTGACAATTTTAGTCATTTTTAAATGTTGTAAACAACAAATATGCACGCATTTGCATTGGTCTGCCACTTATTTTATTAAAATGTTATGAAATTATCCCCGAAATGTCTTGGCTTTATGTTGCTCGATATAAAAGTGCTGTTCGACAGAGACATTTTTTGTAAGAATTAAATCACTTCGCTCAGTGATTCTGATTTCCTATGTACATTTCATACAACCTAATTCATTCTTATTTATTTAAGCGACAGAAAACTCTTTGCCTTGCATTCCCATGCACACTGCACAAAAAAAAAACTCTAAAACTTGAATTGCTTTGTTTCAGTTTTTTTCCTTTGTTTCTGTTCTACTCTTCGGTTTTGTGAGAAATTTGACACTGCTCGCTCTTTTAAAATGTTTCTTTTCGATGGATAACTGTCTCCATACTTATACACTATTTCAACAAAAAAATAATTATATTTGGTATCCCTACCGTCGATGAAGTAGTTATTACAGCTACCACATTGATAAAACTTTCTTAGACAGTTTATTTTCAAAGCTCCTTCACAAAAAAGTGGCGTTGTTTTAGGCCGTAGGGTCGAACATATTGCAAATTTTTCCCTTTTTGAGAAAAAGCAAACATCTTCCTTACATGTAGCTCACGTACAAGTAGACTTTTCAGTAAATAAGTCGCAGACTTTATTATTTATAGTTGAAAATAAGTATTCAGATTTTCTGTGGTTCATTTTACGTATTTTAACAATATATTTCATTGCAGATGCTCCGACAGCTGAAGAGGGAAGTGTGGGTGAAGTATCCATCCAAGTCGATCTCTTCACTCATCCTGGTACAGGAGAGCACAAAATTACCGTAAAAGGTACAGAAAGTGCCAATTTTTTTAATATTCAAATATTATATGTTGGACAATTACTATAGGGTATGATGTGTTGTTTTTCAGTTGTGGCGGCTAACGATTTGAAGTGGCCTAGCACCAGCATGTTCCGGCCATTTGTTGAGGTGAACCTAATTGGGCCACATTTAAGTGACAAACGAAGAAAGCACGGTACAAAATCCAAAAATAATAATTGGTCACCCAAATACAACGAGACATTTCACTTGTAAGTACTTTTAATATTTATAGAAGTGCTTTATTTAATGTGTTTACCCTCTTGTGTCTTTCAAAAATAATGCTACATGCTAGCAGATTGCATGCTTATAAAATTTCTTAAGATATTAATGTTTTTTCAAATTTCAAATACTATAAGTTCTACCCGTCTCTTTTTTTTTTTTTACATTTCCCTTAAAATTATGGTATATGTAGGCTAAATAGTTATCTTAAGGCTTTAAAATTTAACTTGTAGTTAAATATCTGTACTTCAATTGTTAAAATATAACTACTTCAAAAGGCCCAGTTATATGATATAAGCAGATTCTATTCCATGATTCGGCTAGAGTTAAACTAATTTTATTTCATTTTATAACCGTTGTTAAGCAACATTACGAATTATACCTACACTATGACAGAAAGTCCAAAATGATTTTGATTTAAATTCAAAGGCAGAAAATCTCACTGCGAGCATTGTGAAGAAAGGGGGACTAGTTGCGCCATATCTTAACAATATTACAAATACAAAAATAATCGCGGGATTTGAAAGAGATGTGTTACTAGCGACTTCAATTTCAATTTCATTGATACTTCAATTTCATTGATACAATTTGTCTCTTCGTTGCATGGCATGCGACGCCGACAGAGAAAGGGTTAAGCAAACTTTGATCTCTATTCTAATTCTATGACTCTTTTTAAAATAAGTAACCAAAACAAAATAGATAAAAGCGTATATTTAAAGTTATTTTCCTACGCCAGAAAGTATTTTAATTTTTTCAAAAAATTAAGTTATTTGGCGAATCTAATTTCAAGTAAGTTCTGTGTTTAACTTTAACCATTGTGTTCAACAAATCAACTGGTGAAATAACGAGTCTAATTTATGGTATTTATATTAGCCTCAAATGCTGAAGAGTTTGGTTTTAAAATAGTAATGTTTGATCCAGAACTGATCTGACTGATGATGATGTTGAATCAAAACTAATGCTACGAATTTGAGTCGTGGTATTTGTATTTGGCCAGAAATGATACCAAGAGATTGTCTTGCGACTTGTTTGTATTTTCTTCATCTTGTAACTACGATTATGAACAACACTGTGACTGACTCGTCAATTTAGACACTCCTGCAACTGAAACGTGAACCGATCTCTCGTACTCCTTCGATTGCTGTTCCATCGTGACCGGTTATTACAATTCAACTCAAAGATTACGTGATAATCAGACTTGAAGAGTTACCCTTTCGGTAATCTTTCTGGAGCAATATGCTCCATAATTAATCAAAGACAATAAATTACCAACTTGAATTAATAGCAGCTACTGATAAAGATTGGATCGCGATTTTGAATTTTCTTCTCGAAATTATTTTATAAATGTTAATTAGTTGGTACATTGTTCAGCTATCATATTATTTACGTGAAGTTGTCATGGAGTACTAAAATGAAATTATCTTCCTGTCCCACTGATTTTTATACCGCCACCTTTAAAAAGACAATAGCTGCTTTGTGATTGGTTTTAACCAATCACAAAGCAGCTTACGAAAGTTTTTTGTCACGTGATCAATACTATTTTTCGAAATTAATCGAAATATAGTATTAATCACGTGGGGAAAAAACCTTCGTAATATTTCAGTTCAATTGAAAAACAAAATTTTTTTCGACTCAATTGAAAAGAAACCAGCAATTTGATCGAATTTCGTTTCACTAGCATAGAAACCTTAGGAACCAGTACACAATATCTGTCCCATCAACTAAAGAAAGTTTCTACTTTCTATTCCAAACGTAACGAAATTAAATATCTGATTTGTATAGTGTTAGTTCTTGACCTATCTAGGAAGGGGGTTTGTTTTCTTATGTATGCTTTATCTTCCATGTATGAATTTTTTTCATTTTTCTTACAGCATTATCGGTAATGAAGAAGAACCATCTTCTTTTGAATTGCATATCTGTGTAAAAGACTATTGCTTCGCTCGCGAAGACCGCTTGGTGGGAGTAGCCGTCATGCAATTGCGAGACATCATCGAACAAGGAAGCTGTGCATGTTGGTTACCCCTTGGACGACGAGTCAACATGGACGAGACGGGATGGACAGTTCTCCGAATTCTATCTCAGCGCACCAACGACGAGGTCGCGAGAGAGTTTGTCAAGCTGAAATCAGAAGTCAGGAATGACGAGAACATACCTGTTCAGTAAATCACCACCCCCTTCCCTTATATGGGAAATAAAAAAAATTCCGTGCTCGAACCATAACCACACTCGTCGACCACATTTCCTTCCAGAAGGAAAAGGTGGACTGAAAACGATGAGGTAGTCTTCGTCCGGCGGTCACGTCATAACAAAGTTGTTCTTCCGGCATTTGCTCATCTTCAATGGACACTCCTTCTTCTTCAGAACGAAGAAGACGCTCTTCTTCTTCTTCTTCGAAAACAAAGTCTTCACCACCAGTCCCCCTGGTGGCTGAATCTTCGATCCGTTGGTGTCTTTACTTGCATCGATTCTTCTTTGGTTTTTGTTTTCATGAGTGGATGAAAATGCAAGTTTCGAAACATTTTAAAGCTAGGATATCGCTCTCATCTTTTACTACTTAAAACTTTTTGCATTCCTTGTTTTTACCATTGCTTTACCCTTGTGTCACATGGCAAAATATCTATTAAACCAGCGTCGGAATATATAAAGATATCTCCACAATATATGAAAGTCTGATTATCAGTTTAAGAATTACAAAAATACATTAATAAATTGCAAAGTATCATTCTACATCTAATACGATTAATATGTTATGATGCATATTGAAAGGTATTTTGAACTTGTCGTGAGATATTTTGCAAAAAAATAATAATAACATTTATGACCAATTTTGTGTACCAAAGAAATATTATTCACGTTAGTTATAAATGGAAAAAAAAATTTAATAAATACCATAAACTATTAACAAAATCCATCTATATATAGTCATCGGTATTCTTTTGTTACTATTTGCGATAAATTGTGTTTGCTTTGCAAGTAATTTATCATCACTACTAAAAATTTCAGAACGAAGATGTTCAGAATTTAGAGCAATATCTGAATAATCTGTATAACTTTAGATAAAATAATTAAATCAATTTTAATAATTTCTGTACGAATGCTAAGTTAATAAAGCTATGAAGTGAGTGTAAATGACATCAAGAGTGATTTTATCAAAAAATATTTTAACAGCTTGACTTTTTAGTTGTGTTATGCTTGTTTCTAATCTGCAAATATTATGCTGAAATAAAAAAAGTACCTCATATAATGGTTCAAATTTGCTACCACCATAAGACTGTTGCCAAGTTGAGACATTATCATGCAGATTAATCTTTCTTGAAGTCTATTGCATGATGTTGCAACTTGAATGAAATGCCATTTTAATGTCGTAGCAAATTTGCATGGTATTATGGATCTACTTTAAATCTTATCAAGAATATTCTTCCGGATATCCGAAAATCCAATTCTGTATATTCCGTAAGACACTAAACAGTTATATTGCGAAGGTATAAATTTTTAAATTAAGAATTTATATTTTTGACGACTACTTACTCAGCTTTTATTAAGTGCAAAAAGCTGTTAAAATTTTTAAACAGATATTAGTTGTGTGGCACGATTTATTTTTACTTCTTGCTGCATTTTTTGTAAATATTTAGTAACGGTTTTGGATTCTAGTTATATGCAAGAATTCAACGTTTTTTTTTTCATTATTATTTTAACTTTTAGAAGTTTGTACTCATAAAGGGAGTTTTATTGCATACGCCAAGATGGGAGCGATTTCCTTTTACTTGGGAATGCAAAGGTTTCTGTTTCAATACCTTATTGCTATGAAAATAGTGTTTGTGATGAAGCTCCTATTTCGACATACGCGGCAAAGCTATGTCTAATAATACTATTGTCTGTATAATTTTTCTTAAGCATAAATTTTTTACCAACATATAAATATATACATATGTAAATGTAAATGCTATGTATGCATTAATATATCATAAATATAACTGGATGATAGTGTAAAATAAAGGTAGGCTTCTACTCACTCCATGTGTATGTGACAATAAATGACAGTCTTCAATATGTGAATCATCGTCATTCAGAGCCGGATTGTTATATGTTTCACCCTCGCACAACATCACGTGACCCGAACAAAATCGCTTTTACTACTTTTAAGTTGATGTGGTCAGCTCACATTTTCTATCATCAAATGAAATCTGAAAAACATTATTTGAATCATAAACATTCAACTTATTCTAGAGGTGGTTACATTGATAAAATGTATGAATTTTATATTTAAAGAATGGTATTATGCAATATAGGGATCAATGTTCTGTTTATATGCGCTATGCATATAAAATAGAATTCAGCGCCGTGCTGTTCAATGTATGCACAAAATACCGTTAGCTGCTCTAATGCAGAGATCTATTTTTCTAATTTCTAACACGTTTAACGTAAATTTTGTTTCATCATTAAAAAAAATATTGAAGTTTACCTGGCATTTGTTTAGTTAGAATAAACTTTAAAGGATATTTTTAAAGCAACATTTTCTTTAATTTTAAACTAAATTTAAGTATATTGCATGCACTTAGAGTTAGAAATCTTCCTGTTCTTTTTACCAAATGGTAGTTTCTTCAATACTTTTTCTTTTTGAAAAAAAATTTCCTCTCAATAGGCTTTAAGGGTCAGATCCAAAGTATTACTTTTTCTAATGGTTTAAGAAATCTATGATAATTAGTTATTGGAGTTCCATATTTAAAGAAAAAAAATATCAATACGTGTAAACAAAATAAGTCACTCAATATATTAATAAGTACGCTTTTTTTCTGCGTTTTGCTTTACATATCCTAATAACATGGTTTGCAATAATTATTTGAATGTTCTATAAACCTCACTTTAATTAAATTCCATTACTTAAATAATAAATAATTTTTTTTAGTATTGTTTAAAAAAAATTGCACAAATAAAATGAAAAATACCTTCTTTGAAAATCGCATCCAAATCCGGCTCTGAATCCTTAACTGTCTAGTGTGGTGTGAATTTCAGATTTATATTTTTTTATATTGCATTCTTGGTGAGTTAGACGCTGCGAACATATATCTATCTATCTGATTTAAGTGCTTCTCTTGATTCCGTGATTTTTCTCATTCAGCGCGTTTCTCACCATCTCAACTGCCACTTGTCACTTTTTGGGCATTCTCCCACCCCCCAGAACCACAGAAACTGTGCCAACTGTCATTCAAACAAACGATTAATTATCTACCTTTTAAATCTATTGTAGCTCTTTCTCTATCTTAACCATACTTGCAAAAAGTTTATAGTTTGTTGCCCCACTCATGTGATATTTCTTCGGTGATTCAACTTCCTCATTATAATCTTCTTCACAACTCAGAAGATAAGAAACTGTTCAGACTCGTGGGTTCCATCCCATTTTGCCAACAATCACTTCGACTTTGAATCGTTTATAGGCATTAGCTCACTAATTTGACTGCTTAATGAGAAGTCTGACTGAAATAATTCACTTCGCAAAAATTTTTGTCTTCAACCATAACTCTTGTGAATCATTTGCCGAATCTAGTTCACCAATTCAACTCTCCAGTAAGACAGTGAACTGAAATGATTTACTTTGCAAAAATTCCTATCTTCAATCATTTTTCCGGTGAATCGTTTGCCGAATCTAGTTCACCAAAGTAAGATAGTGAACTGAAATTATTCACTTTGCAAAATTTCCTATCTTCAACTATTTTTCCGGTGTATAGTTTACCGAATCTAATTCACCAATTCAATTCTTCAGTAAGATGAATGAAATTATTCACTTGTGTGAAATTATTTACTTGTTTACTTGGCGAAAATATTCGTCTCATACCATTTTTCTGGTGAATTGTTTGCTGAATCTAGTTCACCAAGTTTATTCAATTCGTGAGAACTCTTGTCTAATAAGGAAAGAGGATAAAACGAAAAAAAGTAAATCAATTTATTAAAAAATTTTTAATGCATACAATGAATCATTACTGACGTTAAAAATCTTTCACAAAACACATTGTGAGTTCAAATGTTAAAAGATATATGCAAAGGACTGAAACTATAAATAAAAATTATATCGATACAGGTTTTCCGCGATTTCCAAGATTTAACTGTGCAGCATCACCGATTAGGATCGAACTTATAATTTAAGAAGCTTTACATCTAAACTTCAAGCAAATTTTATTATTAAGTTTGTTCTATATAACTATTAATGATGGTCTTTATATAATCTAACTAGTCTAAAACCAGAACCAATTATTATAAAATGCGTTAAATCTTTAAATTGTCTTCAATGACTTAAGTGGCTAAATTTCCATAAGTAGTGATATCATCAAAAAAAGAGGAAATTATGTGTAATAACTCACTCTTAATCTAACTATATTTCTAATTATAATTATATTCAAAAGTATTTTATAACTAAATAACGTTGCTTAAAATATAGGTGCAATTTTTTTTTTTTTTTTTTATACAACAAAGTCATTTTACCACAATAACCAACGAATTTTCTGTAATCTTAATATAGTATTGAGAGGAGTTAAATATTAAGGCAAAGCTGTTAACTTCCCGACTTCTTAACCTCTATTTAAAATGGCAGGAAAATAAAAATCTTTTTTTATACTTTGAAAGAATTTTATGTGTACCTTTCACTTATACGGAATGCTATACATACCTAAAATGTATTTTTAGAATCCTTTTTAAAAACTAAAACAAGAAAGTATTTATATTGGAGGTCACATATTGGGATCACATTTTCAAGAGAGGGAAAAACAAAAACGTTATAGAAATCGGACAAATCAAGGTATAGGAAAGCGAATGTAATAAATAACAAAACACGTTTGACTGAGGAAGAATACAAACAGGAGTTGAACGGTGATTATTAAAATAACCTTCAAGTTAATTAAATTAGTTTTGATGTTTATCGCATCTATTATTCTCAATTGTAAAATGTCAGATTTCAATACCTTTTTGATGTTCATCCTCGCATAACCATTAATTTGCATACCTTCCAGCTTCTGCGGAGTTCCTGAATGTTTTTTGCATTAAGGTTTTGCATTATGAAAGGTTACTAATATTTTAATAAATTATATTTAAAAGAATTTTGAACACCTCTACATATAGATAATTCAAACAGATATATCAAAGAAATTAACAGGTTGCCATGCTTTTAAGTTTTGATAAAAGTTTAATAAAAAGTCGATTTGTTTAAAAAAAAATATTTGCTTTATTTAACTACCATAGAAAAAAATAATTTTCTAAAGTCTCAAATATAGGAGGTTGTACCTGAAAAATATTTCGTAAAAAAAATATTTCACACTAAAATATTTTATAAAAAAAAAATTCACTAAACGAATACGTATTTGCATTTTCAAAATATAAGTATTATTAGTACTTCAAAAATTTATAAATGGAAACATTATTTAATTTGACACCTTGTTAAAGTTGCACCGAAAGTTAACGTTATTATGGTTCAAAAATACTGTAACTGTGATTCAATATTTAATCGAATTTTCTAAGATATAGCAAAACTATTTATAGTCGAAGTGATTGTGGGCAAAATTGCACGACCCAGATTCAATTATAGAACTTTTTTTGAACTATGGCCAGAAATTAGTTGATTTTTTGAGCTCAACAATTCTGATCGTATTCGTGTAAATTAGTTTGCAATTGTGGACATAAACTAATAGATAGTCTAATATTCAATTACTCTTGCAGCAAACTTCAAAATATAAAAGAAATGTGTTTTATGAAGTACAAACAGTGCATTTATTTTAAACAAAATGCCAAATAGGCTTCATTTTTAATTTACTTTTCCAATTTAGTGCGCAAGTGAACTGAAATTTGAGAAAACAAATTTTAATAAATTTTTACATTTTCATCTCTGATTTGAAATCGATCTTAATATTTATTTTAAACCTGCTTTTATGGTAATTTTTTTAACAGTTCAACAAATTTTGGTACAAATTATCGTGAACAACTTTTCTTTTGAATTGTTAATTACAAAGAGAATTATTAGTTACAAATAAACAATTCTTTTATTAACAAATTTTTCATTAACGAATTAACGTTGTTTTCCTTACATTCATCAGTTTCTGACAGAATGAGAAATATTTTTGTTATGATTACACTGTTTCATTAATATGTTATTTTAAGAAAAATAGCAATTATAATTAATAATTAATTAATATTAAAAATTATAATTAATTAAAATTTAAAAAATATTAATTATAAAAATTAAAATTCATTTCAAATTTGCATTGTGCAAATTACTGTTCAAAGTTTATTTTAAACAAAACGATGCATATCAAAAAAAATTTTAATCAGTTGTAATCGTCCATATTTTGTTTAAAAAAATTTCCCTCTAAAAAAAAATTTTGCACTGAATAAGTTAAAAGAAAAATTATACACTGAATAAGTTAAAAGAAAAATTATGCACTTAATATATATTTTTATTTCTGGTTTCATAAACATTATTTATAGGTATTCATTTTATTAAAGAATTTGCATTACTGTAACGACATATTATTTTGTATAATTTTATGTGTATTGAGTTTAAATGTTTTTAAATTTTTGTCTGTCTCATTGTTTTTAATTACATTTTTGACATCTATTAATAAATATAACTTTGCATTCATTTTAAATATGAAAATAATATACAATATTGCAATAATTACTTTCCTGCATGTAAACAGGGAATTATAGAAGTTACTGATTGCCACTAATGCTGTACTAATAACTGATACAATCTTGAAAACTATGCAAGCAACTTTTAAAACTTTCGTTTTAAAAATAAATAAATACGTCTAATCTTTCTTGAAAGGAAACTATATTAAAGAAGTTTAAATAATTGTTCAAAGATTTTATTATAAAATAAAAATATTTTTTAAATTGAGTTATAGATTTTTTATAAAAAATGTGCTAGAATTGGTTATGTAGTAACATCCATCTGTTTCTACTAACATTCTAGGTATAGCGTTTGTTAAACAATAAATTAAAAAGCTATTATGAAATAATTATTTATAAAAACTAAAATCAAAGTTCAAAAAAATTCAAATTAACAATTTTTTTTAATATACTGTTATTAGTTTTTATAATCAAATAATTATATCAGGATAATTTCGGTAAAATAGCTATCTTCCAATGAATATTAACTATTCTTTTTGTTATTCAGATATTTTACAATGCAGCATATTTATTTATGAACATTTATTTATAAACAAATTACTTTGTTTATTAGCAATTAAATTTTTTTAGCAATGCATTTAAATCCAAATTAAAAAATCATGTTTCCTAACACTAATTTTGCTCTAATCCGGAATGTTTTTAAGTTCGATGATTGATGCATTTTTATTATTATTTTAAAGGAAACCTTTTTTGAGAATTAAATAAACAAAAGATCTTAAATTATTCCGATTATTTAATGTATTTAATAATTCTTACAATATTAACAATTTTTCACTGTTCCTAATATTTAGAAATAGTTTATAGAACATTTGAATGGCAATTAAATGATTCAACTTTTTTTAACCTTTAACAGAAAATATTTTTTTCTCAGATATTTAGAAAGCATTTTATTAAAAAAGTAATATGAAATATACATTATTAAATTTAATTTCGATTTTCTACAAAATGTTTTTGTGAATAATTCAATTTTCAATAAACTTTATTCATTTTTATTTGGGAAAACAAATTGAGCATATAGAACTGAAAGACCCCTTAAATCTTGTCTGAAAAAAATCAAAATTTATAATATGAAATTGCAAACTTTATTCTTTATGGAATTTATTTAAAAACGAGCTTTAATGTTGTTTTTTATGTTATCTTTTATTCATTAACTAAACAAAATTATTAAATTAAATGATATCGATTTTTGTAAATAAACTCTTTTTAAAGTTTAAACAAATATTATGAAGTAAAAAATTTAAAATAATTTTTTCAAAAAATGAATATTATACAGAGATTTTTATTAATAAGTTTCCGTGTGTAAATATTTGTTAAATTAAAGAAAACGTATTTATTTATTGCTGTTACATTTCAATCAATTATGTTTTAATCAAAACTTTGTAGTCTGTTGTCACAGACAATGAAATTGTATTTATATATTGTAAATGTCATTTTGAAAATATTAATAAAAAAAGATCTCAAAGTTGTACTATAATATTCAAATATTTATGAAAACTAGACATATCTTTAAACAAAAACGAGTTTTTCATCTGCACTTAACCTTGTGTGAAAAATATTTGTATTTAATTCTAGCATGTACTTAATTGATTTTATATTAAAAAAAAAGAAAATAAAATTATTGAAAAAGATGTTGCACATTTGACATAGAAATTTAAAAGCGTGTGTTTTGATTACATTAAATGGAAATTTCTATTCCAATGGTTAATTTGTGTTTGAAAAAGATATTTAATGTAAATAGAACTTTTCTTAATAAAACAATGTTTTATTGCTAGATACAATTTTCAAAAGGTGGAGAAAACAAGCGGATGTGAACTGTGTGATAATGAGAACAACTGTTAAATTTTAAGGTGTTGGTCAAAATGTATTATTGTTTTCAATGTACCATACACATACTATATATGCCTATGAATATGTATGTATGTATATATGCATATATCTTTTTATACAAGAAATTTGTCTCACTTCTTGGAATTAAATTGTTGAGAGAAAGTCAAAATGTGTATTATTTAAACATTAATCACATCAGTCATAAGCTGTAACAGCTGCAGGTATCAAGAAAGTAAAGATTCGTTTTATTTAACCACTAATCATGCCATTCATAAGCTATAATAACTACAGGTATCAAGAAAGTCAAGATGCGTATTTTTTTAAACACTCATCACATCACTCATAAGCTATAATAGATGCAGGTATCTAGAAAGTCAAGATTCGTATTTTTTAAGCACTAATCACATCACTTAAAAGCTGTAACAACGTCAGGTATTAAGAAAGTCAACACTAATCACATCTCTCATAAACTTTAACAACTGAAAATATCACGAAAATCAAGTTGCGTATTATTTAACACATCCATTCATTCTAACTTAACGTATCATTCATTAACTAAGCAGAAGCAAGGATTTTGAAAAACTCAAAATATGCATTTTTTAATACTAATTATGTCACTCTCGATCTAAAAAAACAACTACAAGTCTAAATAAAGATCTTAAATTTTTGAGAGAAAGTGAAACTAATAATAATAATAATAGTGAAAAAAAAAATAATAATAATAATAATCCAATGCAATTCTGATATTTAGTAATATTATGAGATGGAAGTTGTTATATTCATTAAAGTTTCTATACAAAATGAAAATGTTTTGGAGTCAATATATTTTCCTTTTTTTTTTGTTATTTTAGGATATAAAACATATTTTTCGAACTTTAATAAACGTAGAACAAGTACTGCATTGCTTTATATTTTTTGAAATGAATCATAATAATTTTAAAGAGTAAAAAACTGTTTTAGTTCAATATTTTTACTTTATTTAAGTCATGTCATAAGGCGTTTTTAGCGCAATTTTTGCATTTTAAGGGCATTTTTTAAGGGCATTTTTTTGCATTTTTAAGGGCATTTTTTGCACTTTTTAAGGGCATTTTTTGCACTTTTTAAGGGCATTAATTGAGAATTTTTAGGTCATCAAAATCCGGGCTCTACTTATTAGTTATAAAAACTGATTGACCCAAAGAGTTCTTTTATTGTTGAGCGAAAATCAAAACGCGTTATATTTTATCCTTTACCATATCATTGATTGAGCTCTAACAATCGCAGGCTTTAACAAAAGTTTTTAAATTATTGATATAAAGTCAGTATACGGTCGCTGGTAGATTTTTTAGTACGATTTTATTTATTTTTTTAACTCTAATCATGTTGCTCGTTTCAATTAAAACTAAATTGCTACTGAAGTCACACAAAAAAGTTTTTAAATTGTTTACAGAAAACCAAGATGTCCATTTATAAAACTAATCATATCACTCTTTAACTATAACAACAGACCCTCAAAAAAGTTCAGAACTTTTAAATCGTATTTTCCTCACACATTACGAGGGTTAAATTACAGAAAATTGATTCTAAATCTAATACTAATGATAATATTTTCTGATTTGTTAATATATCACTATTTAATTCACTGTAGTTCTACTTGATTAACTGTAATTTCACTTCATTAATTAATCAATTAAAACTACGATTAATCTGGTAAATCTACAATTGTATATTTACTAAATTCACACAAAAAATCTGTAATGTATCATAAACTGTAACGAAGTTTTTTTTCTTGGGGGCGGGGCCCAGATTTTAAATTAGAAGGTGAAAAGTTAATTATTTTTCATCAGTTATGAAAAAAAATATATCTATAATAAGAAACTCTTACGGAAAAAAATTTAATGGGAATTATTCAGTTTATACCAAATACACGACAAAAATATAAATAATCGAATCATCTTTAAAATATATATAAAAATCCATAATCAACGTAGCGAAATTACACAACTTAACAGTGGAATCAACTTTACTAGCTTTCTATTACGTAATTTAAATAATGATTTATTAAGTGCAAGAGCATTTGAAACAAAGATATTTTCATATACAATCAAAAAAAAAATTTCAATTAAAAACTTGGAAAACTATTTACGAAATACGTATGTCCGTAATCATTAACTAAAAAATGGTTTGTCTCTTTTTGAAATGTTAGTAATTTTTTATTTAAGAAAAAAAAATTTTTTTTTAATATAGTTTATAAGAGTAGTTCGTTAACTAATTTTAACAATACTTTTAACCCATCTACTGGAATAAAATATATATATATATATATATATATACATTATGGTAAAAAGACTCATCATCCAGCCATGGCCAACTAGCAATCAGCGAATTGCTAGTTAGAAAAATCAAATGCTATCTACAGATAAATACAAAAGCAAACATTTCGCGTGAATTACAATGGCCTTTCTTGAGCCGCGATGGCTGGGGGAATAAAGCGTTCGCCTTCCAATGAGGTGAACCGGGTTCGATCCCAGCGATGTCTGTTCGATACGAATTCTGCATCCGGCTTGCACAGACCACAGTGCTGACTTGAAATATCCTCAGTGGTAGACGGATCATGGGTTAGAATCCCCTTGCCATCAGGCTAACCATGGGAGGTTCTCGTGGTCTTCCTCTCCATGTAACGCAAATGCGGGTTAGTTCCATGCTGCAAGTCCTCCACGAAGGCAAATTTCTCCCAATACTTGATCCAGGAGTTTCCTTTTCTTCTGGATTGGGTTCAAAATTTCAAGGCTACGGAGTTGAACATTAGTAGTTATAAACTCAAAAAATTGGTCGTTCAGTTTTCTACGATTTGCCCTTTTTAAGATGTATAATGAACACTGGACGGTAACCCTCGAGTCCGGATGGTAATACATGCAATTTGTACGATGAAAAGAATCATAATTTAACTGTGGTAACAATTTAAGTTTAATTTGATTGGATGAGTCGAGTATATATAAAGTTTATGACAAAGCTTTAAGGGTCTAAAAATTTAAATTTTAAGACAGGAACAATGCTTTCTGAAGCGCGTCTCTCTATGCTAAAATAGTGTCTTCGTGTTCATCCTGTAATATAATAGTTACTGACAACCTGTAGTGATAAGCTTGGTGAGCTTTCTAAATTATCTTGTGCTGCATATAAACTTTAATGGTAACCAAGCCGAATGCACTGCGCAACTGTATTTTAATATCCTTATTCGTCGACCCCTCCTCAAATCCTAACACTTTAATTAGTTTTGGACAATATATTAACCAAACTCTTTTGCCGTCTTACTGTTGCCTGCGGCTTAATTACTTTGATTTCAATTTTAACTATTTTCAAGAGTTGTCCGAGATATTGTCAAAGTTCTTTATTGAATTTCAGTAATAATTTAAAATTTGTCCGGCAGCCATTAAACCCAAAAAAGCTGTCATTTATTTTGAAATAACAATTTTAAAAAATATATATATTTTTTTTTAAATTAAACATTCTAGATAGATTATGTATTATTCAATGAAATATTTTTATGATTATGACTTTAATGATTGTGATTTTTATGATGAAACTTTTATTATTTTAATTAAATTTTAAATTAACTGTTTTATACTTACTGTTAAAAGTTCTTTAGTATTATTTTAATTTATCTGTGTTTCACAGTAACAAACAACTTTCACAGTAACAAACTCGAAATTTATATTCTGATTTGTTTTAAGCAAAGTATGTTAGGTAAAATTTAAGAGACTGTGCTTAATTAATATTCTAATTGTAAACTTACAAACACAGTTTCGTATGAAATATTGAAATAAAATATTAAAAAAATAAATAAATAATACATATATCAAAAAGCCGATAAACAAATAAAAATAAGAAGATATAATCTCTTCATCATCTCACACGATTATATCCGCAAAAAAGAATGCTTTCTAATGTTGTATCAATGTAGCCAAAGCAAAAGATATAAATATAATAGTGTGAGGAGCACTCAAAAAAATTTAAACAAAAATAGAAATCATTAAGTAAAAAATATATCACGTAAAAAACTGTAAATAAAATGTAAAGAAAAAACACAAAACGATAAATCATGTAGCGAATTCAACTGAACTTACATTTACAAGAAACTTTCACGAAGGATTTAAAATAGTTTCGTAATAAAATTGCCAAATTACAAAATATGGAATTAGAACCTCAAATGGAGCTAAAAGCGTAAATAGAAGGATTTTGTTTTATGGCGCGTTCTTACTACATTACTGAAGCGCATTTGATTTGTTAGTTACCAAGAATCGGTCAAAAAATGAATGTGTGCAAGATAATATTATTATACTGGATAATTTGAAGAAGTTCATAATTAATAAGGTTGACATTTAGTTGTACAATTTTAATGATTTTAGAAAATTAACAATTATTTTTTTAAAAAAATAGAGAGAGAAATATGATTTCGCAGTTTTGCAAACATTTTTAGCCACGGATTTGTCCGGATTGGATTTGCACATGGTAAATATAGAAATTAACAAAGAGGTTTTTAGTAAATATATTAATAATAACATACAATTAACTCAATGATTTCATAAAGAATTTAATTACTTTTGTTGGCTATCCATTGTTTTCTATCAAATTTTGAAAGAGTTTGTCTATTTGTATTTTGGATAAATAAACATTACTACATATTCTTTTATAATTCCATTCATTTGATTAAAAATTGTATTTAAATAGATGTTTTTAGAAACATTAGAATTTCAAGTAATTAGTTTATTTTTATAAAAATTTTAATAATTTCTTTTATTGTATACATCAACAATACCCAAATCCAAAAAATTAAAATTAATAATATCATCAAGATTACAAAGCAAGATTAATTCCTCGGGGTATATATTATTTAATAAAATTGTATAATCTTGAAAATTAAAGATAATTAAATGATCAATGAATCTAAAAACAAATTTAATATTAAGAGAATAATTTTTTAATAATAGTGCAAAATTAAGTTATCTAAGAGAGATGAAAAATTAGATCCTTGTGGTATTCCATCAGTTTGAATAAAAATATATTTTCCATTATAAAGATGATTATTAAAGAGACAAAAATTAATTAGAATTACCCAATAATCAAAATCGGAATTAAGGATATTTTTAAAATGATAGTATTAACTCAAAAGGATATCTTTTAGTTTAGAAAGGGAATTCAAATGATCCTGGAAATCAAAACTCGCAATATAATTAATTTCATTTTGCTTAATAAATTCTAAAATCTCTTGATTATTAGTGATAATCCAAGAAAACCTTCCTTAATAATATTGTTAATAATTTTATTTAGGTATTTAGAGAAAATGGTGCCAGGTTTAGTAAGGTTAATATTAAACCCATACGTGATTGTTCTAAATTTCATAAGAATTTTGTGAAATTTTGGACGGGCAATTAAGTTAGGAAATTGTATATCGCTAATTTTAATTTTTAAAAAAAAATATATGAAGCTAAAAAAAATTTGATGATAATATTATTCTTTAAATTATTAAGCTTCAAATTTGTATTGTTTTTTTACCTCTGTATTTAAAAGTTCAACATAAATTTTTTTACAAAAGATTGCATAAGTATTGTAAGCTTTGTCTATGGTGGTAATTATAAAAAAATTTTGTAGTTACTTAATTGATCGAACAGTTTTAGAAATATTTTCTGAATTGTTACTGTTACTTTAATTTTCCTTATTATTGAAAACAAAGTTTTTAAAGTAATGATAAACAGCTCATTTCCATTTTGCTAACATACCTAAAAATAAAGAGAATCTATTTGATATCTTTAAACAAAAACTATTGAGATCATGAAGAAAGTATTTTAGAATTTTATTAATTGATGAGTGTGTCTAAATTTTGTGAATTTTACCATTAAATTTCTAAGTTCTAAGTTTTTTACAATATTTAAATTACCAGTAATAATATGTTTATGGTGTTTATCAACAAAATCAAAATATTTCTCTTCTTCACAGTGATATTCATAATCGAATATATTAATTTTCCTTACATTTTCGCTATTGTCATTATAATTAAATATAATTCTACCAAAAGGTTTATTATATTTAAATCTTTTAATTCTGTTAAAACCTTTTAATGGAAACAATTTTTTTAAATTTTCAAAAATATTATAAAATTTGATCTTATCGAAAATAGGGTTTTGAAAGTTAATAACGAAATATAAATTATCTAGATTTTTCTTTTTATTAGGGGAAATTTTTCTGACTTTACCTTTAACAAGATCGAAACAAAGAATTTGAAGTGTAAAATAATAAAAGAAAAGTTAATAATAAGATCTTGAAGCTTATACACATCATTATTCTTAAAGGAGAAAATAAAATCTTTCATTAGTTTAATATTATAATGTTTATTAAAATCTTTTTTACATATTAGAAATAAAATTTACATTTAATTTATCCTTATTAATAGAGTTTTTACAACCTCCTGACCCCGGTTTACCCCGATTTGTACTCTTATCTTTGATATGAAGAAGTGAGTAAGTTGAGGAGTTATTAAAGTTTATCTGTGCATGTTGGAAGGTATCTCTTAGCCTATACGGCAAAATTGTTTTGTATAAAAGTATGTAGTAATTATCTTTTTGTAGTCTTAAATCGATATCTTTCTTCTACACATCTAGTTCTTCTGAATAAACTATTTTCTTTTTTAAAAAAAAGTGTGTCTTTGTAAAATTGCTTTTCACACTACGCCTCTGGTTGCAGGTTGTACATTCCAAAATGTATTGTGATACCATTTTAAAAACTGGTGGTATGAACCCTGGTTATGATACTAGCATTTCTTAGTGCTTGTAATCTTTGTTACTGATTTTAAAAATTGAAAACTTGCCCTCTCCTTATACCTCGGGTCGTGGACCGGTACCAGGCTACCTGAAGTTATTTGAATTTTATTTACTGTTGTGTATTTCTGATATGTACTACTCTCCAGGGTCAAATAAGAGGCTAACCGGCAGCCGAGAGATGTTGTTGTCTAAAGCAGCACCAATACCAAACGTTTAATTGTATTTTATTTGATGGCATATTTAAATGCAAAATTAAAATTATTAAATCAAAACAAATAAAATATAATTAACGTACCTACTGTGGGTTTAATCCGCAAAGCAGAGTACGCTAAAAATGATGAAAACACAAGTAAACCGAAACACAACGCTTATTACTTTAAATGTTTAACTTAAATCTTAAAATCGTAATGTTGAATGAATACATACAGAATCCTCATCTACAATATTAATCCTATGACGGATATCAGGCCATCGGCCAAAGACTAAAAAGAAGAGTGGGCGGTTCATCCCCCATTAAAAGAATTGTTCGTTCTTTTATAGAACAAGATGTCTTACGTCACATTGATTAGCTGATTATTTCTTGACTTCTCTTCACTTCCATACTGGAGACGAATCTGTAAATGACTAAAACACTAAAGTCTATAACTGGAAATTACTTATTTCCACATTCGGCCCCATTATAAACTTTATTAATAAAATACTGAAACTTTTCTTTACTTAAAGGTTTCGTAAGAAAATCTGCTAAGTAATCTTTACTACAGATGTACTCTAATTTAAACAAGTTTTCTTCTAACATATTTCTAATAAACTGATATTTTACATCTATGTGCTTAGTTTTCACATTTTCAATCGAATTTTTGGAAAAACAAACTGCATCTTTATTGTCACAGAGTTGAATTTGTACTTCTATATTTTCTAATACATTCAATTCATTTAAAACTCTTGAAAACCAAATCATTTCTTTAACAAATTCAATAAGTGAGATAAATTCGGATTTCATAAAACTAAGAGCTGTACATAGCTCTTAGTTTTATGAAGTTTTATAGTTCCCTTTTGTTTACTTGTTTTGCAAGTGAATGGTATACCTATACCAGCAAAATATATTATATGCCCACTTGATGAATATCGGTTGGTTAAATGACATCCCCAATTAGCATCAGAAAAAGCTACTAAGTTATTTTGATTTACACTTGACAAGTTAATTTTCAAATCTTTCGTATTAAACACATAATTTAATAAATCAACAACTATATTCCAATGTTGATAAGAATAACCATTACAATATCGCGATAAAATATTAACTGAAAATGCAATATCAGGTCTACTTCTATTAGCTAAAAAAGAAAGACATCCAATCAGAGTTCTATATGGGAATTTTTTCATTAAATCTGTTTCAAAAATTTCTTCTTCTTTAACTTTAGGTGGTAATTTAATTCCATGTTTTAAGGGCAAATTTACAAAAGTTTTAGGTAGCTCTTCAAATTTCTTCATTAACTTTTCAATATAAGTTACTTGATGTAAATAAACACTATAATTTACAGTTTCAAAGTTTACACATAACAAATATTTCAATTTGCCTAAATCTTGAATTTCTAATGTACTTTTAAGTAAATAAACAGCTTCATCAATTTTGTTTTGATCTTCCTCAAATAACACTATGTCGTCGACATATAACCAAAAGAATAATTTTAGGTTTTAATTTATAAACACAATTACACCAAAGTAGTTTTTGAATACCTAGTTGTCCTAAAGTATTATCTAACTCAATATTCCACTGTCGTCCACTTTGTTTTAAACCATATATAGCTTTATTTGATTTACAAACCATATATTCTTTACCTTTAACTTCAAATCCTTTTGGTTGAGACATATATAAAGTTTCAGTTAAATTTCCGTATAAGTATGCACTTTTAATGTCTAACTGTACACATTTCCAGCATAAAACACTTACTAATAAAATGAATAGAAATCGTATAATTGAAAAATTTACTACAGGTGAAAAAACTTCAGAAAAATCCTTTCCTTTTACCTGTTGAAATCCTTGAGCTACCAGTCGGGACTTGAACTTCTTTATCATCTTTCTTCACAATATACACCCATCTGCTTCCGATGAATTTGGCATTTTCTGGAGGTTCAACTAAATTCCATACTTTACGATTTTTCGTCATCTGAATTTCATCTTCCATGGATTTATTCCACTTATCCTTGTCGGCTGATTCTTGGGTTTCCTCGTACGTTCTATTCGATTCCAAGTTGTATACTTCGCCTTCGAAAATATCTTCGAAATCTTGAACTACACGATCAGTAGATGAATCTTCGCTATCTTCTTGCTTTGGACTTTTAGACTTAAATGAAAATAGTTCTGGTTGGAACTTTAATCCGTTTTTGGCACAAAATCGTTCTACTTCGATAGTTGATCGAAGTCTCTCTTTGCTTGAAGGTGGGTAATAATAAACATCGATTCCTGAACTTAATTTTCTTGGTGCTTCAATTCTTTTCCACTCTTCAATGTTTATTGGTAGCATTTCTTCTTTCTTTGCAACCGTTTCTTCGTTATTGTCTAACACTTGTTCTTGGTAGCTGTCTTTATATCTTACGTATTCACACTTCTTATTCGTCCCTAATAATGTCTCTACTCCATTTTTCGTTTTGTCAAAACTAGCATGAGTAGTTTCTACTACTCTTCTTTCTTCTGGAATATAGATCCTATAACCCTTCGTTCTTGTTGCATAGCCAACTAAGATTCCTAGTTTTGATGTCTTGTTCAACTTGTTGCGTTTTACTTTGGGTACGTGAACAAATGCCAAAGAACCAAATATTCTTAAATGTCAAACTGATGGTTTGTATCCATTCCAAATTTCGAAAGGTGTCAATCTATTTGTTAACTTGTGTTCACTTCGGTTTCGTACATGAACGTACGTATATAGAGCTTCAGCCCAAAATCGGTCATTTTGTGAAGTGATGCACGAACAGCTTCAACTGCGTCACGGTTGAATTTTTCAGCAATCCCGTTTTGTTCTGGAGAATAAGTTGAAGTTCACTCTATTCGAATTCCCCGATTGTTTAAATAATCTTCAAACTCGGCGTGACAAAATTCCATTCCGTTGTCTGTTCTGACTGACATCAATTTGCAGATTAACTCTCCTTCAGATTTTACGAGATATGTTTTGAAACATTTAAAAACTTCTGTTTTCTTCTCCACAGTAAAAACTTCCACTTTTCTGGAAAAGTCATCTATTATCGACAAAAAATATCGACTTCCGCCCATTGAAGGTGTTGGAGAAGGTCCCCACAAATCCATATGCAGCTTATCCAGTACTTTATTTGTTAGACGTTGATAATTCCTTTTAAAAGACGTTCGGGTAGACTTTGTCACTTTGAAAGTAATACAATTTTCGGATTTACCTTTCAGTTGCTCAATTCCTTTTACAACATTGTTATTACTCATGTGCTTAATAAGATTGTCATTTAGGTGAGCAAATCTACGATGACACAGTTTTACGTCTAATGCAGCGTTGATTTCATTTTTAAGTATTTCAGATTTACGTTTGTCAGGTAAACCTTTCACAACGTACAGTTTATCTATTCTAGGTACACTGAAGAAATATCTGCTGCGGTTATCGTAGATTATCATTTTTGAGTTTTGCCAAACAATTTTATATCCCGCTATATCAATATTGATCCAGCTATTAGGTTACGTCGTAGATTTGGAGCATAGTAAACGTTCTTTAATATTAGCTTTACGAATCTGTTATCTTTAACATAAAAAATTATGTCACCTACCCCTTCTACTTCTGATGTATTGTTCCTGTCCCCAACGAGAACTTTTGCTTTATTCAGAGGGCTAAACGTTTCGAACCATTCTCGTCTGTTCGTGAAATGGGATGTTGCTGCTGAGTCAATAAGCCATTCTTCTAAATCAAGTTCCGTGCTGTCGACCTCGGCAACTTCTTCGTTAATTTCAATATCCGAATAGAAAAGACCAGTAGCGGGATTTTGCTTCGCCCTTTGATGATCTTGCATCTTTGCTTGCTCTGCAATCTCTTGAATAATGACCTTGTTTATTGTAATTGAAACACGGCCCCATACTTTTATGTCGATATCCTTTGTTCTGCAAGTTTCGTCTGTATCCAGTTTCTTGTGTATTTCTCCGGCCCAGCTGTGTGTAATGTCCGCTGTGTGTAATGTCTTCGTTCTTCGACCAATTCCTTTCTCTTGATGATTTCATGTCTGTTTTAGCTAAGTAAGCATTTGTAACTGAATCGAACCCAATATCTCGAGCTTTTAGTTGAATTCTGCCGGATTCGCTGATCAATTGACTCTCAATATTATCTATTGTAAATTCAGAATCCTTTAAACGATATAAGATCTGTACTAAATTGTCATATTCCTCCGGAAGTTTTCTTATTATCTGGAAACACACTAATAGTTCGGGAATCTCGAACCCAGCTTCTTTAATCTGTGCACTTTTATCTCGAACTCGTTGACAGAATATTCCAATCACCTCTTCATTAGGCTGAAATTTCAATTCGTAAAATTCATCAACCAGGCCAGCAATTCTTGCTCTTGATTTAGGTTCAAAATTTTTTTCTTTTAGAATGTCCCAAGCTTTCTTTCCATCTGTCGTAGACTGAATCAACTTCAAAAATTGACGTTCAACACCTTGATATATTGTAGAATAAGCTCTAGCTTTCCTTATCTCGAAATTCTGTTTAACTCATTCTGGGGCAGTTTCTGAAGGTGGTAGTGGTGGTGGTTCAGCTCCACCGACGAATTCCCAACTTCCACGATCCATCAGAGCTACTCTCATGTCACACTTCCAACTCTCGTAGTTGAATGCTCCAAGTTTAGGAAAAGCTAAATTCGTTGATTCTAAGCTTCATTCCATATTCAAAACTTGGTTTCTTCCTGCTATTAAAATAAATATTTCAACTCATAGATAGGATTTCTTCCGAATCTATATAGTTGATGTGGACAAAGGCGTTGACGTGGGCAAAAGGCCCATAACCTTTGTGGGTTTAACCCGCAAAGCAGAGTACGCTAAAAATTATGAAAACACAAGTAAACCGAAACACAACGCTTATTACTTTAAATGTTTAACTTAAATCTTAAAATCGTAATGTTGAATGAATACATACAGAATCCTCATCTACAATATTAATCCTATGACGGATATCAGGCCATCGGCCAAAGACTAAAAAGAAGGGTGGGTGGTTCATCCCCTATTAAAAGAATTGTTCTTTCTTTTATAAAACAAGATGTCTTACGTCCCATTGATTAGCTAATTATTTCTTGACTTTACTTCACTTTCATACTGGAGACGAATCTGTAAAAGACTAAAACACTAAAGTTTATAACTGGAAATTACTTATTTCCACACCTACCACCCCACCCCCTCATCGGACAGCTGTAAAATTATCAAACGTTGACCAGTCTACGGTGATAAAAAGGTTAGGGAGCACTGCGCCACTGGACAAAAGACAGAAATTATACCTTTATTTTAAACTAAAAAAAGTTTAATGTATTTCTTACTAATACCCAGAAATGGCTTTATCGTGCCAAGTACAAATGCTACTATATACTCAATGCATGGAAAACAAGTGATGTAATAAACTAAATATGATGCAAAAATAAAATGGGAAACTAAGTTATGATGTAAACATTATGAAAGTTATGATTATGATATACAATAAGATCACCATAATTATGCTTGAGATTGACTGCTTAATTGTATAAAAAGCTTTCTAAGTAAGGAATCTAACTTCTGTATATTATGGGATGAAGAAATATGTACTACATGAATTTTAAAATTTAAAAAAAATCATTGAATATTCATCCAAATATATTTTTTAATAAGCTGTCATAGTTTAAAGCTTATAAAAAATTTAAATTATATCAGTACCAGTATTTGGTTAAGAATTTTTGGTACCACTTGACTGGACTATGTATTTTTTATATAAAACTCGCTTTATTTAGTACATTAATTTCATACTTGAATGTTTTTTCTTCAACTTTCATACTTGAGTATACAGTGCGCAAATAAATATAAATGGACCATCCTGAAATAACTTTTGATTAATTGATCGGATCTTCACGTTCTAGGACTCACTCATATTAGTTTGATGGGGTAATCTGAAAAACTAATATTTTTAAAATTCGATCTCTCAAGAAGTATTAGACAGATTTCGCTCCAAATTCTGTATTTTTCCATTCATTTAAAATTGCAATATTTAAAATCATGTAAAAAATTTTATTCCTCCCAATTCGAAAGTTTTTCGACCATTATTAAATAAAATAATTATAAATATTGACTAAAAATTATTTTTTTGCATAGAATTATCTCTGAGTTAACGAATTTTATAACTGTCAGCAGAAACTTTTCGATTCGCCTAAAAAATTCTAGCGATATGGAGAAATGAGGAAGAAGTAGAATTAATATTAAGGGACCCAAACTTTGCACCACTTTATGGACCCAACTATTGGGACCATATATCCTAGTTTGCTGCAACCCTCTATATTTTGGGGGTCGGAAATCCGAATTCGCAGGGGAAAAAAATAATGTTTATTTAGAGAAAGTAGGTTTTTGTGTTCGGTTTCGTAACTTAAAATATCGTCTGCACTAATTAATTAGCATATTTGATGTCACTCCCTCGACCCATTAAGATTGAGTCCCAAAACGTAAAGATCTGATCATTAGATCAAAAGTTATTCAGGATGGTCCGTTTTTCATTTTGCGCACTGTACCTATGCAGCTCCGGAAGTTGATGATGCAAAATATGTAGCAGGCAGAAGAGCTAAAAATAACGTTAATATTGTTTGAAATTGTTTAAATATTTCTTTATTTAAAAATTTTCATTTTAAATTTTTTTTAGTTTTAATATTTCAAAAATTAAGAGTTAAAATTTAGTTAAAAATTAAGAGTTAAAAATTACGTATAAAATTAATTTTCTTAAGATTTGAAGGATAAAAATGACTAAATACAAAAATTACAAAGTGTTTGCATTAAATTTCGCGCGTATGAGGACAAAAAAATGGGTCGTTTCGGTAAAATTAATTCGATTTTTAATTTCAAACAACCTAAGTTTAAAACATCTAATTTTTAGTTATACATTAACAAAAATTAATAAAAAGTATTTTCAGCCCCATGAAAAAGTTCAACCTGTCCCTTTAATTTCGAGAAGAAAAAAATGTAAGATTTTATTTAGCACAGCTATAGTAAAAGGTAAACATTTCACTGTTAAATAAAGTCCGTAATCATTACGATAAACTTATAAATTCTTCCATCATCCATTTTCGAAACATTAAATTTTTCCCAGCTACTTTTTCTTAACATGTCATTTGCTTCAATTTCGTCTTACATCAATGGTTTCTTAATCTTGTGAAAATAGCAATAAACGTATCATTTTTTTTTTTTTTTCTTTTTTTTTTTTTTTAGAATATCTTGGAAGTTTTCTTTCATCCAGTGCAAAATAACAGTAATCATGTCCGATCCCGTAAATTGAATTCTCGTGGAAGTTTGGAGTAAAATGTCTTAATATACCCACATAGCATCGTATTACCCCATCAAGTGTTCCATTTCTAAAACTTTGAAAATTTAATGCTTCTATCCATTCCTATTTTTTTTGTTTTGTTAAAAAAAATATTTATCACTAGAAAATGTAATATTTCTGTTCATAACTGCTTTTAATTTTAGCAAAAAAAATTAATATCTCAAAATTAAATATTTTCATTCTTACTATGTGATTTCATCAAAGAAAAAATATCGTTTGGAAATTTAATGTTTTTATCCATTACTACTCTCGTTTTTTATCAAAAATAGTTAATATCACAAGACTAAATACATATTTTGATTCTTACTACTTTTGATTTTGTCAAAGCTTATTATCGTTTGAAAATTTTATATTTTTATACATTACTACTTTTGGTTTTATCAAAAATAGTAAATGTCACAAAATTTAATACTTTTGATTTTGTCAAAGATAGGTTATCGTTTGAAAATTCAATGTTTTTATCCAATACTACTTTCGGTTTTATCAAAAATAGTTAACATTTCAAAATTTAATATTTCTATCCATTACTGTTTTTGGTTTAGTCATAAAATGTTTATACTTTTGACTAGTAATGTTTTTGACTTTGTTAAAAAATAATTAACATGTTGAAACAAAAAGGATATATCATTAAAAAAAAGAAGCTTGAAATCGAAATATATCTACAAGTAACTTATTTTAACTTTAATAAAAACAATCTTGAGCTTAAAATATAAGAAGAATCAATCCATTACATTGGATTGACTTAAAATTACCATTGGTTTCGTAATAAAGTTCAGTGCTCATTTTCCTAAGCCAAAAGAAAATCGAAACATAAATTTAAACGAGCAACTTTTAAAATATTACGTATAAAAACATTCCGTAGCCCAGCGTCTGTTATTTATTCTCAAAGTATATTCGCAATTTTTAATTTATATTTTTAAGGAGTGTCATGGAATTTGAAGGGGGAAATTATTTCCTTCTGTACGAATTCGAATCATATTTTCTTTAATTTCCTTTATTTTAATATTACGAAATATAGTTTTATTCAAACTTAAAGCGTACGAAAGATTAATGGAGAAAGTTTGAACAATATTTTACTACATTTTCATTCAATGCATTCTAACCGGAAAATTTAAGCGATTGTGAACGGATTTGATTTTAGTAAAAACCAATTTGAATTTTCGTGTTGATTTTAAATTCGCCTGGACCCGGGGCGGTGACTATTCTATAGGCATAACTATTTCAAGTAGGGGTGTGGGGTCACTGTTTAAAAAAGGTTTTGGTTCGGGTTGGCTAGAGAAAGGTCTTCGGTCTATTGTGTTTTGTGTCAGCCTTAGAGTGAAGAGAAGCTTTGTGGTGGAGGGAGTTCTTACCGTAGACAAACTATACAAACAAATGATAATAAAGGAAAGAAATATCCTGGGATGGACTAGTTGGTGGAGTGCAAGGAGGGGAGCGACTCTTGGCCGGCAAGGATGGAACGCAAAACTTGTGGCTTCATGCGCCACTTAGCGTAAAGAGAATTAAGTCATTTGAAAAACTTATGTTCAGAAACATTTATAAAAAAACAATTTTAAAAAAAGGTATATTCGTAATGATGTTTCAAAAACTAATTGAGGGTAAAGGAATAAAGCTCTCGCCTTCCAATGAGGTAACCCAGGTTCAATCCCAGCGTTGGCTGGTGGATTCAAATTCTGCTCCCTGCTTACACTGACCACGGTGTTGACCTGAAATATCCTCAGCGGTAGACAGATAATGGATAAGAATCCCTTGCCATCGGTCTAACCGCGGGAGGTTTTCGTGATTTTGCTCTCCATGTAACGCAAATAGCAGCTAGTTGCATCAAAAAAGTCCTCCACGAAAGTTAGTGTGTCCAAATGCATACAGGAGTTTCCTTGTCTTTTAAATAGGGTTCAAAATAACAAGGCTACGGAGTTGAACCGGCTGTTCAACGCCGGTTATAAAATTAAATAAAAACTAATTGAAATTTTGCAATTATTTGTTGAATTATTGAGTTTCAAACACTAACGAAAATAGATTTTAAAATTTTATTCAAATTTCTTCAGATTATTTCAAAAACGAGTGAAAAATTTACGTGTTGAAATTTTACACACTTCTAGAATGAGAGAAAACGTTTATTTAATGAAAAAAGAAAACATATTACAATCCGTTTTCTTTGATCCAAATGCATAATAACGTTGTTGAAAGCCACATAGTCTTATACTTTTCTTACATATATCATTGCATTTAAATTTAAAGGTTCATAATTGAAATCTTACTGCGATACAATGATTGCTGTTTCTAATGCGACTTGACAAACAACAAGCCTGCTTGGTGAAACAAACGAATTTATGGCGGAGGGGCCGTTTCTTGTTTATCAGTGGCGCCATCTATGGACTAGAGTACTACTTCAGCCACAAACATGTCACAGCCCATTTATAAGGCGGACCCATTCATTCATCCACAGATCGTAATTTTGATCTTAACTAGAGTACGATCAATCTCCGATTTAATAGCCCCAGAGATATGATTTGTAATGGGAACATGGAGGACTTTGTGACCTGAAAGATATAACTTTTATCAGTCACCATTTACTATACTTTGGCCGAATCACTTTGGGGATCGAACAAACGAACTCTTGGAAATGGGCCACCAACCAAGCTATCCTGGGCCCGATACAATGATAAGTCACAGAAAAAAAATTGGGGAAAAAATAAAGTGGTTTTAAGTTTGAGATTAAATGTATCGTTTCAGCAATAATTTATAATTTAAAAAGTCATATCAACAAACATAGATTTTTAAAAAAATCTATTTAAATATTCTGCGCCTTTTTTCGTAAAGAGACAGATAAGAAAAAAGAACATTTCACTTTATTATTTTTATATTATGGTGTTCAGTGCACAAAATAATAAACGGAATACCTTGAATAACTATTGCTCTAATAATTAGATCTTCGCGTTTTGGGAAGCAGTGTTCCTATGGGTTCGAGAAGGTGACCTAAAAATATGCTAATTACTGATGAGGATACTTTAAGTTACGAAATCAGACACAAATACATACTATCTCTGAATAAACTTACTCTTTTTCGACAGAAGGTAGCCGCAATCTGGGAAATAGGTTCCCAAGAGTTTGGTCGGGAGAGTGGTCCAAAGTTTAGAACCTTTATTGTCAATTTTAATTTTGCGTACCGTGTATCGAAAATTTTTTAAGCAAATTGAAAATTCTTAGCACGCAATTATAAGATTCGTTCATCCAAAAATAATTTCGTACAATAAAAAATAACAATGTGTTATCCTTTCGCTCATTATATATGATCTGAGCAACTCTGAATCTCACTACGTGAGCATGGTAGCATATCAAGTTCCACTTACACCCTATCAATAAAAAAACATTTATTAACACATTCTATTTAAACTGTTCTTCGCAATCAATGACCCCTCCCCCCCCCCAAAAAAAAAAACAATTCTGCACAATAATACTGCTATACAGGCAATCTGATTTCACAGAGAAAAAAACAGCAATTCTCAATAAAAAAAGAAAATAAATAAACATTTTAACTACTAAATTACTACCGGTAGGGTGCTGGGCCCTTGTCAGAGAGTCGGTGGGTTCAAACCCCGCCAGCCGAAGATTCCCCGTGTAGTAAAATGGTGACCGATGCACGCTAAATCCGTCAAGTTGCAAAGTCCTCCATGTTCCCATAACTAATCAATACCTCTGGGGGTATTGAATTGGAGATTGATCGTTCTCTGATTCAGGTCAAAATTACGATCTGTAGATGAATGAATGGATGTATGAATGGGTTCGCCCTATAAACGGGTGAAACGAATGGGTGTGGCAGAAGTCGAATTCTTAGCCATAGATAGCGCCACTGGAAAACAAATCAATCACACCAACAGCAACTAAATTACTTTTGAGGCACCATTTAATAAATAAAAAAAACTATTTTCCCCCGAGCATTGTTTCAAACAGTCACTTTACTAAATTGATTTAAAATTTTTACTATTAAATATTATTTTATAGAGATTTTCTTTTTCGCAAAGATTGCTTCAAAATATTATTATTTTACCTAAATTTTATTTATATTCTTTTTTATAGGAGAAAATATTCTTTACAATAAAAATGTACATTATATAAATTTGATTAAGTCTTTCATGTTTTATTTATTTATATACGCAAACATACTTTTGTATATACAGTACCGCTCAAAAGTATCAGTACACCTAGAAACTTATAAAAAAATGGCGAAATTCAAAGTGTCATAACTTCTTTAAAAATGATCAAAAATGCTTCTGCTTTATCTCATTTTGAAGTTTAAAATCTCTACTTTTATGTACTCTAATTGTTTTTAATTAATATATTCTGCAACTATGTACAATTACACTCTAAACAATCATAGAAAATTTTATTAATTTTTTGTGAAGTTTGACGCGATGTACGGGCACAAAGGGGTTAGATATTGTTAATTTTTATTATACCATTGAAAAATTTGGACTTTTAGCTTTCATTTAAAAAGAAAATTCCAAAAAAACATGTTTTTTGACGAAGTTATTGTCAAATAAAAAAAAAGTTTTTTTTTCAGAATTTAATGATTTTTCAGCAATTATAATGAATTTTAGTGTAATTATAATATGATATGAAAATTTTTTAATTAAAATAAATTAAAATTTAATATTTCTCGATAATATTATTTCGTAATTTATTATAACAATTTTAACTTTTTTTTTGGAAAATATAATAATGAAATATAATAATATAATATAATAATATGAATATAATAATATAAAAGCGCGGGGAGGATATTTTGAAGAAAACAAAATATGATATAAAATATTTTTTCATTATTACATTTTCGTTTTCAAATTTTTTCTGAGAAAAATACGAAAAAATAAATTTCAAAATATTAAATTGTAAACGTTGATTCTTATTTCATTATTATATTTTCCAAAAAAAAAGTTATAATTGTTATAATAAATTATGAAATAATATTATCGAGAAATATTAAATTTTAATTTATTTTAATTAAAAAATTTTCATATCATATTATAATTACACTAAATTTCATTATAATTGCTGAAAAATCATTAAATTCTGAAAAAAAACCATTTCTTTTATTTGACAATAACTTCGTCAAAAAACATGTTTTTTTGGAATTTTCTTTTTTTAAATGAAAGCTAAAAGTCCAAATGTTTTAATGGTATAATAAAAATTAACAATATCTAACCCCTTTGTGCCCGTACATCGCGTCAAACTTCACAAATAATTAATACAATTTTCTATGATTGTTTAGAGTGTAATTGTACATAGTTGCAGAATATATTAATTAAAAACAATTAAAGTACATAAAAGTAGAGATTTTAAGTTTCAAAATGAGCTAAAGCAGAAGCATTTTTGATCATTTTTAAAGAAGTTATGACACTTTGAATTTTGCCATTTTTTAATAAGTTTCTAGGTGTAATGATACCTTTGAGCGGTACTGTACATATATATATATTCTATAGACATATACATGTTTTGTATATACATATACTAAATACATATTTTTGTATTTATGACAAATGAACTATTTCAATAGAACTATTTGTTCCTAAATTTAAATAGTGGTATAATAATTATTCATTGACAAATTATACTAATTACTAATGAATTTACGCTAAGCATTGAAATTAATTTACTTACTTTGTTTGAATATATTTAGAGTTAAACATTTACTTCTTGTATCGTAAAATCGACGATAACACTCACTAATCGACATTAAATCCAGTAATTAGTAATTTGTTTCTTTGCTGGAACATTTCATCACTACGTTTCATAACTATAGATATTTATTTATTTACTTATTGGAATTGCATACACTTGCAGGCTTGTGTGCTCAATTTGGGCTTATAAACCTTAGTCGATTTGAAGGACAGATAGCACAATACAGAGGACAGCACTAAGATACATCTAAGGTAACAGCGGGATTCGAACCCATTACCTCCACGTTTTGCACAGCGTTTGGACGGTGATACCGCTCGGCCAGAGAGGCCCCTCATAACTACAGATGCATTATAACTTTAAAGTTCAATTTTATTTGATACAGATACATATGTAGACTCTTCACATGGTGTCCCGCAGTGGACTGATCGTTAAGACACGGTTCCCAGCAGATAACCGAAGTCAAGCATCACTGACTGCGGTCAGTGTGCGGATGGATGACCACTTGGATTAGTCTACGTAGGGACCGAGTATGTGGGGTATTGGTCCTCGTTAAACTGTTCTACCGTAAAGTGTTCGACTTCAAGTGCAGGTCGTCGGACTACCGAATCTGGGGTGCCATCCCCTCTGCAGAGGATCAAAATTGTGATGGCATGTCTTCGGATCATCCTCAGGGATGTTTCCCAGACCGTCACCAATAGCCTATTGTGCAGCTCCAGTGCGACGTCAATGAACAACAACAACTCTTCACAAAGTACGGTTCATAAACATGAAAAACAGAAAGCACGAGTAAGAGAGTGACTTTGATCAAAGTGTTTGGTGAAACGACAATATACTGATGATTAAGTCTGAATTAAGCTTTGCATTGAATTCCCTTGCAAGCGAAACTCAACATTACTAACATTGAAACACAACATTAACTTCAAAGCACAAACCCACATCCTGTATTATGTGTTGTAAGACTTTAATCTCATGACGACTTTCAAATCTATTGAATTTTTACTCCCAACACAATTTAGTTGCGTCTGATTTCAAATCAATCTTGCTTCATGTCGAGCTTTTTCTCGAACTCATGATCTCCCTCCTGATCTCAAGTTCTCAATATGAAGGGTGATGAGCCATATTCAGTTTCAGTTTAATCGTTCTTCATTATATGTAATACGTTTCAAACACCTGTGCTCGATACAAAGTATAGCATATGAAACACTTCTTGTAAAGAAAAAAAAAGAGATTACAAGTTACAAATAGATATTACAAAGACAAAATGAGATTTTCATCCCGGATTACAGTGGACTGAATGTGAATAAAACTCGCTACTTTCACGCTAAGTGAAAAGAGAAGGATTAGGGAAAAGAAAAAGAAAATACGCCTCGACAACGGAGGATCCTACGCTTGTCTGCTAATTAATTATGAATGATTAATTTTTCTTCAGTATCGCGATTGCATTCGTTTGGATTGTAAACTATGAACAATTATTTCGGGATAGGAAGCTATGTTCTTTGTTAAAAAATTTGAACTTTCATCTCTCAGATCTGACAGAGAATGTTGTAGGTTTGTTATACGAAGTTACTGGAGAACCTAGCGAAAAGCATTAATAGAATATGTTTAACTGATGTGAGCAAATGTTATGACAGTTTGACAAATTGAAAAACACTATAAATTGCAGAAGGAATTTATAGTGTTTGAATGCATCATGAAGGAAGATTAAAAGAAAAATCTATGGTTAACGAAATTAATATAAAGTCCTCTAAATTACATGCAGAATACCCATAGGCACCAGGGACCACAAGTATAGAGCCGTTCTAACTGCATGAGAGAAAATGGTATCCAAATGAGAACCTAATTGTTGAAATAAATCAGAGCCACCTTTATGCTGTTTGGAACTGATATTTACCTACGAAAAATTCATAAAACATGTTCTCATTCGTATGCGAATTTTCGCAAACACTGAGAATGGACACTAAATTCTCTAAAGAAAACACAAATGACTATGACACAAGAAATGAATTGAAGAAAAGAAATTAGTTCCTTTTAATAATTTAAACATTTGAACTAAGAGTAAGTTTTTTAAGGGCCATTTTCACTGCACGTAATTCACAAACTTTTGATCGCCATCGAGAGAGAAAAAGAGCCTGATTGGTGAAATGCATTCTGCTGGCAAAAACTCTCACATCAGGTTCACCTTTTCTCTGCATTACGTTTGTAGGTGTATGAGTTGCATGTAGTGTAAACAATCTCTAGATTATTTCAAAGCAAGATTTTTGACGTCATTGAAATAAAGTTCATTTTATCTCAATGTCGCGCTACTATTCGGCCACAATCTTCATCTTGTTTAAATTATTAAAACAAAATCTGGCATCTTTTTTTCTTTATTTTGTAAACAAATCCCACCGTGAATCTTGAATCCCATGAATCTGAGCTAACGTTAAATGATGATCATTAAAACATTAACTAGAAATTTCATATCAAAATCCTTTATCTTTTTACGAACTCATCCTAATCAGTTACTCAGAAATTTTTGTTCCAGAAGTCAAAATTCTCCTGAAGTAAGTGCTGGCGTTCTTATTATTGGAGATGAAATTTTGAAAGGTGAAGCTGAGGATGAAAACTCGTCATTTTTTATAAAAAATTTAAATCAATCGAGGATTAAAATAAATAAAATTTCCTTCGTGCCTGATGATGTAGATGTCATTGCTGAAGAAGTGTTATCCTTGTCTCGCACTTGTACGGTTGTATTAACCAGTGGAGGCATTGGACCAACTCACGATGATGTTACTTTTGAAGCTGTTGCCAAAGCCTTTGGTGAAAAACTCATACAAAACGAAGAATTAAAAGCTATCTTTAAAGAATATTTTGCATCTAAAGCAAATCAAAATACTGCCGTGCTAAAATTTTCATCATTACCTGAATCTGCGACTCTCAATTTTAAGACCAACAACGATGGTCAAAGATATAGATTTCCTTTAATTTCTGTCAGAAATGTATTCATGTTCCCAGGTGTGCCAATGTTACTTCAAAGAGGATTTGAAGTATTCAAGTCCAATTTTTCATTGCAAAATCAACCAAATTTCGTTCAGTATCTGCATTTAAATGTTGATGAAGTTTCAATTACCCCAATTCTAAATCATGCTGTTGAGGCATTTAAAGGTCTCGTTAAATTTGGATCTTACCCTTCGTTTGTCAGCAATTATTATAGAGTTAAGCTAACTATGGAAGGTGCTGATGAAAATGCAGTTAATGAGGCTAAGGATTTCATTACGAAATCTGTGCCCAAAGAAAAAATAGTGGAACTTAAAGATGTTTAAAATCCTGCATTAGTGATGTATCTAGCATTTGCAAAGATAATGCTGTTTATTCTTCATCTTTTAACATGGTGCACCATTTATCAGAGATATGTATTTGCTTTAATGGAAGTAAAGATAGCATTGCATTGTTACGTCTTTTATATACTAGTGTGCAAAAGTTAGAACAGTCCAATTGTGTTAAATTACATGCTTTGTATGTAAAAAATGGTGAAACATTTAAAGAAGTTGAAGAATTTATTTCCAGTTCTGCTAGACTTTATAACTTAAATTTGACAATATTAAATGGAGATTTTAAGCCTATTGTTTTGAAATTTCTGGAAATGAATGCGCAAATACGAGTTTTATTGATGGTACTAGACGATGTGATCCTGGTGCGGAACATTTAAATTATTTTAATCTTGAGTATGAGCAGAAGCCTGTGGTGCAGTTTTTACCACTTTTAGACTGGTGCTCTTCTGATGTTTGGAATTTTATTCGAATATTGCAACTTCCTTATTGTGTATTTTATGATAGAGGTTATACATCCCTGGGACTAAAAGGACAAACTTTTCAAAATCCAGTACTTTTGGTTTCAAGTGAAACAAATATCCCTATTTACAAGCCTGCTTATATACTGACACAAAATTAAGAAATCGATTATTATGTTAACATTTATTTCTATAGAACTTCTAGTCTTATATACAATTTTTGAGAAGATTTCTATATAAAATCCTATGTGAAAATAGTCACCAAGTTTTGCATGCCGTTAACTTAAGTTACACAAAATTAAACAAACCCAAAAAAAAGATTAATTATCACAATTATTATGTATATATATATTACTTATGCTATGTTTATGTATTTTTTATTTCATTGCTTTTTTGACGCCTTGGAGTTGCTTATTGTATGATTAGGATTCAGTACAAAATATACTCTCTTTTTAACTAAGCTTTACTTTTTATAATTTAAACATTCTGAAAAATGCTCGAATTGCAAATGAATTAAAGCAAAAATTATCCACTCTTAAAATCTATAAATGATTTATGTGTAAAAAGGAATTGTAACCTGTTTTATTTTTGCTTTTTTTTTAACCGTAGCTACCCATAGCATAATACCTTTAAGCTGAGGTTATTCCTTTTAGAATTTTAACTTTAAGTTACAACTTCCTTATTGTATATGATAAAGGTTTATACATCATTGGAACTAAAGGCTAAGCGTTCAAAAATCCATCACAGTTTCAAGTAAATCATTTCCCTCTCCACTTGAATGCAAACACAAAATTAATGAAAAAGAAAGTTTTTAAAACTTTTATTCTTGTGAATTTAAGTTTTCTAAATGTTTTTTTTTTTTTTAATTAAACTCAACATTTCTTCATAAGTTTTAAAATTGAGACTTATCTTCTGTCTACAGTGAAGCTATCTGTTGTGCATGTCAAAATGTAGATAGAGATAAAAATTATTTATATTTTTGCATAAGACAAGTAGGAAATTTTTCATACCCTTAAACAATTAAAAAAAAGTATCAAATCACAGAATAATAGAGGAATCTGCATTAATAAAAGCGAATTAAATTGTGTTTACTTTATTTATTTATTTTTATTTTTTTGCACTATCAAATGCAATTTATTAAATAAAACTGCTGAGTTAATCAAAAAATAATTTTCTAAGGTCATAAAAATAAGACTGCATTATTTCATGAAATTAAAATATGTTTTTTGTTAAGTTTCATTTCAAATTTACTAAAATAAGATTTTTATAACTGAGTAAAATATATTGTTGTTTATTATTCACTCAATAAAATGTTTTATATTTTGTCTTGATTATCCCACAGTAAATTTTACAGATTCCTGAAGAATTTTTTCCACATGTTAATTTCCCTCAGAAATAAGTCTGTCATAAATCTAAATCATGTATCAATTAATTGAAAAATCAATGTTTTATGTCACTAAACTTATTTCAAATAATATTTTCATCTATATTTCACGAAAAAGAAATATGTTGATGCACATTTTTTTATTATTATTACTTTACTGAATAAGTTTTTTTTTTTTTTCCCCTTACATATTTGTGGAGGTAAAACAAAAAAAATTCAGTGCATGTTAATTTAACTAACTCTTTTATAAGTAAGCAGACTTACCTTGTGTAAATTGTAGGAAAAGATATTTACGTGTATTTAAAGAAATTTAGGCACTATAATGATAATCCACACTTTTTAAACATAAAAATTATTACATCACAATGTTCTTCAGTAATGCTTCTACATTAGTACATCACAAGTTTCCACTAGATGGCATCACAAAAATATCTCATTACCTATGTGTAGTTTAAGAAAATACTCTTATAGGCTCAAGTGTCACAGTTCTGGCATTTACAGTTAACTAAATGTAAGAGCATATCATTTTTTCACTTTATATTAAATATCTGAAAAGAATGCTTCTTCCATTAGGAAGATAGTCAAACCATCTATTTTAGTAAAAAATTTTATTAAAGCATCTTTAACTTTTCAAATTATTGATTAGAAGCTGCTAGAACTATCGATAAAGTTGACATAAAAAAATCTTTCATGCCAAATCGTTCAACAAAAAATAAGTACCTTTTAAGTACTTTCTAAGCACTCAAAAATATTTTTAAGCACTGTATACTTTAACAATACAAAATAATTTTCAAAGACTTTATATGATCATGATAAAATAACTAGTTTCTGACAAAGAACTCTTTTTCTTGATCATATTAGCCATTATAAAATGATCGAGAGATTTTTCGATTCCCTATCAGAGGATGAAAAATGAAGCCTGAAATGGGGAATATCTTGCAAAATGCAGCAGTTGCACATGAGAGTGCAATAATCTCACCGAACCCAGCTCAGTAAACGCACATGCAGGCTCGCAAGTATTTCATCAAACATGTAAAATTACTGACGCTTTCATACGCTATGGACTGACGGTACACCGAAATAAATTGTGGTTTAGTGAATTGTGAAAACGTTGGAACAATGTGAAAAGCACACTTTTGCGTAATATGCGATGAAAATCGACATGGTAAAGAAAAAAAATCTCATTTTGGAAAAGGGAAAATTAAGCACTTTTGAAAAACACCCATTGAAAAAAAGCACCTTTAAGTACTTTTTTAAAACTCAACACACCATATTTTTTATGTTAGAGACAAAGTTAAATTATTTTATATCTTGGAGCACAATTAAAAAGCAGCAACAGAGAGAGTGTTGCTCACAAAATTTATTGCAGTTTAAGTAGCTATTTTTTGAAGAGTAAAATTTGAATAAAAATATTTAGTCGCAATTTATCAAACTAAATTACACTGTTATCAATTTCAGGTGCAATAATCAAAATCCTTAACACAAAATTTATAAACATTTTAATAAGATACAATCAATCTTGATAAAAAGATGCAAAAAAAAACATATTGCTGCCCACTTCATAACTTTAATATTTAAATTGCATTGTTTGATGAATATAATTAGTTTTTTTTTTTTTTTTAAATCCTGAACCTTAGAGAAAAAATTATTTGTATTGATTATATATTGTGTAATTAACTAATTTACCCTTTTAACCTTCCCATAATTTGTGTTTACTTATTAGCACTTTAACTACTCATAGTATGTATTCTTACATTTTTCAGATGTTTTATGCATATACTGTATATCCCAGTGCGTAAGAAGTTTTAAACCCCCAAAACTTAGTGAAAGATAGGGAGTCTACTTTTATTCCAGTAATCAGATGTTGATCATAAAATATCAATGCTTTATAAATAATTAGATATTATTCTGTATGAAAACTTTAATATGTTATGGAAAATTCATTTTCTCTCAAATTTTCTTTATAATGTCTTTTTTTGGGGGGATTACCTACAATACTTAAAATAACATTCAGAAAAAAAAAATTATGAAAAATGTTTTTTTTATTCAAGAATATTTCAAAAAAAAAAAATTGGCAATTTTTTAAACACACCATAAAGCTACAAATTTCCACAACATTATGTGTCTGCATATGGATCCCACTCTTCAATTTATTCTGCAGAGTCTCATAAAAACTGTCTTTAGCCATTCCATACTAAGAATTTGAAATTCCACTTTTTAAAACTTCACAATATCATTTGAATCCACATTTGACAAATCTATTTCAATAATAGACTTATGAATAGCAAAAATTTGCTCTTAATCAAAAACAGGAGGTAAGCCTATACAGTAAATTAAATTGTGTTCCTGAGGAAAGAAACTACTTATACAGTAGCATTTTTAATGGGGGACGGTTAAAACTTTTTGCACAAGTTTAAACAAACAAGAAAGTCCAGTTACAATCTTTTAAATTTTCATATTGAAAATATCTTAATTGACAACATAAACTAATTATCCACCTCGTATACTATGAATTAAAAACTTGTTTAATTTAATATTTCCTTAATTAATGTAAATAAAAAAAGTTTAGCATAAGGAAAACTCTTTTCGTTGAAACATAAAAAAGTGATATATTTCAACTATACTGATATATTTCATTTATATGAACTGGTGTGTTAGATTTCTACTTGACATATGTTTATTTATTTGGGGTTAATATTATCTTTGACAAAATAAAACATTCATTTGGGATTAATGTTATCTGACAAAGTAAAACCAAGAAAATGATAATCTACATTCATTTTATTGGCAGCCAATTCAATAATAGAAATAAAACATTTCAGCAAATTTCACACAAGTCAGCATTATTGCTGAATAAAAAAGATAACACAATGCACAACCATTTCAAATTGTGATATAAAGGCATCATCAAACACAGGAATTTCAAATGAGCGATTCCTTCAAAGTGATTACTGAACAGAAAAATGTTCAATGATTTCGTAACAATAAACATTTTAAAATGTGCATAAAAAGCTAACGACTTTTCTTTACAACTGCTTTTGCTGTAATCCAGCTAGCCAGAACCAATACATTGATCTAAGAGGGAAAAAAAATCCCTCTGCAATTCCATCACCCAGATATTAAGTGTTGATTTCCCCTTTGGCAGGGAAATCCATATGCAAGTATTACAAATTTATTATGATTAAAAGAAGGGAAAAAACGATAAAAGCAGCTATAATATATTTATAAAGAAACAATCCTTTAAAATGACATAGTAAATCTCATGATATCAAAATGTGTTAATAGCTTTAAAAGATGTTACAAAACATACAGGAAAAGAGAAAATATCACAAGAAACTAAGCATGATTTTTATAATATATATATTTTTTTTCTTAAGTTGTAATGATTTGAAATTAAAAGACTGATGAAAGTTTCAATACGTAAAGGCAAACATTCCGTTGGCAATTTAAAAGATCCAGTAAGCTCCGCTAAATGAGTCTCTGGTGGCAGCTTACGAGATTTGAGGCAATATGGGAAGAGGAATCATCTGTAAGGGGAGAGAATCCGGGAATAAGAATCAACCGATCGCTGATGAAAACAAAATAAGTTGATAATTATAGGCACTGTGCTCTTTTTCACAATTACATAGTAAAGTATTTTAACTGATATTAAAACATAAGATAAATGTAGTTTGATATACCATATATTTAAATAATTTTATAGGATAAAAATTAACCAGGGTTGGCCAGGGACTAAAAATTAAAGTCAAAAATGAGAATATCGATATAAAAAATTTATGCAGTTTTACTCGATAAAATCTCAATTACATAAAACTTATTGCATTAATTTTTATTAAAGATACAAACTGATGCAGATGTTTATATGGCTATAAAAATGTTTTCAGTTTAAAGATAAGCATTTGGCAAAAGGTTTTTGATTATCCATCAGTCGCGTCAAAACCTACCAACCCTAGAATTGATTAAATTCTAAGATAATCATAGCTGCATTCAATATAACATGCACATTTATTGAGAACATCTGTTTTACTTAATTTCTTAAATCTGCTCTTTAAATTGCAACATACTCAAATCTTACAAAGACTATAATAGGTAGCTTAAATTTGCAGTAGAAGATTTGATGTTCATTAACTGAAAATTTATTTAAATAATTCCATAATTTAAAAGCATTTTTGATTAAAAAATTCCAAGACACTTGTAATGTTTTTAAAAAAAAACATTTGGGCTGGAAGCTAATATTATTCATAAAAGGCAAAGTAAAAACGTTTCTTAAATATACACATGACATAAGTAGTTCCAACAAATACAAAATTTATAGCCTAAAAAATTTTAGAACGATTATTAAATTTTAATTTTGTACAGGAAATAACATTTTGAAAAGAGCAAACCGTTCAAAAGAATACAGGTAAAATAATGTTTATTAACAAATATTTAAGTGCATTCGACATAATAAACATTGACAAATCATTTTTATTTAAGGTGTAGTAACATACTTACATGCCATAATATTTTTTGTGCAAAGAAATAACAAAAATATAAATAAATTTGAATAGAAATGTGGAGAGAAAACTAATTATACAGGGAAGATAAAACTACATAAAAAAAATCTAAACAAGCACTACAAAGCAAAAGCGAACTAAACATACCCAATATATACATGCAGGCATCTCATTCACATGCTGAAGCAAAGGAGAGATTTAAAAAAATTGCTTCATCCATTGAAAATAATATTGCTATTTACAGAAGAGCTGATTATTCATACACATTAGACAATACATTAATAGGTCCTAGTTATTTTTAAAGGCAAAGTTTTGTGCATTTTCAATTTCTGCAGAGGAGAAATCTGAGCAGTGTCACTTAAAATTAAAAGATAAGCATTACAGGGCATAACAAGCATTGGAGTATAAATTTTACATTTAGATTCAATAAAATCACACTTTTTTGTTTTTACTTTCTAAAATAGCACCAAGGCATTTATAAGTTATTTAAAAATAAATACACACAGAACATAGAATTTTTTTTTTAAAAAATTTATTTCTTTTTTTTTTTTTAAACTTCATTCTAATAAAACACCTATAACATAAATTAGCAATTGTAATAATTCTAATGTAAAGTGTGATTTTAAAGAAACTTAGTGTAGGTAAACAGAAGTATGAAGCTCTGATGATTGTGAAACGTCCTATTCCAGAGGACACAACATGCCATGCAAAATTGAATTCTCACATAGATTGAATGTCTTTAAGAGTGCTTTCCACTTCTTCTTGAAGTTGATGATTCTTCTCTCGCTCAGCAAGAATTTCATCTATTAAATGATAAAATTTCATCCATAAATCAATCAAAATTCAATTTTATTCAGAAAAAAAGGAAAAACTTTCTACAAACACAAAATTTAACATTGAGAAACTTTCGGCAAGCAATTTTGACCCTGTTGCCTCCACTTAATTTAAACAACGTCCGTTCATAGTGTTACAATTTATAGAAAACTATATTGATTATTATAGATGCCAGCTCATATTTCTTTCAATTTGACAGCTTTGGGAAGATCTAAAACTAGTTATTGACTAACCAAATATTCTGTTGTATCCAAACTTTCTAGAATTGAGAGCAGGATTGAATAAGGAAATTTACTTTTTCTTTTTCCTTTCTTTTTTTTAAAATAATTGGTCCAATTAAAAAAATAATAAATTCCACAATGGTGACAAATTTCCCGCAAACAGTGTTTATACGTTCTTGTTTATTATGCAAACCCTGCCTACATTTTATTTCAAATCCTAATGCATTATAAATTTACATAACTTCTGTAATGTGATGTATTATACCTACAAGGCTTGAAACTTATTTTTCTTATTAATAATAAAAAATAGCAAAATTTACATAAAAAAGCATTAATTGTATAAATCTCAACTAAATGTTCATTACCTTCCAATCTATCGACTTCTTTTTGTAGCTTCTGTACAGACCTTTCAGCAAATTCTGCTCTTGCTTCTGCCTAGAAAACAAAATTCAATCAACAAATCTCATTTATATTAATCAAATTAAGTATGACATAGTTTGAGAACCAGGTGTGGCTCTTTACTAATAGTTCAAAAGAAATAAAAAAAAGCTTTATAATCAACAAAACATGACACTTAAAAAGTATACTTCACATAAAAATATATAGAATGTCAACAATATTAGGCATAGTTATTAAGAATCTTATCAAATATAAAGCAGGAATGTGTTTAAATATGATTACAATTTTTTAAATAAGTATAATTATTTAAAATTAGTACAATCAAGTATAACATGACATAACCATATACCAATGAGTATAACACTGCTGCTCGTAAAATTTTCTGAAGGAAAAAGTGGAACTCTACTTTTTTCTTTTCTATTTTTCAGACTAAAATTAAACAACTTCTAAGAACTTAAAATATATTATGAAACGTGACCTGAAATTTTAATACTAATGACAAGCTACAAGCCAGGCTAAAAAAAATTTTGGAGCTTTTTTTTTTTACGATAAATTTTTACAACTTATTACAGTATTAACAGATGTAGCATAAATTTCTTTTTTGGAGACCAGAATCATAAAAAACTGAAAAATGAAAACATCTTTAATTCCAAAATGATATTTTAAAAAAAATAATAATACTAAGTGCCACGGACATGGCGAACTAGAAGATTTAATGAGTTTTGTCTAGATCTAAATGTGTAAATGCAAATTCTCAAATCTGGGGGAAATGGGTCCTATAATGTAAAAATTTTATTGTCCTATAATTTAAAACATTTTATAGGACAAAACTTACTCAGTATCCCTAAATATTTTGTATGTATAGCTGGCGAATGGAAATTTTGCACCATTATAACAGCTATATTTCATTATTTAATACATTACTTTTAACAAAGTGAGATGCTTTTGAAGTAAGTTGAACTCGAAAGAACAGTACTATGTGAAAAATAGAATACTTAAGACTTTTTTCATAATTTTGTCAGTTTTATCAGGAGAAAAAAAAAAAAAAAACTAAGTTAATACTATTTGGGTCCAAAAGTTGGACATTTTTAAAAATTTTAGTTATCATATGTATTTTTAGTTATCAAACATATTTCTAGTACACGATATAAGATTTTAAATTTTATCTTTTCAATGAAATTAGGCTAAAAAAAATAATTTTATATTAATATTAAATTAACCTGCTTAAATAACCAAATTAAAATTAATCAACACTGATATAGATATATGAGTATGAAGAAAAAAATGCAAAATATAGTTTGAATATGATTACAGATGGAACTTTACAATAAATATATATATCAATAAATATATATATCAACATATAATATAATATAAAGTCACAAACAATTCTTGATATAGAGATCTCAAAAAATGAAATGTTCTTTAAGTTAAATATCAAACCTGATATTATTTAATTAACATTTAATAAAAATACTACGGCAAAAAGCTAGGTGATAAATAATCATTTACACCAAATCTTATATATAGATATATGTTACGGCCAGAGCCCGAATTGGGCCACTTCGTGAATTGGCTGGCCAAATCGCGAAATGGCTAAGAACGCTGTGAATTGGCTGGCCAACGTCCGATCTTTTCTTGATTTCAGGAATTGGCCGGCCAGATCGCGGAGTGGCATGGGAGGCTAAAGTTGGAAGAAAAAATCATTGGCCCGTATTATTGGCTCTGTATAACCATAACTTCATTCTTTAAAAATTACTAGCTGCGGTGGGATGTGGCTATTTGAGACAAAGTAAAAAATAAATTTTTTAAATTTTAATTTAAAAACTTGTCTATTTTTTATATTTTTAAATTAAAAGATTTATATTTTTTAATTAAAAAAGAAAACAAAAGGGACAATATTAGCATATTAACTTTTTAATAAAACAAGTATTAAAAAATTGTGGTCCCACCTGGTATGTGAAAAAACATACCACTACAATTTTTTTTTCTCTGTAAAGTAAAAGTTATTAGAAATACAAAAGATATTAAAAAAGTATTAAAATGGTCAACATAAAAAAATTTACCTCTATTCCTTTTCCATTGAATGAGCACATCGCGTTTTGGCCGGAACATCGTAGCCACTTCGCGAAATGGCCGGCCAAAGTAGAATATTCACTGATCGTTTCAATTACATCGCACTTTGGTCGAGAGGAACGGCCGACCAATTTGCGAAGTGGCCGGACTTCAGGCTTTGGCCGTAACATATATAGTATATATACCAAAATTAAATGTAAATACTTGCGTTAAATAAAAGTATGATGAAATATCATTGACATAATATTCCCTTTTAATTAAACTAAAAGAAATATAGATTGTGAGAACAGAAATAAATATTAACTTTTAAATCAGAAATAAATTAACATTTTGCATTTAATGAAGTTCATCAATGACAATTAAATAATAAAAATATTTTTATGGGAATAGGAAGAACTGCAGTTACCCATAATTGTAAAAATACACAAAAATATTTTTAAAAAAAATATTATTTTGATAATATCTATCATTAGTCATTTTAACAGCATACCTCTTGAAGCCTTTGGGAGAGTTGGCGAATAGTTATGTCATAGGCTTCTTCTTTTTGCATAGCCTAAAATACGAATATGGTGAATTAAATGAAAGCTAAACAAATATTTTTTATTCAATGAAACAAAATAATAAGTCATACCTTTTCTTCACTAACTTCCAAAGATTTCATATTGTTTCCAACTACACGCAATTCTTCCTCTAATTCTACAATTTTACTGGAAAGAAAAGACATTTCACTCCATGTACACAAAATATTGCTTTTAATTTATAATGAAACAAAAAATTCATTAATTTGATAAAGTTTCACATTGATCTGACCTCACAATTTTTAGCATTAAACAAGTATCACTCTCTACATGTTTTGACAAAGATATTAACTTCTTACTTGTTTTCTAAATGTTATTTATTAACAAATAATTTAAGACTATTTTTAGCTATGAAAATTTTATGCCTAATTAGTATTAAATGCATTAATTACTTCTATTTTTAATTAGTACTTAAAATTCGATTTCTCAGGAACTATTTGACAAATTCGGTTCTAATTTTGTATTTTGCCATATAAAATTACATTCTTTAATATGATGCAAAAAAAAATATTATACATTGCAATTCAAAAAGTTTTTGACCATTCTTAAATAAAAAATTTAAAAAAAAACAGTATTTAATAACAAGTATTTAATAACAAGTATTTAATAAAAGTAATCTTTTGCATGGAATTATCTTTGGATAAACAAATTTATAATTGTATGTAAAAAAATTTCAATGCGCTTAAACAGTTTGAGATAAAGTGAAATAAGAAAAAAGTAAAATTAACATTAAGGGATCCAAACTTTGTGGCACTCGCCTGATCTAACTATTGGCACCATATCTCCAGATTTTTTAGGGGTCAGAAAAGCAGATAAGTCAAGAAAAAGTATGTTTACTCAGAGATACTAAGTTTTTGTGTCAGATTTCATAACCTACAATATTGTCTGCACTTATTAATTAGCATATTTGAGGTCACCCCTTGAATCATTGAGTTCTAGAACTTGAAAATCCAATCATTAGATCAAAAGTAATTCAGGGTGGTCCTTTTTTTGTGCACTATACATCAATTATGTCCCTTAGTTAAAGTACAGCTGCCTAATGTCAACGATAAAATAAAATAATTAGTTATTCACTACTTCCAATGAAAACATGATTAGTTTTTGTTTCTTCCAACAAATACAGTTGTATTTGCATTTTTCTATGCACAACAAAATAAACAGAAAAAATTAAGACTTAAAGCTATTTGCACCAACTGCATTGATAAAAATTTACCTTTCTCCTATTGATGCCCTCTCTTCAGCTCTTTCCAAATCAGCTTCAAGCATAGCAATTCGACGAGCCATCTAGAAATAAATTATGTTATAAAAATCCCATTTAAAAAAATTTAATTAAAAAGCAAACAATCAATGCTTGAATTGGATATAAGAGATTCCAAAAAAAATGATTCAGGAATCATAATTAAACATGTTTAAACTGATTTGTAAAGCACAATTTAATCATCTTAAACCAAAAACAATAACCTTTTGCTCATAAGACAGCACAAAAAATTACACGAAGTTTTTTTTTTTTTTTTAATTTGTTTCAATTTTTATAATTTTACAATGTGAACAATATTTTCTATTACTAAATTTCCTTTTACATTGATTATTAAGAACATTTACCAAATTTTATGGATATTTCAGTTTCTGCAATAAATGCTCTATATAATTATATTTTTTTAAATTCATTACAATACTTAAATTAAAATACAATGAATTGTGTTGAAATTAATTTGCACCAAACAAATATATAAATTAAATATGCATAAAAATAGACATTTATTTTTACATACAAAGTGTTATAAATCCAAGAGTAATCATCCTGTAAGTATTTTAACTATTTTTTTTAATCATCATTTATGAAGAATTTAACCTTTTTCCTTTTGGCACACAGCACTTAGCATGCTAAAGGCTGTATACTCTTAAAGTTTATGAGTTTCATACAGATGATCTAATTGCCTTTTTTTCTGTACATTACTATGCTTTTGAGGAAGACTAAAAAATCCAAGTTGGCTAATTGATTTATATACATATTGATAACTTTAAAAATATAACATTATACTAAGCAGAATGTCAATGATTCGAATAAAAAAAAATTATTAATATGATTTGTTTAGAAAAAGATAAACATTGACTTAAATCGCAAACAAGATTAATAATTTGCTTACAGCTCCTACAAGTGGAACAGAATGAAAAACTTCAACCCAGATAAGTGCTGTAAGCAAAGGGTTAATTAACTTTATTATGCTTGAGAAATTATGTGTATCCGCTGCAAAAAATTCTTAAAGTAATAAAGTAATGTTAAGATTTTTTATAAAGCATTATCAAATATACAAGAAACTAAAAACCTCATTTTTTTAAGAATGCAAAGAGAAATGATAAAACTATACAGATGGCAGGCAACATGTGCCTTAATCTTGTACTTACTGTTAATATAGATTTCTAAAAGGATTTTTTTCCTTTTTATTGAATAAGAATATACAAACAAAATTGACACATTTTAGAGTTTAAAAATTAATGATAAGAATTAGTAAGTTATTGTTTGTATTACATTACTAATGTATAATTTTTTGCCAGTCACATTTTTATAAAAATCAATGCAAAAAAATCATTATCTAATTTATCATTAAAGCTACAAGGGAGACTATGTTGTAATTATTAATGATAAATTAGAATTATTCCGCTGGTGGGGCTGAAAAATGTTGCGCATCACCAGACGCCTGGATGCTGTATCCATTCAACATCTCACGTTTTTTGTGTTCGTGCCGTCTATGTTTATAATAAAATCTAATTCCAAAGAAACCGGCTCAAGGTAAGCCTATTTATTTCAAACTTATTTAAAATTAGTTGATTATTGAAATATGAGATTAGTAAAGTAATATTTTACAGACTATTAATTATATGAATTTAAGATGACATTTTTATGTTTGGATATATAATCTAATTACGTTTTGCAATTTGACATTAATTACATAAACTTTAAAAGCACACGAACTTTTATAAATTCAATAATTTAATTCAACGAAAAAAATTTAAAATTCTTCTGACTATCTTTAGTTACGTCTTGTCAATCTTAATGTTCAGCTGTAAAATAAAACTGTCACATCTACCTCAGAAAGATTAAGGAGACTAATTAAAAACAAACTGTTTTGCACACATAAAATTAGTTGGTTTCATGTAGACAATCACCAAATTCATTCAACAGGTAAACATAGGAATGCCGTAGGATTTCATTGCCACAACTAATTTTAGATTAAAAAAAGTAATAAAGTTACTACACACATTCAAGACATATAGTATAACTTTTAAAATGTCATAAAATATATAAACTACAAATAATAAACCAAAACTAAATACATTTACGTTGCAGCAAATGGCAAAGAGTTATTTCCTTTAAATTTTCAAAAGCATTTGAGCTTTATACTTTTAGAATTTCATTTTTATAAATATTTTAATCTTTTTTTTTCCTTCTTTTTATTAAAAAGAAAAAATTTTTTTCAACTTGTAAATTCAAACCAAGCAGTACAACTAAAAACAGCTTATTAGGAAGATCATGCAACCACAAATTTCAAATGAAATGTTAAAAGAAAAATTTAATGATCTAATTATAAAGCACATTCAAAGATAAATAAAGAGCAATGATAGTAAATGAAAACATTGATAGGGAGATTAAACATTTAATCTTGATTGAGAATTTAATATTTTCCTCTTGGTAACATGCATTTTAACACTTCTTAACTATCCCTAGGGAACTTTTACGCCTCACTAATATTATTTCCATATAGGGTTAAATTAGAACAAAATATCCCATCAGAACTTGTCTGTCCCTGTAATATGACTTTCCATTTATCATTACTAGTTGACAACACTTGATTATTTGAGGCTAAACATCACCTACGGAACTAATCAGTTGTAAACAATTCCTTCGAGGATGCTATTTTATAATTTCTCAGTCTTGATCAATTTTGTAAGCAAGCTTTTCATATTTTTTTCTTAATTCATTAATATTTTCAACTAGTTAAAAAACTAAATATTAGATATTTAACTTCGTAAGGTGTTAACCTCACGGAATTATTTCTGTAAATGATCTCAAATGAGATGATCAGCTAAAAACCAATGATCATGAACTGATTGTATACATACAAATTATGTGTTACACGTGATTGCTAACAAACATATGTGATTACAATACAAGTCAAAATTTGAATATCAGGTATTGTGAAATTATGACCTCACTTAAATCTTACTGACATCTCCTAAGAATCACTTGTAGGCTAACTTTTTTGCTTAAAATGTTTTGAATGACTTCAAATTACTTTTTGGAAATTCTGAGTGGTTAAAAAATTGAATTTAGTCAAAAAAGACTATGTAATATGATGGGTTCAAGAAAAACTCTTACTCAGCATGAGAAAGGTCGAATAAAGGCTTTAAAAAGTGTGAGCTCCTCTAACCAAGTGATAGCAAAAAAGATTGGACAATCTTGGAAATCAATATGGCAGAAAAAAATTGTCAGGTAAACCAAGATTGTTGACCTCGAGACAAAAAGAGAAGTTTGGGAGAACTGTCAAGTAACCCTGACATTAATGTGCAAAAGTCAATTTTGTACAGAATTGTTAGAAGATGTGGAAACATAAGTACAAAAGGAAAATTCAACCTCTAATGACAGAAACTCACACAGCTTTTCTGGGGAAAAGAACATTCCAGCTAGGGTGACAAGTGGAGAACAGTAGTAGTGTTCAGTAACGAAAAAAACTTATTTAGACCTGATAATTATAGTTACTACTGGCATAACCTACATAAGGAGGAACAAACTTTCTCTAAAAGACAGCAAGGTGATGGGTCCTTAAATGTGTGGAGAGCATTTAGATACAATGGTATAGTAAGCCTTGCTATTCCATCAGACTGCACAAAGACCACTGATTAGATTACCAGGGCATGCTGGAAACTTACTTGTTACCCTTAGCAGAAGCAATACGGAAACTATTTTGAATTTACTAACAAGATAATGCCTCATTTCATGTTGCTAAAGCAACTTGGGAATGGTTTCTCGATAATGGGGTGAATAATGTGGATTGACCGTCTGTTTCTCCGTATCTGAACCCCATGGAAAACTTATGAGGAATTCTCGTCGAGGTTGTTTATGCAAACGGCCAATTATGTAACACACAGGGTTTGAAAGTAACCAGTAATTCTGCATGGAAAGTCATTGACTCTCCCAATTTACAGAAGCTTGTAGATGGAATGCCTCATCGCTTATTTGCAATTGGGGTCAACGAAGGAGCATTTGTTGGATATTAACTGCACCGAAGTCATCTTTTTGCAACATGTGAAAAGTAAGTTTTGTTGTTTTTCTAATTATTAAATGTATTAAATCTAAACTTGCATGTATTTTATGTGCCTTTGACAATACAATTATTTTAAATTAATAACACCTCTTAGCATTACATACCATAAAAAAACAAAAACAAAAAAAAAAAAATAAAAAAACAGATAAAATAAAATAGAGGTGAGGATAACATTTTGCAACACACCTCAATATAGTGTAAACCTCAAAATAAAAATTTATGAAAAATTAGAAAATGAGAATATTAAAATATTTGTCTACGTGTAAAGTACATAATTTAACGAGACAAAAAGTTTTGCACATTTTCAATTTTTAATAATTTGGAACATAAGGAGTAGTGATTATATATGCTTACTAGCATGCAGTTAATTGAAAAACAAATACAGGCTCAAAAATGTAGATATTTTACTATTTTCCTAAAACATTTTTTTTTCAAAGCATAATATTTCTCATAAAAAATTACTTTTTAAAACTCAAATTCATTACTATACTAATTTTAATTTACAGCAAACACAATCATATAACTAAGCTAATCATTCACTAATGAAAACCACTCGAGAAAAACTGAAAAATGTATCTTGTCAAAATATTTTTCAATCAAAATTACATAATTCTTTGTGCAAAACTATTTACGATTTATGCAAGTTAATAATGAACTACATATATAAAAATATAATTACATGGTGCTTCTTTATTACTCAGCACTTCATGCAACAATACTCTTTTTATTGTTATGTGTTAGTTACTTAGGATGCTTAGATAAAATAATGTAAACCTCTTAACTCTCCACAAAACAGTCATAGATATCTGAATTTTTAATATCACCAATCGCATTTCTCTTTCACTATTTTGAAGCTAAAAAACATTATAACATTGAAGAACATTCATGAACTAAAATTAATAATAACAAAAACATGAGAATCAATATTTATAATGAAAACATCTTATTTTAAAAAATATATTAAATAAAGGCTACTTCAAAAATAGCAAATAAAATTACATAAAAGAGAATATATATATTTGTATATAAAGAATGTTTCTTTGAGACACTGAAGTTCATCAAAATTAAGCTATTCATGAATAATAAATTTCTCTGAAGATAAATGCAATGAAAAATCATTGAAAGCAAATCATACCTCTTCATATTTTTTATCCGATTCCTCTGCAATTAACCTTGCTTGACCTAGTTGAGTTTCAAGAAGAGATATTCGATCATCTTCCATATTTGTACGATTTTCTAAAGCTTTACGAATGCTACAAAACAATATAACATTTATATATATTTATATATATATATATATATATATATATATATATATATATATATATATATATATATATATATATACACACAAAAATATTTTTTTAAGGAAATTGAATAGCATTAATAGTAAAAACTTAATAATACAAGTATGGTATATTATGATAAATTTGCCCATGATGATAAATTTTCAATTCACCGTCAAAATACAAATATTAAAGATACAAAAAATGTTATGTTTATAAGGAGTTAAAAATTACTGGTTTTTTGCTAACAACAAAATTTGGTACCTCTCAATTAGCCAGGCATAAGCAAAATGTTGCCAAATAATTTAGACCTATGCCAACTTTTATTATTACTTTATTTTTTAAACACTAAAAATTAAATAAAATAAAAGTTCGTAAAAGTAATAGTTGAATTTCATTGCGAGTTAGATTACTAAACTGAAAAGTACCCAATTGTTTTTTTTTTTTAAGAGAAAAATTTTTTTGCTGTTTAAGTGAGTAATATTATACGAATAATGTTTAAATGGAAGGCATTCTTATGAATGTTTTTGCTGTTAACCACATATTTATCAGGCTCCCTTAATTCCCTTTTTGACAACTTACTATAAAAATCAATATTCACTATTATCAGTGATGTCAAAAAATATTGCACTTCATTTCATTTTCTTCAAGCAAATAAATTTTTTCAAAAATTCCCGACATTAGTAACAATAGTTTAAAATAAAAGACAAATTTGTCTGCTACATTTTTCATCTTTTTATTGCTTTAACATTAAATATGTGTATTTGCTTAGCTTATAAAAATTTAATCAACTATTATGAATTGGGTTAATAATGGACTGTTACTGTATATTTAAATACTTTTTTCTTATTTTTATCATTATTGGCTGAAACAACTTTGATAAATAATTAAATCTAATATTTAAAAAAATCTTGAGAAATCTACACACCGTTCACTTTCATCAGCAGCCTGTGAAGCTTCTTCTAGTTTAGCAGTGGCAATTTTTAAACGTTCTTCAGAGCGCTCGAGATCTTCTTCGAGCAACTGAATTCGCCTATTCAATGCAGCTACTTCACTTTCAGCCTGCAAAAACAAAGAAAATTTATTTTAAAATGTAACAATAAGAGAACTAATATGTAACATGGGAAAGACCTTAAAAGGTTGTAAGGATATGACATCCTTTATTGATATCAGTAATTGAATAAGAGGACGTTGGGAAGTCTTCTTTCTAAATTCTCTCAACTTCATAAGTAATTTAAAAGCTGAACTCATCTTTAATTAATTTAAAGATGAGTTCAGATAGGAGAATTTGCCATAACATGTTTTTCCAATGGAATAGCATCCTCTTAAGAAATTAACAAGTTGAGACAAGCAGAACAAGTTATTTGAATGTGAAACATGTTCCAATATTAAGACTGAACTTCAAACGATCTGTTGTAATACAGACAGCAACATTACTAAACACCAAAACTAAGTTTGTTACCATAACTGAAAAGCAAGATGCTTAAATTATGCTTTTGAAAAACATTCAATGTTGAGTTGGAAGAACGGTAAATTCACTTGGCTAGCTACTTATCAATACAAACAAAATGATAGGGGAATCAATGCATGAATTACCCCCAGGTTTGTAGACCTGCGTTCACCTTAAGACCAATCCATGGCAGAATGTAATAAAACAAAAAGAGCTATAAAACAGAATGTAAAAACTTATAAGACTTCTAATCATTATAAGAGTTTCTAAAACAGGACAAAAATTTAAGCATCATAATGTCGAGAATTTCATTAAGTTTCTATATTGATAAATGATATTATAAATATATAGTTGTAATAAAAAATCATTAAATACTTATTTTTCTAATTACCAATAAATAAAAAAATTTATTAAGAAAACTATTTTGAAGGGAATTATAATATTTTACAAAAAATTTAATTAAATACTAAATTAGGATTTCTTCTTGACTTTTTCTGTATTTATCATACAGAGTTAAGCTGAAATAATTTGAATTAGAAACGTTTTTTGAGCTAAAAAATAATATGGAAGTTTTACATCCGAGGAATGTAAGCTCTTCATTTGAATCAGTCTAAGGACATCAAGACACCACAATAGAGACAGCTTTTCCTGGATATCAATTTGAATAAGAAAAATAGATAAATCCAGTTTTAACTAACAAAAAAAAGAAAGAAAAAAAAACTAATCAAAAAAAAATTTTTTTGTTCCCTTCCTTTCCTTTAATTTCTACTATCAAGGTTATATTCCGTGAAATACTTTCAAAAACGTTTCCAAAGTTTTTATTTCCTTCTAGCGATGTAGGGATTAAAAATCAAATGATGCATTTCCCATGGATCACAAAATACCTAAGCAGAAGTAAAAAAGTAAAAGTTTAATTCCAATGTTCTGAATTTCATAAATATTAATGAAACAATCAAATGCTATATTGTTTTAAAATTATTTCCCAAAACGGACACGAACTGCGTTGAATATCAAGTTTAATTATAAATGCGACGATAGATATTTTTATTCGAGGTCGCAGGGATAATAATTATAAATGGAAGAATAGCGCTACGAACTGGTGGAGAATAAGTGATAGGAAGAAAGAAAAACATTTCGGCCAAAAATAAGATCAGAATAAATATTCTGAGTGATAAAAACGGCTGTTACGTCAAATTGAAAATTCCAAAGAAAAACTAATCTATACAAGACTAAAAAGAAACAAGAACTAAACGAGCTATTTGATGAATTGTAAAAAAAAAAAAAAATCAATGCCTATTATATTTCTAATACTAAAAGTGGATATTAAATCCAGATGGTATTTTTAAAGGTTCAATGTTTAAAAGTTCGAAGTTAAATTATATAAATCACAACTTAAGGTGATTCAATTTTATGATTTTTTAACGTAGAATAAATGTATTGTTTAAAACAAAATGCAATATTTCAAAAAGAAACAGCTTTAACTTTCCTAAGATGTAACCTGCCATTTGACCAAGTTGCCAAAAAAAAAAATAATAATAAATAATAATAATAAAATAAAAAAAATAATAAAATAAAAAAAATAATAAAATAACGATTTAACTGTAACTTACAAATTTGCTATAGCATTCATGCTGTGGAAGTTCATAACAAGAATTGTAAAACAGGCAAGAACAAATATCTATTAATAATTTCAACGAATACAAAGCAGTTTTTACTACTTAAAGTCAAAAATTTCGTCAAAAATCAATATTTTTTGATGAAGGCTTACGCCACCAGTAGGCCGAACTCAGAATATTGATGTAAAAAAAGCTCAGTTTACAGCTTACAGAATGAGGGCGTGTATGAGAGTTCATACGAGGAGTTCCACTTGCCTAATTTATTTATTTATTTAACAACAATTTCTGATTTGCTTTTACTTATTTTATTTTTATATTCAAATCACTTAATTCACAAAATGTATATATATTCGAAACAAGAATAAATATTAACACCACTAAATGACAACGCAAAAAAAAATTAAAAATAATATTTCTTCATTAAATTATTTCAGTTTGTTCAGATAATTATTTATGTTTGTTTTATGAAGTTAATCGGATATTGCAAGCGAGGTATCCATATTTAATAAAAAAGTTCGCTAACAAACGTTCGTATAGTGGGTATTAAGGAAAAACATAGGTCAAGTGGCTAGAGTAGAAGAGGAGAAAAAAAAAAAACGGCGAGAGATCTTAGGAATCAACGACATCTTTATTTCTCGATAAATAGCCACTCGAGCTTGTCATGCCTTTTAAGGTCGTTACAAACAAGTGGACAGACACGAGTCGGTTATCGAATAGCGGGGGTGGTCACACGAAGTGACGAATCCCTTCGTTTTCTTTTTATTACGCGAAAAAGATAATATAAATATTGAAAAAAAAGATGCGACAAAATAGAAAGGCAATTTATGTCTTAGATGCTTATCTAAAACTTTTTATACGCAGCATCAGTCAGGTATATTTTTCTTTCAATCACGTAACTAATACCCGAAAAAACAGAGGCGTGCTAGGGTTTACAGTGCCTGGGGACATATTTAGTTTTGCGCCCTTTTTAAATAAATAATGCTTTTCAGGAACCTTTTAAGCCTTTAGCTTATGTAAAAACTGAATCCCGCCGAACTGAATAAGACTGTAAAATTGTGTTCTTTATTTTTTTTTTAAATTTAAACATCGTAGCTTGATAACTCCATAATTTTTCTTTAGTTTAAATTCAAAATTTAACTAAGTTCACCTTTTACTAATTTTTCTTATCGCGCTTACAATTATAATAATTAAATGATAAACGGTTAACTAAATGGTGAGCGTTAACTACAACGTTTATTTGATTCAATGTCACTACTTGGTTAAAAATAATTATTTTGAAAAAAAAAAAAAAAAAAACCATAAAGGCAATGACAACTACAATAGGCATCCTGTTAAAAATTTTAAATAAAATTGAGGGGAAAAATTGAAGTTTTAAGATCCGTTAATTAGTAAATAAAACATGTGGTTTTTAAAAGAATAAATCAATGTGTTCTGTTCTAGAACTCATTCCAAATTATGTTTACATTGCACCGGGGAAGACGTTTCTTATTGCACCTTCTAGCTACGCCACTCCCAAAAAACATTTCTGCGGAAACAAGAATGTTAAATTTAGTTTAAGAAAGCAAGAATGATAAATCAACCTAAGAAAGATAAATAAAATTAGTGTAGCTCAGAACTTTCCTAACCCTTTTTAGCCAACAGACAGAATTATTTAGATGCTTTTATTTTGGAATTAATAAAGCCCATTCCTAATTAGGCGTGGAAAAGATATAACGAAAATACATATCAGATAGGTAGTTAGCATACTCAACTTTTTTTACAAAATGAAGAAAACAAAAATTTCCAATTCAACTGCACCGAAATGGAATATAAACACGCGTTTTAACGATACTACTTATACACAGAGCTAAATAATAAAATTTTCCTGATTTAATTACTTTTCATTGAGCTTTTTGTTTATTTTAAAAAAACAGACATACACTTTACCCTCGATTGTAAAGACACTTGATATTAAAATCGTTTACACTTGCGAGAGCTTTAAAAAAATAAAAAGGCGAAAAGAAGTTAAGTTGCATTACGAATCATACACAAAATGGACTTTATGAAAATATCTAGCAATAGTGAGGTCAACTTTTCTAGCTACCATATGGGCCACATATAAAAAAAAATATTCTTGTGGCATTTCAGCATTGCGGAGTTAAAACACAATACTTATTAAAAATAGGTTAAAAATAAATTTAATTTTTTTTTCTCGATTCAATTTTAAACAAAATATGTAGAATGCATAACTAATCGAATATTTTTTTTAAAAAATTCATAAACAAAAACAGACAACAAAAAAAATAGTGACTGACTAAATGAAAAGATGAGACGACCACGGTTAAAATATTCCAGCGGCATTCTCAATGAAACCTGTTCCTGAGAGATGCGGCCGGCACGTTCAAATCACTTTTTTTTATTATTTTGTTACTCAGGGCCGGTGCATCGTCCGATCGTACAAAATAAAATATCACGTGTTTGTGGGACATCTTGTTACAAAGGCTTTTTCTTCAGAACTTGCTGAAGGACGTTCTCCTGCGGGTCGTTTAATCCTCTTTCATTCCAAGCAATAGCAGAGAAAGTTTTCATTTAGTTGAGACAATGGATTTTTAATTACATATCAATACGGATGCAGATCATCACAATAAATATTCTTAAAATAAGTGTTTCACCAAATTATTGTATAATATGTGTAATAAAAGCAAATTCGCAGGATACGAGAATTTCTGTTTCTCCTTAACACTAGATTGTCCAAGGAAGTCATTATTTTGATTGCTTTTTAATTTCAATTAGAAAAACAATGATGTATATAATGACAATTTCTAAGATTTTTTTTAACTTTTTGTACAACATATAATTTTTTTTTATTGTTAATATTTACTAATAACTTGTTATATAACTGTAAATATAAAAAATTAATTTAAAAAAAATTACTTTACACATTAGTTATTCCTTTGCAATCCAGTCATTTTGACTGCTTTTGGGCAATATAGATAGTACTAAGTTTCAGCCTATCTAGTGTTAAGTTAGATATCAAATTCACCAAATCAAATATTAAAAGTCGAATATTTGATCTATGTGGATTGGCAGTATAGTGAGAGAAAAATTTCGTTAGTGTGTTAACTAATTAGTTAACACACTAACGAACTAGTTAAGTTATTAAGAACATTAGTTAACTAGTGTTTACTAATTAGTTAAGTAACAAGAATCAGACATTAAAACATACTTCCTAAGAGATACATATTAACCCTCTTTACGAATTCGGATCCTTTACTATCAAAATACGATAATCATCAAAATTCAATCAATTATAATCTCAAAAAATATGATACCAATAATTTAATTGAGTGAGTAGCAGTAAGTTTAGGCACTTAAAATAAAACTTTCCCTTTTAGCTTTTTTTCCACTCAACCCATGAAAATTTCCTGGCTACATTAATGGAGCCCTAAAAGTATTCATAATGCACAAAACATTTAATGGTAAATTTATTTTACTAATTTATAGCAATTATTTCAGTTAGAATCAGGACTACCAGATTTTTAAGGCAGATTAAAATTAAATGTTTTAACTATTTTTTTTATCAGAAAATATATCTTATAAATAAAATTAAGATATAGGATATACTTTGTCATATAGTACTCTAGTATTATAACAAATGACTGTATTAAGCTTCATTTTAGAAGGAGTTGAGCTGAATGGCACAAAAGCCAGAATTGGCTATACAGCACCAAGCATTTACATCATTATGTATGTCATGGAAGCTGACCAAATTATTCTGACCACAGACATGGTGGTTATAACAAAACACTCAAAACTGAAACTACTGATAAAAAATCTTTAAAGAAATAAGGAAATCGATTAAAAACAGTTTTTCTATCATATTTATGAAATGGAATTATTTAAAAGTAAGATCAATTTTTCTCATATAATTTAAATTAAAGTTTATGTTTTTGAACTTTAAAACTCTGACATTCTAAGACTGGGACTGAATGTAGAGCTCCATCAACATGAATTTCTATATGTTAATTGTTCAAAAACGGAATGATGTTCGATCTGATTAGTATCCAAAGAGTGTGGTGGGCCAAGACGCAGGCACATCCTGGTACTTTTTTGCCAGCCAAAAACAGAAAAGTTTTCATTTAAATTACACCAAACTACAATAGTTATCATTCTGTGATAAGGAAAGGAATAACTAAAAAATATATATGAAAGAATAAAAAAATGTACTTATTCCATTAATAACACCAAATAGAAATGATACTGAAATCAAATGAATTATTACTCAGGAAAGAAAGTCCGAAAACACCAAAACTGGTTCTATTGCTGGAGGAAAGAGAAAAGGTGGCAATTATAAACACCTGTTAACTTCACCAAATTAAATAATAAGTTGGAATAATCAAGGATTAAGTCCTTTCTGCCGCCTCTGGCAATTAAACTTGTTTTGATGTTTTTAGTCCTGCATCCTTGTTTTGATTTGTCTGATTAATATATTTTTGTGAGAGGGTTTAAAATTTACATATCAAATTTACTTATCTATTTAAAAGCAATCAATACAAAATTTAATAATGGAAAATTCCCTTAATTTACATCACAATCATAGAATATATTCTATTCCAGAATTGGCTCCTTTTCTACATGCGTAGGAAAACAATGTATGCAAATAATGCAATAATTTTGATTTCTCTTTAATTCCCCTTGTCAGCCACTTATTGGAGAACTTAGCCCCAGGAAACATTTTTAGCACAACACTTTTATCTTCTTTAAGCATAATTGTACAAGGCTTAAAAAAGGCAACACCCTGAATAACTTTTGGTCTAATGATCAGATCTTCACACACTAAAACTCAATCTTAATAATTCTAAGGGTTGACTTCAAATATAGTAATTATAAATAAAGAAATTAGAAACTGGAAAATATGGTCCCTACAAGAGTTAAAGAGGTTTGCACCCTCTATAGTTAATCTTACTTTTTTTTTATACTTTGGTTTGCCTAGAGAACTTTTAAAACAAATCTTAACTGTTTTGCACTCATTATAAAATTCATTCATCTAAAGAAAATTTCAAGCAAATAATAATTTTAAACACTAAACATACCATAACCGGTCAAATGACCGTACAAGAACTCTTGCATCGAAAATGCGCTTATTATCTTATCGTTTTTGCACATTTGACTGCATTACTTTTTCTATCAATTATATACAGTTAATGTTCTATTATTATTACTTTTTGTATTTTGTTTGTTTTGAATAATACTTGTCGTATACCTATTTTGACCACAACCGGTCATTTGACCGGCAGAACAATTTATTGTTTCCTAAGGTTATCAAGGATCAGAAATTACGATGTATGGCATCAACACATTGCATTCTATTAGTTGCACTTTTCTGCAAAGACTGTAGTTAGTTCAATCAGAATAACTTGTGAATTCAAATTTCAAGAAAGTACCTAAAATTTTAGATTGGCCTTTTTGTGTAAGAAAAGGCGACAAAAACTAAATGTTTTGTTAAGTAGCTTAGATTTTATTTTGATAGCTTTACCTCATTTCTAACAATCTTTTAGTTTTTACCCAGAAAAATGTCAAAACAATCAAGACAGCAGAAGTTCTTAGAAGAAATAATATAAATTATAAGAATTATAGAAATATAAATAATAATAATAAGATTAAATATGTTTGCGGAAAATGTACAATGGAAACACCCTGTATATGTAAAAAATGTGTTAAGCAATGACTTAAAAATTCTTATTTTTGTGTCTGTTTTACTTAAAAATTTGCAATATACAATTTCGTTTAAATATAATAAAGTTTTTTTGTTAATTTCCTTCCTAACATTTTCCTAACATCCATACTTCATGCATTAAATACCATATTTTTATGTATTCAGTTGCTGTACAATGAAGTTTTGCAAATGATACTCCTGAAAATATCCCTGAAAAAGAAGTCATATGGAGTGATGGACCATCATCTGAATTTAAAAATAAGTACATGGTCAAGTTACTTCATTTGTTTACTGAAAAGTACATAAAAGATTTTGTTTGGAATTATTTTGCCACCTCACATGATAAAAGGTGTAGTTGATGGCATAGGTGGAAATGTGAAACGTCTTGTCAGGCAAAAAATGATGGCTCAGAGAGGACTCGTTATTCAATCAGCCAAAGATTTTGCTGAATTAGCATCAACTCTTGTGAAAAGAAAAAAAGTATTTTATTTAGCCGAGGAAGAAATAAGGAAAAAAATTATAGAATGCAAGCCTTGGAAGAAGGTACCAAATGTTCCAGGGATAAAACAGTATCACATCATATGGTGGAAAGACAAAAAAATTCTTCATAATGCAAATGAGACTGAAATAATTCACTATGATGAAAAGTATGTTCACGTTAAAAATTTGAATCTTTGCAAAGGAGACTGGGTAGTTGTCTTGTTTGATTTTAAAGCATTTCCAGGAGAAATAAAACAGATAAAAAGTCCTGATGAGATTCAAATATCAGTCATGCATCAAGCAGGGACATCTGGGGTGTACGAGTGGCCAGTTCCTACTGATTGTATCATGTACAATAAAGATGAAATAAAAAAAAATTCTGCAACTATATTTGTCAATAACCGTGGCCAATTCAAATTTAATGAGGAAATTTAACTTTTAATTTTGTTACTTATGTGTTACTTTGTCATTTTAAATTTCAATAAAAGGTAAAGAAATTTGTTTATTTAGAGCTTCTTTAGCTACACTACATTAAAAAAAAAAATTGCTTTAATATAAAAAAAAAATTTATATTTAAAGCTCCAACTAATGAAAGCATAGTATGTGAGTCAGAATTTTTCGTTTTGTTTAATGTCAGGTGTGGGACATCACACAATTTTTACAGATGTCCCACACGTGACAACCTATTGCAAATTTTAATAAAATATTGCAAAATTATTCAAAACATAATCAAAATTAATGTACATTACTCAGAAAAGTATAATTTTTATATAAAAAAAATACATTAATGCAATAATTTCCTTCAATCAACTGAAATCCTCCTTTTATTTCATCAAATTTCTTTAAAAAAATTAAAAAGATTTATTATATCAGAATTTATCTGCAAAATGATTGTGTAAATGTCTCACACGTGACCATGTAATGGTCCTACAAATATGCTAACAACAAAAATAAAAAATTGAGTTAAAACTTTCTAATTTCTTGTAATAAGGCACAAGAAAAGATACTAGACAAGGAAAACGAAGCTGTCACGTTTAATATTTAAAATAAAATACTAATTTATAAGATTGTGTTCAAGAGATGAAATTATAACATTGGATGGTGGGAACAATAATTTTAGTTAAAAACATTGTTAAAATAACAGTTTTTAATGAATATAATAAAGTATTTGTTAGCTCTTCAGTATAAAACAATATCTTTAGTCTTCGAAAACATTCGAATCAATCCCTCACAAAAGTAGCATTTTCTCACATTTAGGGAATGATAATGGTGAGATAGAAAATAACATTTGCTTTTGAAGTCTGTACCAATAAATAAGATTATAACATTACACATTTACTAATAACATTACAATAATAATCTAATAACACACATAATTAAAACACTGGTTATTAATAAATAATGACACATATCCTGTCAATGATTCGCGTGACAACCTATACTAGACCATTTTTTATAAAACTGACAAGAGCAAAACTATAAATTTCAGTAGACAATCATTTAAAAAGTAAAAGATTTATTTAAATTAAATAATTAAGCTTTCGTTTGAAAAACAAAGCAAAGAATGATATTAAATTTGGAGTATATATCCTTAAATTTTATATAAACAAAACTGTAAAAAGAGAAAATTAAATCTAACCGGTGCTGATTACATTATATGTCAAATGCCATTTAAATAACAACTAAGGTCATTATGTTCAGCATTACAGAAAACACTGGGTTTATATATAGCAGTACTCGTATGTTTTTAGTGTTATACATCATTATGTCACGTAACTGACCGATGATGACCATTATCATGTAAGGAATGCGATAATTCTCACCTCTTCTCGGCGACGGACTTCCTCTTGAAGGCGTGCCTGTGCATCGTCCGCGGCTTCTTTAGCGACTTCCAATTCCTCTTTCATGCTTCGCATTTTTTTCTTTAAAACTTCTAAAAGGGTACCTTGCTGAATAGTCGTCATCTTGTTTAAAAATTTAGGAGATATGTGAATTTAGAGAGATTTTCAGATGGAAGGACGAATTTGACACACAGGCGCGACCACTGACACGATAATCAAGCCAAATTGGGCGTGTTTCGGTGTTGCCATCGGTTGAAAGAGAAGTCATGAATTTTCTTTGCAAAACGCCGGCTTCTTTGGATATTGGTCAATATTTGATATTTCCTTAATCTATAAAAAATTTTAAATAATCTAGAATAGAAATAATTTCTTTCCGAGCATTTTGTGTTTAGATACTTAGCGAAAATATGAAAAAAATCAAAGGTTTCGAAATACAGTGGTGCCCTCTGAAGTTTTTCATCGAAACTACTCCACAAAAACATCGTGAAGTCTGTTTTTGTTTTATGTTTCTCGAAATGTGCTTAGCTCCAGAAATTATAATGAAATTTTAATACGCAAAAAGTAAAAATTTGCATTCTTTCTTTGAAAAAATATGAAAATGCCCCTTCCAGAAGAGGAAAGAATAATAATAAAAGAGAAAGTACATTAAAAAAAAAAAAAATAAAAAAATAAAAAAAATTTTTTTTTTTAAATATAACTCTCTTGATACTTTTTTTTTTTTCATTAAGAAATCAAGAAATTTCAAAATTGAAAGGAAATAAAATTTTATAACGTCAAAAGAAAAAAAAAATTTCATTCAAAAATCTCCCCTCTTAATGAGAAATAAATTATTAAAAAAAAGTTACATAATAATAAAAAAACGATTAAAAAGAGTTTTGGAAAAAATTTTTATTAAGTTTTTTTTATTTTTTTACTAACGTCAAAAGTTTAAATAATTTTTAAATTAATAATTATTAGTTTTTATCAAGTTATTTACTTAATTCGTAGTATTTATTATGGTTAGATTATATTATTTATTACTTAATGTTTTCTATTTATTTACAGTCATTAATTTATAAATAACATTATTTTATTAATTTATACGGTAATATATTATAATTATAGGGTCATTTTAGACATTAATAACATTTAAATCGAAATTCTGGCAGAAATATTTATTTCTATAATAATAATTAAAAAAAACATTTAAAAAAACTTTAAGTGTCGATTTTCTATCATTTTCTTTATTTATACAATTTTTGTAAATATTTATATTTGGACAGGGGAGTCGGTATCATGAACTTTGTCATTTAATTTCAGTAGTTGTAGTCAAAAAATTTACTACACATTAACTCCGATAGGTTTAAAGTTAGGTTCTAAAACTCGTAGACTTATAAAAATCATTTCGAATGAATATTATGACAATTTAAGTTAAAACTTAATTTACAAAAAATTTATCAATTGCATTTATTAATTAATTAACCATGAAAAATAATTGAAACGTCACAATTATAATATAATATAATAAATAATGTAAAATGAAATACCTTTTACTCAAATCATAATTTTAAAAAATTGGAATACTAAAATTTGACATTAACATTTCTTAGTAACAATAATAATTCTTCCCCAAGATTTGGTACAATTTTCAATCGAGCAAAGTCTGTAGGATTCAGAGAAAAATACAGAATCGAACATTGAAACACTTCTCTCTGATTTAACTACAAATATAAAAACCCTAAGTAAGAAAAAAAAATAAGTGATCGCACTTTTTTAATAAATTATAAAAATCAAACTAAATTAATAATTTTGCACACAGAGTATAAAAAAAATAATAACAAAATAGGAATAAATAAATAAATAATGTTTTATTTACCGTTTGAAGAACTTTATCTTTTTCTTCCAATTTTGAATTTGCTTGTACAAGTTCTTCTTGAACAAAATCTAGATCTTTCTCTACGTTCTTAATCATTTTTTGAAGAGCTCGTATTTCTTCTTCGGCCTGAAAATATTAACACATTATTAATTGACTGATAAAAAACACACATAAAGAAAATGAAATTTCCTGTCTAAACATATTGTTATATTCAACAATAAATTTAAAATCAGTTTCATTTAATGTTAAGATAAAAGACCTTTATTCTACTGATGAACATATACTATTATAGGTTTTAGTAAAAAGTTTACCATTTGTAATTTTAAACATTTATGAAAAAGTTAAATAATAAATGAATTTTAATATTTAGTATCACAAAAAAATTACTCTCGTAAAATTAAAGAGTTCCCTTGCCACCAGGGTAACCTGGGAGGTTTTCGTGATTTTCCTCTCCGTGTAACGCAAATGCGTGTTAGTTCCACCAAAAAGTCCTCCACGAAGGTAAAATTTCTCCCAGTACTTGATTCAGGAGTTCCCTTGTCTTCTGGATAGAGTTCAAAATTACAAGGCTACAGAAATGAACATAAGTAGTCGTAAACCCAATAAAATTGGGTCGGCTGTTCAACGACGGTTATAAAATAAAATTATATATCGGGCTATATAGGCCGTGAGGGAAAAAAAATCATTTTGTTCACTTTCTGTTGTTGTGGTTTTCGTGATTTTCCTCTCCATGTAACGCAAATGCGTGTTAGTTCCATGAAAAACTCCTCCACGAAAGCAAAATTTTCCCCAATACTTAATTCAGGTGTTCCCTTGTCTTCTGGGTTGAGCTCAAAATTACAAGGCTACAGAGTTGAACATAAGTAGTCGTAAACCCAAAAAAATTGGGTCGGCTGTTTAACGACGGTTATAAAATAAAATAATATATCGGGCTATATAAGCAGTGAGGGAAAAGAAACCCATTTTGTTCTCATTCTACGTTTGTAATCTTAGGTACCAATTTGCATGTTTGCAATCGTAGATACCAATTTTCTAAGCTTGCATGATTAATAGCACATAGTGTCACAGTAGACGCTCTTGCTTATACTTATTGGGTTCGTTACATTCCATAAAAAATATGCTGAACGCACTAATTAGACACAAAAAAAGCGTTTATTATTATAATTTATTCTATGTATTGTTTAATCAAAACAAACACATAAAGGGCCAATTTTTTTTCACGTTTTCTGTCAATAAATAAAAACAATCGAATAATTCGTTCCCAATAATTAGCCTCCGAGATATAAATTAAGTTAATTTGATATTTAAGTATGTTAAAGCTCCATTAACTTTATGTAAAATCATAATTAATTGAAATAAATAACAATTGATCATCAATAAAGATTTAATTGCTTATTAAGTTACACAAATACATCATAAAACATCTACATTCATTAATATTCGTTAATGTAACTACATTCGTAGAAACATTAATTAGTGGTGACTGATAAGCTAAAAAACATTACAGGCCCAGAATTATTCTAATATTATTTTACGTTAGAACAAATTATTTTGTTTGAATAAATTAAATTTTTGGGTAAAAACTGTGGGAAAACATTTTACAAAAATAAAAATTTTTTTTAATGTAAACAGCTTGTTAATGTGCACTATTTTTTAAATAATCATGTTATAGAGTTGTTTGAAAAAGAAGGAATACCCTTAAGTGATAATTCTTTACTACATAATTTTTTTATTATTTATAACCCAGCTCACTTTTATCAACCAAATAAAACCACAAAACTGGCCTTTTCTTATCAACAAGATGAGCTCTCGATTCAAAAATAAGACAGGAAGTTCATATCAATATCTTTCAGAGTGATAAAAATAGTTGCAAATTTTTAGAGCATATGAGATTTCACAGCTATGATTTTTTTTTTTTTTTTAAACTTAAATTTCTTTGTATGTATTGCATGGATGCCAATCCGGATGTCCTAGCTCTTTACAATACATAAAGTGGTCGCGCAATAACAATTGGGGTTATGCTTTATTTTGTTTAATTTCTCCCTAAAAGTTTAACTGTACCATTATCAGGTTTACATATTTGTTTTACTCTTTGACGCAGATGGAACATCGGTGATCCTTTTAAATATATATATATATATATATATATATATATATATATGTAATAACAGAGCTTCATCCCTGTTATCAGTGGTGTATTTAGCTTTAATAATGCAGTCGTAAGCCATGTTACACACAAAAAATCTTTATTAATGGTAGTAGGCTGGTATCGATAACAGTCCACATCCGCTCTCCACAAGGGAGAGGGTGGACAAGACTTCCGACAATTCTGGAACAAATTACCAGGATCACAACATGATGGAAAAAGCCATGCGAAAAGCATTGCTCTCGCTTTTATACTAACACAGATTTGAGTAAACAGGCACAGTCGTTGGCATTCTTGTATCCTTACGCATTAAGGAAAATCATTTCATGCTTCCTTATATGGAAGTAAAAGGGGGAGAGATTCTATAAATAACTCAATCGTATGTTTATCAGCCTTGACTTCCCAAAATAGAATCTCTCTACGCTTATTCTTTAACAAAGACATTTTATTAAAACGAAAGAGATTTAATTCTTTTATTAATACAAAAGTAGTATTATAATTTTTGTATTACATATATATATATATATATATATATACATTCTGACGCTATAATTACAAGCAAAAATATATTTTGGTATTTTTTAATTGTAAAAAAATTAAAAAATCACTAAAAAAATTTTTTATATTATCGGAATTATATTTGTATTAATATATAAAATCCAAAAAAAGTAGTTTGAGAAAAAAAAAATTTTTTTTCAAAATTTATCAATAATTTATTTTATAAATTAAAAAAATTGAATAACTGTGATGAATAATGAATAACTAAAGATGAATAACTGTTTCTCTTAGATAATTGCAAATAAGTGTAAATTTGAAAAATTATTATTTGAAAAAGTGAGTACGGTTTGTAAGATTTTACCATCTTTAACGTAGAAAAAGCCACTGGTGTTTCATGCTATATTTGCTAAATTCGCTCTCTCTTTCCGCTCCAGAAATCTTCCTGAAAGCGCTTAAAAGTTCATCTTCCTTAAATGTTAAAACCAATTATCTTTGGTTAAAAGTAAATTTCCAATCATAGGCTAAATAAATCAACCAATCCTAAGATTAAGACCACCTACCCCCTTTTAAAAACATCCGATCAAAAGTTATTTGCCACTCACACTGGAGAAAACGGAGAGGGAATAATAAAGGGTTGGTAATTCCTCCCCCAATCCATAACCAAAAACGGGGTAAACACCGTGTTAAAAACTGGAAATCAATTGGATCTCAAAAACCTCTATATTTAGTATAAAAAAATTAAATTATCGGTGAAATTAAATTATTAAGTTACGACACACAAAAGATTATATCGTAACAATATCCATGGAACATTAAAAATCGCATAACTCCTTAGTTATCAAAATCTAAATTCTGAGATAAATATCCACTGGTTGGCCGTTCAAAAATGCTCAGAAAAACTATTTCTTGACTTTTCTCGATTTATTTTATTGAACTTTCTCGATTTTGTAACCAGCGACCTAAATTCTATTAATTTCTCCGTTATGCCTTATTATTATACAAAAATATATATATTTAAAAAAAATAAAAATGCAGCTCAAGTTTGTTTTGTTTTTTTAAATAAAATAAAAAAATATATCGAACATTTAGGTACCTCAATCTCAAATTAATTCATTTTCCTTGACTTTTCGGGAATTATAATTAAACTCCTTGATTTTTCAGGATTGATAAAATTTTCCTTGTACTCCCTATTTCCCGGTTTTGTCTAATAATTATCCTAATAATATTAAAACCCTGGTCTAATAATTATAAAAATTATTTTTCTTCAACTACAAAACTTATAAGACCAATTTATCTTTTTAACTCTTCGTCTACTTTTCTTTTACGAAAAAAAAAAATATATATATACGCATTATTATTCTTCTACAGTTATTTTTATTATAATTTTTTCCCTCATTTTTCTTTGTTAAATAATGCTATTCTAGAAATAATGAGATTTTCTAACCGTTCAACCGAACTTTTCTTTTTTATAGTATTTACAGCTCATTCTGCTAAAAAGGGATAAAAAAAAATAAAAAAAGTAAACACTTTTATTTCTGACTGCATTCATTTGCGATGAATCATTCTTATTACAATACATAACAGCTTTCAATAGAAATGTGAAACAAAGATTAGAGCTAAAGCGAAAAAAGTTCGGAATGCAAAAATGATGTGACCTTAAAAGATAAATGGTAGGGAAAAAAAATGAAGCTTAATTTTTGGTACAAAAATAAAACATGCTTTGCTAATTATATAAACGAATAAAACGTATCCAGAAATCAGATGAGGATATATGGGCACATCTCATGAACTTTGCATTTTGCTTCGCAGGGCAGAAAAAAAGAAAGATATGGATGTAAACGAATTAAGTTTTGTCTTCGGCAGACGAATCTTCCATTATTCGTTCGAAATTAATATTCTGTTCAGCAGTATAGGCTAAATACTAAATATTTGTATGTTGCATCTCTAATTTAGAAGCAGCAATTGCTGTTTATTTTTGAAAATGTAATTTTTTTAAAATTTGAAATGTAAACTTATACAATACATTATCTAGTTTAAACTTTTCCAAATGCTCTGCAAAAATGTTATATCAATAAACACATGTGCTATAAAGTTTTTTTAATTTTCGTACGTTTCAAAAAAAAAAAAAAAAAGAATTAAAAATTCTTTTTACGGCATATAATGTGAAAGTTAATTCTTCAATGAATAAAATACTAATTACGTTAAAAAAAGATCTTTTAATATCTGCGCAAATTTTTCTAATTTACAAAATCAATAACAGATCTTACAAAAAACAAACACGCATTAGTTGATTACAAGCTTTTTTTATAATTAATGAGTGGCGAATTAACAATAAAACGTTTACAACAGTTCATGCAAATTTTCCGTTGGGCTGATCGTGAACTTTTATTTAAGTATTTATTTTCGCTTTTATTTCATAACGATAGATTGGATTTTACTTTTGAATTGTTATTTTTACTAAAAAAATATTAATAAAGAAACAATGTAAAGTTGCAAATAATCTGTAATTGACTATGGAAAAAAAAATAAAAATTATAGATCGATTTTGCAAAAACTTCTAAAATGCAAAATGATCATAACTAAGTTTTTCAGAATTGAGCTTTTATCAAAATTGAAGAATTATCGAAAATAATTAAAAAAAACACAACTCACAAAATTTATAATTATATTAACTGGTTTGTTAATAGTTTTAGCAAATCAAGAAATGTGGATGCAAAGTTAACGATTCGTGAATATATGCTTATATGAGCAATTCTACAAATAAACGCCAATTAGGCGGCCAAAAAAGTTTTTTTCTTTTGGTTGAGGCACACTATTTCTACATCAATTTTCTTCTTTTTTACACCCTAAAAAGGCAAGAAAAAATCGTTAACATGAAATTTTTTCTTTGTGACATACTTTAAATGTGACATATTCTTTCTGACGTACTCAGATAAATCTGAGTCATTTATTCAGATAAAAAGATTTTTACATAAATATAATATTATTATAATGTCTCTCTAAAATGTATTTATAGAGATTTCATACTATAAGATTATATTTTAGTATAAAAAACAAAAATAAAACAATCTAATAAAAGTTCGTAAATTGAAAAAAACGGGAAAAATTTAAAATTGGTATTTTGTCATTTAAAGTATGTCACAAAGAAAAAATTTCATGTTCAATATTTTTTCTTGCTTTTTTAGGGTGTAAACAAGAAAAATGCTCATGTAGAAATAGCGTGCCCCCCCCCCCCCCCCAAAAAAAAATTATTTTTGTTTGTCCGCCTAATTTGCGTTTATTTGTAGAATTGCTCATATGAGCAATTCTACAAATAAACGCCAATTTTTATACTGAAATATAATCTTATAGTACGAAATAGTAGTCTCTCTAAATCTATAAATACATTTTAGAGAGACATTATAATGATATTATATTTATGTAAAAATCGTTTTATCTGAATAAATGGCTCAGATTTATGTGAGTATGTCAAAAAGAGTATGTCACATTTAAAGTATGTCACAAAGAAAAAATTTCATGTTCACGATTTTTTCTTGCTTTTTTAGGTTGTAAAAAAGAAGAAAATTGCATGTAAAAATAGTGTGCCCCCCCCCCTAAAAAAAATTTTTTTTGGCCGCCTAATTGGCGTTTATTTGTAGAATTGCTCATCTAACAACTGCGATACAAATGATATAAGAAAAATAGGAATAGAGAAATAATGTCCGTGCCAAAAATTAAAATTTTATCAAGAAACAAAAATCTGAATATCTTCCAAAACTCAAAGTAATTAAAATCGGGCACGATTCAATGAGATATACTTGCTAAGAGATATACTCGTAGGAGTATGTGTAATACTTAAGTAACATATTGCTTTGATTGTAATTACTTAAATAATTAAGACTTAAGAAATTATTAGTCACCTACAAGGTAAATACTGATCATGATTGGTTTGTATAATTAAAAATAAATTATTTTTTTAAATTATTATTTGGTGCATCGATACTTTAATGAATGCTATAACTATACGCACAACAAAAAAAAATTGCAGATGTGTTATTTAGTAAGAATTATGTGATTGTATAGAACTTAAAGCGAAACTTAACTCGGTTTCTACTGACGAGTAGCAATCAGTGTTTAAAATAAATAAATAAATAAAAGCTTTTTTAATTCACTGAATTCAACTAAAAATATTATTTTCTTTGATTTAGACCAGCCCTTGTAGGAAATCGCTTTTGACATGCATGGTGTAAACGCAAGAAAAAACATCACGATTCAGAAATATAATTCCGCGATTTCGGGATTCCACACGAAATTCTTCAATTAATTATGAAGATGCTTTTCCTAGCAACTTGTGCAATCTTATGAAAGGTCTTTCCGACCATGTAACTGGAGCACGTAGTGACAACAGCAGCTGTTTTCGTAGTAAAACCAATTAGGCAGACGATTTTTGAAATCTTTACGCAGAGGATTGTCAGAAAAAAATTTTATTTTAGGTAAGAGGCAGCAGCCCTTCCTTAAAAATAAATTATTAGGATTATTTTCTAAGGTCATATAAAATAAATAACAAGGAAATAAGAATGCTGGTACTTATTTTAATAGACCGAAAAAATTAAACTTGTTAAGCAAAATAACTATTACATGGTTGAAATGCAATAAAAAACTAAAAGTAAGAAAATAATAATAATATTAAAATATTTACTTTCAGTTGTAATATTTATACAGGGAGATGAAACATCAATATGAAAATCTTGAAATATTTCAATATTTATTTCCAAAAATGGATATTATTTTTTTTATATTTCAACTCAAAAGAGAGTGGGTCCCGACAAACAAGAGTCTAAAAAGTTAAGTTTGGTCAAGTGTTGAAATAATCAAAAAAATAAATAAAAATATATATCGTCGCAATATCGTTATTTTATTAAACGATATTAAATAAAATAAAAATGAAAATAATAAATTTAAAAAATGCATTAAAATTAGTAACTCGAAACTTTGCAAAATAACTGAGGTTTCAAATAATGCGTTATGAGTTAAGTTTATATTTCTACAATATAAGTATGTTTTCTCCGTAGAAAATGATGACATGTTTCCTTCTAATTAATGTAAACCGTTAATGAAATCTTATTTGTTGGTAATAGCAGAAGCCTTGAATAAATCACAAAATAAAAAGAGAATAAAAAAAGAAAATTCTCACTAAGTGTTTTTTTTTTTTTTTTTTTTTTTTTTTTCAGTAGTTTTTTTTTCAATCGCCCCTCTTATTCTTTAAGTAACATTAAAAGATTGTAATTCTAGGAATATACCTGAAAATCGGTCATTAGTTCATTGTAAAATTTGTATTTGCATGAGTTGAAGTTTTTATTTTTATTATTATTAATAATAATAATATTATTAATAATATTATTAATACTATTATTATTATATTTAAAAAATTTTAATTGAGTAATTGATAAAAAGTGATGAAAGTTACATCATTTCTTATCATTAAAATTTTCAAAAGAAAATTTTTAAAAAAGAAATATATTGGAATAAGTTTTATGATAAAGCTTCTGAAAGGTTTAAAAGATAGGAGGAAATGTTTAGGATTTGGAATAATTCCATCAAATAAGTAATTTTTACCACACTCTCTAATCTTTCAAAAGCATTAAATTTCTAGCCAATATGCGTAATATCTAATGTAAACAACTCTTTTTTTTTTCTCCAAACATATCTTATTGCAAGAGTTATAGTTGACGTTGGGAGACACAAAATATAAATAATATCGCCAAACAAGATCTTTACTTCCTTGTTTGGCATCATCATTTAAGAGCATGTATACTTTAGAGAAGAATGTGAGAATATTTTCTTATGAGTTATTTTTATTCAGACATTTTCTATTCTATTGTCTGCAATGTAACTAAAAAATAACTAGAAAACAATTTTTTTTATTTATTAAAATTGAGGTTAATCTGTCACTACCCCACGAAAATTATATAAAGGGATTTTTAATTGCGCGTTAAAAATAGTGATTAATTTATTACAATAACTTACAATATCGTTGAAAAAGGTTTTAAAAGTTAAAAAAATTAAAGCTAAAGGTACATTTTGGCCAAATAAAAAGTTGCTTCATCATTATTATAATAATCATTGTAGTTATAATCATTATCATTATAAATAGTATAATTATTAAAATTATCACAATATTATTATTATTATAACTACTTTAGTTATTGGTATTATAATTATTTTAATTAGTATAATTAATATCATGTTTATAATTATTATTATATGTAGGTGAGCACAGGTAAAGTACCGAACGTCAGAAAAGGAACGTTGCTCAAAAAGTATGTTAACGTACTTTCTGGAGATTGATAGCGTATGATGAACACATTGTCTATTACATTTTCAATAATTTATTGATAAAAGGAGATTATTATTAGTTGTGGAGAGGGACAATAAAAATACTTATCCTGCAAAAGTGAGCAGTGATACAAAAAAATACAAGAACTTATGCCATAGTTAATTAAATAATTATACATTGATCTTAGCTGGCTTAAATGCAAATATTAAAAATTAAATTAACGCTTTCATTCTTATTACTTTCAAATGAAGCAATTTAATACACACCTTTATTCAAGAAAAATAATTTTCAAAGCCCGAAAAATCAGCCAATAAAGAAATAAATCCTCAATTACAATAAATTCAAATCCACAACATGCGAATGACAACAATGAAAACAACAATTAATCTACCCACGCATGTTCAAGTTCATGATTAATGATACTTCCGCGTATTTTTATAGCTTTAACAAATATATCTTCCAACTAAAATATCCCTGTGTATGCAAATTACTTTCCTTATACTTAGAGAAAAAAAATTCTACAGCTAGCGATTTTATCTTGTAAAGGGCCATCCAAATATTTCGTAAAGCTATTATTATTATTAATTTTTTTTTTTTTTTTTTTCAATTTTGGATACTCCCTTATCTCCCTTATCAAAATAAACAAATCCCATGCTTGCGCAAGAACTTTGAACTTTATTGAAGCACTAGGGTTAAATCCATTAATACGATTATAAATAATTAATTAGGATTAATTCATAAAAACATATAACTTTACAATAAATAAAATTCAATTTATTGAATTTCATATTTTTTAATTTTTGAACTTTATTTTTCGATTCAATTTAACATAAAATCAATTAATGAATTCACAAAAAATTTCTGTTTTCCATTTGTGGTTTAAAATCTTGAACTCTGAAAATTCTTAAATAACTTTTTGTTCTACTTTTTCTTTATCTATACTTAACTTTTAATAAAAAAAACTTTCAATATTTTTGGTTAAAAAATTTTTTTTTTTCCGTTTTAGGAAAAATTTTGAAAGCAATGTGATTTTGATGTTTTATGTAAATATATTTTATTTTATAACCGTCGTTGAACAGCCGACCCAACTTAATGGGTTTACGGCTACTAATGTTCAACTCCGTAGCCTTGTAATTTTGAACCCAATCCAGAAGACAAGGGAACTCCTGGATCGAGTATTGGGAGAAATTTGCCTTCGTGGAGGACTTTTTTGATGGAGCTAACCCGCATTTGCGTTACATGGAGAGGAAAACCACGAGAACCTCCCACGGTTAGCCTGACGGCAAGGGGACTCTAACCCATGATCCGTCTACCACTGAGGATATTTCACGTCAGCACTGTGGTCAGTGCAAGCCGGATGCGGAATTCGTATCGACAGGGATTCGAACCCGGTTCGCCTCATTGGAAGGCGAACGCTCTATCCCCTGAGCCATCGCGGTTCTTTATGTAAATATAGCTCTTTTTCTTCTTCCCTACTTTTCAGCATAAAAGAGCAAATCATAAACCTTTTTGTTACTAGTAGTAGTAGTTCATTTACGTCGCACTAGAGCTGCACAATGGGCTATTGGCGACGGTCTGGGAAACATCCCTGAGGATGATCCGAAGACATGCCATCACAATTTTGATCCTCTGCAGAGGGGATGGCACCCCTGCCTCGGCAGCCCAACGACCTGCACGCGAAGTCGAGCACTTAACGGTAGCACAGTTTAACGAGGACCAATACCGCACACCCTCGGTCCCTACGCAGACTGATCCAAGTGGTGACCCACCCGCACACTGACCGCAGCCAGTGATGCTTGACTTCGGTGATCTGCTGGGAACCGTGTCTTAACGATCAGTCCACTGCGGGACACCTTTTTGTTACGTCAAGCGTTCAGGCATCATAATTTTTGATCTAGTTGCACTTTTTGATCTAGCTGCACTTGTATGATCTAGTTGCCCTTTTGATTTATGTTGATAAGTTAACTTTCAAAAATTTTTATGGCTGGCAACAGCATTTTTATTTTTTAAGTTGTTTATTTTTGTTTCTTTCAGATTTCTTTCCTTTTTAGCGAAATGTTTTTTAACGTAACAGAATTCTTTGCCGACTGTTCTCTGTATATATGAAGAAAATAAAGTAAATATTTAAGTGTTGTGAAAAGAATCTTATTTAGTTGTACAAAGTACTTCACTTTTCCATCCCCTTTAAGTACTTACGTAATATTTGAACAGCCCCTAAGTTACATGAAGTAGCGTCACCACATGGAGGTGAATAATTAACTAACATTTGAGAGGTACCAACATAAAACAGAAATCAGTGATACGGGCTCAAGGTTATGAAGTTTCATATTGACAGACAATTCATATTGAACACACCCACGATATATGACCCAGGTCCCTTTTTTAAACTGAAACTGGCGATTAACCCATAAGAATATGTCACGATATTCGAACAAGTCCTTACTACAAGGTAGAACGGTTGGTTTCACTACTAAATATGGATGCCGACTTCTTTCTGCCTTTTTAAAGTGTTTTCATCCACTTCTTTAAAAACAAAGATTGATAATCGGATATAAGATTTTTATGATTTGCACGTATTTTTGCACAGCAATAATAGATACCTATTTATATCAAAAAGTCGTGTTCCTAACACCCTTGAAAGTACAATCCCCCCCCCCCTCCTACATAAACATCGTGTTCAGCAGGGGAGATGTTTATGCAACTAAATTTTTATTTTATTTTTAGATCTTAATTTATCTTTTTGCCACGTATTATCATTTCCAAAATGAGAGAAAGAAAGTTTATACCATCTCCAGAAATGTTTTTGCCATGTATTATCATTTCCAAAATGAGAGAAAGAAAGTTTATATCATCTCCAGAAATGTAAACAACGGCTTTCTAACATACAGTGACTGATAGAAAAATCGAAGGCAGAAATTAATAAAAAGGTGTTAACATATTTTTAATTTTAAATAATTGTTTATCAATTAATACATTTAAAATTTATCGACATAATAATATACTAAGATTTTAATGAAAACTTTTTTTTTTCCATTTGAACATATCTTATATATACTCAAATTCTCCAAGAACGGAAACGGGAGCCTGTTTTCGAATAACTTTCAAACATTTTCCTGATTTTTTTTTTAATTGAAATAACCGAGGAAAAATTATTTTGAATCCACTTGACAGAAATTGATGCACCCTCAATTAAATTAAATTAACCACTTACATCACCTTTATCCAATATCCTCTTATTTTTACACACGTGCACTCCACTACTTTAAATATCAATCGGCGATCGTTTCACCTCCGGCAAAACATTTTCATTTTGTGAAGCTGAAAAAATTGTTTACCAGTTCAGATTAATAGAAATTTAAGTTAATGTATCTTCGCTTCATTTCATTAATAAAAAGTATTCTATTCAGTGCTCGAGCGACTAACAAAAGATGGGGCCGAGGTCAAATTTAATTTGTGAGCATAAAAGTTATTTAGTGCTTCGATTATAATTCAATGCTAGAGACAGAATCAATAAAATATGCTACGGGCAGGGCATGATGATTGATGCTCATAAAGATAATTTAGTTCAAATTAAATTACTGTCTTTCGTTTTCTTTTGAAAAAACGAATACTTGATACGTTAATCATGATTCAATATTTGAAAATTAGAAATAATTTTTCTAAATTTGTAAAAGGAGTAGGCAAAGAACTTTTATTAATTAAAAAATTTATTATAATTCAATGCTAACGAGAATATCAATGAATTGTTAAGGGCAAGGCATGATAAGTAATCCCTAACGAGATAATGGAGTTGAGGAAATGAAAATAAGAATTTCATTTTCTTTTTAAATAACAAAAATTTGATAATTTTATTATAATTCAATATTAAATTATTGAAAGTAATTTCTTCTAATGAATAAAAAGAAGGTTTAATAAAAACAAATTATTTATTTAAAAATTAGTTAGAAATTAATATTAATTAAGGTATCAATAAAAATATCTGCATGATAGTTAATCCTCAGAGTTTATTAATTTTTTTTTTAAATTACTGACATAATTTTCATTTATTTCTTAAATATTAAATATTTAATAAAGTTATCATAGTTAAAAATAGTCTAATCAAATCAATAAAACTAATCAAACATAAAATTTTTATCAATTTAAAATTTAGTTTTCAATAATCAACGAAATTAACAAAATAAGTTAAGGGTATAATCGTGATCCTCGTGGACATTTCTTACCTTTTAAATAACATTTTACAAAATTTTAATTTTGTTTTCACAGTTTTAGTTAGTATAAACATACACCAGGTTCAGATCCATTGAGCAAAGCGGTAATTAGGCCCTCATTCCATTTCACAGAATCATTACCAATGATTGACTTGCTGCTTTCCGCAATAGTACCAAAAAAGCAATTTATGTTTGTTTATACAATAATTAGTTTGTTGGAAACTATTCCCCATAAAACGGGCAATGAATTTTTAACTTGTTGGGATCTTTTTGACACACTAAAAGTCTAAAATTTGACTAAGCAAAATGCGTTTTTTGGTCGCCATCTTGAAAAAATTATGAAGTCATGCAAAGTGACAAAAGTACGGAATGTCAAGCTGAAAAATAGTTTTTCAAAACAAAATGGTTACTTATATTGTTGGCTGTAACTTTTTGACACACTAAATAAGTGTGAATGTGCAAAATGTGTTTTGGCTGCCATCGTAAAGACGTGAACTAAAATTACAAAAAAAAAAAAAAAAAAAAAAAAAAACAACAGCGTAATTTATTCTTAAGATAATAATTTTAAATTTTAATGATAAAAATCGTGAAGATTTGTCGATAAAAATAAACTGAACTACTTTCATTAATTCGAAGTAAAAAAATCTAGTTATAAAAAAATCACGTACACCGGTGAGCAAACGATTTTTCTCTGTCCCATTACGGAAGTGATGCGAATTCAAAGAGATAAGAAATCGTCTGCTGCCTTTTAAGGGCGTTGGCATTGGAAACGGAAGAACGAAAATCAAGGGTGAAAAACAGAAGAAATGTTGAAATTCTATTTAAACATTTATATTTAATAAATATTTCACCTTCACATGGTTTTACGCGTCTCACAAAATTCGGTCAGTTCAGATCAGTGCCCCCTTGGACTCTCGCGCTTTATCGGACGTCATTGAAATTATGATTCATCCTTCTACACTTTCGAAATCTTCTCGTCTTCATTCTTGAGTGCACTTAAAACTAAAATGAAGTGGTTCAGTGTGCTTGTTGCTCCTCTGTATTAAGGAGTGGTTTCTTCTTATCGGCGAAAACGCAAGTAGGTTGAGAAAACATAAATTTAAAGTGCAATTATATCAATATATTGCACTCTGAAAAAGATACATTTAAGAATTTCAAATAATAATAATTTGCATTCATCAATGTGAACAAAATAAATATGTACGTTAAGTCATAAAATGATGAGGACGGATGGTGTTCGTGAAACAACCCGTTTTGATAAGGGGGTAACACCAGGGGTCTGTCCAGACATTTTGTGAAAGGTCCGTTTTTGTAAAATTATGAAAAAATTACTCGTAATTTGTGAAACGTTAAGTCACATTCTTTCAACCAGGGTCCTGCTTTTGTGAATTTGTGCAAATAGGGTCCTGTTATTGCAAAAAAACTTTTTCAATGAGTTTTTTAATTGTAAAGATATACAAGATTAAGCTCAACATTGTAAAATTATAATAAAAAAAACTTAATTTTAAAAAATAAACAGCAATTGCTGCTACTTAATTAGAGATGCAACATACAAATATTTGGTATTTAGCCTATACTGTCATTTCGGACGAATAATGGAAGAAGCGTCTGCCGAAGAAAAAATTTAGTTCGTTTACAATTGTCTTTCTTCCCTCCCCCCTTCCTGGGAAGGGTTTATTCGATTAACAAAACAATAATAAAGATAAACAAATTTGTGAAGGGTCCGATTAAAAGATAAATTATTTTGTGAAGGGTCCGTTTTTTATTAAAATTATTTTGTGAAGGGGCCGTTTTTATGAAAAGATATTTTATGAAGGGTCCGTTAACGGCACCAAAATTTCTTCTAAACAGACGAAATATGATATCACACATTACGAAATATGATATCACACATTTCGCTTGAAATAAAAATACTTTAAACCAACGAATTAAAAATATTTATAAAAATATTTCATCAAAATAAATACGCTTATAATCATTGTTCTTCGTTTCTGTTCTTCGTTTTCCAACATAAAAACAGAACGACTAACACAGTTTTTCACTGTTGATGGTGCATTTTTATTAGCCGGAAAAGCACATGGTAGGATCCAGTTTTCCCACATTAATTTCCATATACTTTAGGTTGTCATCAGGGTAAAATTAACAAAAGTCCTAAGGGTATATCGTTTTTCTATAAAATATCTTAGTACGCCTAATTTAACCTATAATATTAGATTTTCTTATTCTAATCTGTTTATTTTTACATTTTTTGATTTTGTTACGAGTTAAAACAAAAGAGTTTAAAACTCAAAGAGTTGTTTCTTTATAAAAATAGAATTATATGATCATTACTTTATAATACTCTTCATATTATGATCAACTTCTTTAAATCGGTGTATTGTATTACAATAAATATTTTTGGTACAAATTACATTAATATAATATTATAAATTTCAGCTAAAAAGATTTGTTAAATGATTAAGAGATTAGATCAGCTTCCTGTGTAATTTGATGCATGCAAAAAATTTTATTTAATATATCAGATTGATAAACGAAAATATCAAATGACGATTGTGCACTCACCAAATTTGTAATAAGAATGTACCGTTAATATTAAATGTTATTTTAAAAAATGTTTGCTACGCAAAATTATTCATATTCACAAATAGATCTTAATAGAATTACCAGGAAAATTTTATGATGCGGTAAGTGGGGACAAAAGCGTAATCAAACAGAATTCTTTCGAGTACTTATACTTCAAATAAATAATTTCAACTTTCATAGAAACAACAAGTATTGAGAAGCAATCATTGGGATCAGTTTAGATAATATAATATGACATGTAACAAAGAGGGCTGGGAATAGAGGTGGGGAATAAAAGGTACATGGAAGTGTGACTTTTTGTAAGAAAGAGAGGGGGAGAGGTCAAAAATATTGAGAAGAAAAAAAGTGTGACAACATTTACGGATGGCTCCTAATAGGCCTTGGATTTTGTCCTGGATTTTGTTCAGTCATTAGTTATTATTTTTCATTGTTAGGCAACTTTTATTTTTTGAACGATTCCGAAAATAACATACTATTAATGTAAGTGTGTTATAAAGTAATTTTTGAAAAAATTCTAAAAGTCAAATTCCATTTGTTTTTCTGAATGTTTAAGCTGTGGATCGTAATTTTAAACACTGCATAATCATCTAAAAATATGACAGTTAAAGAAATAGTTAAAACTTAAAACGAAAAATCGCTTAAAAAGATTGTTTAAATATTACGTAAGCACCTAACAGGGTTGTGACGCTTATTTTTGCTGACAAGGGAGAGGAGGGTTACAAGAGACATAAAATACCCTAAAATATCCTTATTTTCAATTTTTTATTAAAAATCAAAATAAAAAACGAAACAAAAAATACGCGTGAAAAATTTCAAACAGGGAATTCGTACAAAAAAATAAAAAAAGTGGAAAAAAATTCTTTCTAAGAGTAGTCTAATAGTTTTTGAACACTAAAGATTCTAAGAATTATTCCACTCAAAATTTTATAAAATCAATCCAGACGATAACTTTGCTTAAAACAAAGTTACTTCTTTTATTTGAATTTAATCCCAAAACAAGAGCTAAAGCAAATATCAGGGTGGGGAGAGGGTTGTAACTTTTTTACTCTGGAGGGAATAGTGGTGTGCTTATTTTTGCTTACAATAGTGATGTGCTTATTTTTGCTTACAAGTGGGAGTTCAAAATTGCCAAAAATATGCTAACGTAATATTTGAATGGTCCCAACATCTTTTAATCAAAATTAAAGTTTATAACAAAAATAGAAAGATAAAAACAAAAACGAATATCAAGTTTCAAAAGAAAGATGGCACGTAGCGTAACACTATAATAAGTCACAAAATCTTTAAAAAAAAAAATATTTATTAATTTAAAGAATTATTGATAATAGTTCATTTTTTTCTCGTTTAATTTTGCTTAGTCATTTCTTTAGATTTAAAGAGAGATCTATTTCCAAAAATAAACTAAAAGCTCTATTCCTGAAAACTTTTCTATGACTTTAGTTATCTATGTTAATCGAAAATAAATAGACAACTTTTGAGTTTACATATTCGAATAAATCAGAGAAGCAATTGAACTTTTTCTGCGAATAATTTATCCTATTTTAGAGCTTTAAAATCGAAAGAAAACATCAAAAATAGCTGGCGAACGAGAAAAAAAATTAGAATTCTTGATCAAAACAAAGAAAAGCATAACATTTTCCTGAAACATCAATCATGGGATTATCTAGCGTAAGTGAAATAATATTATCATTTTTTTTAATGTTTTATCGACTTTTCAATCTAGTTGACATTAAATTATCGAGATTCCCATTGAAAATAATATAAAAGAGATAACGATTCTGTCATATTTTTTTTAATTCTAATATAACCTGTCTGTTTCTTTTTGATATCAGATTTGTAAACAAAAGTACTAGAAGCGCTTTATCATTTCATATCAAACACTTATCTAGTAAGTCATTCATTCAATCACGTAATTACGGGATTTCTATTCTACTCATTGATATTTTTTTATGATATTTTATTGATTTATCGTTTATTGATTTTCAAATAATCGAAGTATCAAAAATAAAAAATTACATATTTGCTATTTACATTTTCACCACTTTCTAGGGTTTATTTGATAAAACACAACTCAACCACAACCAAGCATTAATGTCTAGTTAAATTCCTTTTTTACGGTTTTGAAAAAACAACCTCAGAATGTGCTTGAAATTCAAAAAATATCACTAAAATTACTCATAAATGTTTAATATTTAAGGGGGAAAAAACAGAAATTAACGAAAATACAACAAAAAAAAAAAAAAAGAGTAAGAATGTTAAAACAATAAAAAATCTAAGATGATAAGGGAAATTAGAAATAGCACTTAGACTGAAGAATTTAAATGTAAGGTAATTGATAAATAATAAATGGTCCCTAACATGTAATTTATTCAATTATATGATCAATGGTTGAATAAGTTATCGGTGTTGAACTATTTTGTTACGAATTTTTGATTCTCAAAAAACATATCGTGAAAACCTCTTGATAATCTTGATAACATTCTGCAAAATATCCTGGAGCTTCCTTCTTTCTTCTTTTTTTTTTAAGTTAAAAAAATAATCCACTTCAAAAATACTGAAAAATGTGGTCTTCATACATATCTTGATCATTTTGGAGAGGAAGTAAAGTACTTCAAAATTCTTTAATTCTGTTTTAGAACGCAATAATGAAGGTTATAGTTGTGAAATTTATTAGCATTCGTAAAAATTTTGTAACATTTAAAAGTATTTTTGAATTTAAAGTACTTAATTTATTTGTTCGCATTTCCATTTGTATTCTTTTTCTCGAGAAAATTTTTTAAAAATTTTAAGGATAATTTTTTTTTTTTTTTTTTCTTTTTTGTTTTTTTTATTAAAAAGGTTTGAGAACGTTAAACGTTTGAAATAATATTTCTATAATACATCTTTACAATTGCTTTAATTATTCAATTTTAAGTTCTTCTCATTTTACTTACTTTTTTTAACATAAAAATTAGAATGAGTTTTTAAATATTATTACAAAATATGGTTAAACATTTGAGATAATTATAATATATAATTTTTATGTCATAAATATTATGTAAAATGTTTTGAAAAATAAAGTGAAACTTATTAAATGTTTCATTTTAAAATATTTGGATTATCACAATCAATTTTCTTTCATTATTTTTAACTATTAATGTTTATTTATAATTTTATTAAGTGAATCTAAAAAGTGACTTTAAAATTTATTTATGGTGATGAAATATATTAATAAAAAAATACTAGCTCAATTCTGCAAAAGGATAAAAATAACTGTAAAATTCATATTAGGTATTTTTTTTATTATCCTTTTTTGTTTTGTTTTCGTAGTACACTAACTTTAATTATCATATTTGTTTGTTTTTTTTAAATTTTCGAATAATTAAAGAATTTCTGCACAAATTATCACTAAAACTTGTATAATTTTTTTAATGTTTCATAACTATTGATGCGCTATAGTCATAAACAAAAACTACAAACATAAATTTTGAGAAATTATAAGCATGATGTTAAGCATGAAATTATAAGCATACGAGGGTTGCTATTTATATTTCTGGCCTAATAATGAAAAAACAAATATGTAGGATCGAAATTGGTTTTATTGTTTTTCAAAATATTCTCCATGATGATCAATACACTTTTGCATGCGTTTGAACCAATTTTCAAAGCACCTTTTCCAGTCCGATTGAGGTAACTACAAAACATGCGTTTTGAATGCATCAACCGCTTCTTCGGGGGTCGAAAATCGTTGTCCACGTAATTTATTTTTGATATGTGGGAATAAGAAGTCATTGGGTGCCAAATCAGGACTGTACGGCGGATGACCCATCAGTTTGATCTTTCGCTCCGTCAGATATGCCTTTGTTTGAGTCGATGTGTGAGAGCTCGCATTGTCATGATGAAGAATGATTCGCCTGTTCTTCTGCTTTTTTCTAATTTCTCCGATGACTTCTGGCAAACAAATTGTCGTGTACCATTCAGAATTGACCGTCCTGCGTTGCTCTAACGCCACTGTTGCCACATGACCGTTAATGCCGAAGAAACAGGCAATCATTTGTTTCGATGTGCTTCTTCCTCGAACAACTTTTGTTGGTTTTGCCTCGTCTTGGAAGACCCATACAGTTGATTGCTGTTTTGTTTCCGGCTCATATGCATAGATCCATGATTCGTCACCTGTGTAGATGTTATACACAGCCTTTGATGTACCTTGAACGTATTTTTCCAACATTTCCTTGCACCAATCGACACGAGCCTTTTTTTGAGCGTTTGTAACTTATGTAATGAGCATTTGTAAACTTATAATAAAACGAAAAATAGTAGTTTTTTTCGTTTTATTATAAGTTTACAAATGCTCATGAACTATCTTAATAAAGTCGGACTACCGCCAAAAGAAGGTCAATCATTAAAGGTTCTTATGTCGAAAAAGCAAATAGGAAATCGCTACCGTCGCTTATATATGGCGCAAAAAAAATTAATTCTTTTCATACATGTAAAAACTAATTTTTGCTTATTCAATAAACAGAAGTGCTCATAATTATGACGAAGAAAATTAAGAACATTAAAAAAATATATTTAAAGGATTTATTACTTTCTGACTAAGTTGGCGCCGACAAGTAACCCACGATTTCAGTTTTTATTTGAAAGACCGCTTTGTTGAAAGCAATTTAATGGAGAAACCGTAAACACTTGTCTTCGACTTCGTCAATCATCTCTTATATTCAGTTCTCATCACAAAAACTCTTTTCTTTCTCTTATCTTATAACAGTATATAGTGTTCCTGTTACAAAGTTTATAGCATTATGAAATATACAGTTTTGCTTGTTTTATTCCTTGTAAGGCTGTATTATCTTTGCTTGAAATAACGCTTTTGCAAAGCATATGTTAATTAAACTGATAGCAAAATTTTCTGTCTATTACGTTAAGATTTGCCTATCTGTAGATTTTAAGGTTAAGATTTGCCAATTTATAGACTTAAAAAATACAACAAAAAAAGGGGTGACTTAAATTAAATGAACAACCAGTAACCTATTCCCGTCGTTTTTTTTATTTATTATTATTATTTTATTGCTTAATGATAAAATAGATCAACACGGAAAAACTCTGGAAAACAGAATTTTTATTAAAATGTTCAATGTCTCCTGACACGCTAAATTTTGATCCTTTGAAATCCATCAATTTGTGATAGAAGGATTTATGTAGTTGTAGAAGGACAGTTCTTTAACAATTCTCAAATTTCCGCGTTGTATTACATATAATATATGTTGTTATGGTGAATGAATGAAATTAAGACAATGTCGACTTTCATCGGTGAATGTCGACAATCATATAGTCGCTTTGCTGAATGTCCGAAATATTTGTTATATCCGATCTGATATTAATTTATTCGTTGATTTTATCATAGTTACTAGATATTTTAATATCTGCTGAAGATAGATTAGGAAAAACATGAGTGTTTGGAGTGCCGGTTAAATGCATATTGGACAGTGGCACTTGACTTAGAAAAAACATTGATATAGAACATACCGGGCAAATGTATACCGGGCAGTGGCACTGAACCTTAAAAAAAACTCCAGGGTAGGGTATACCGGGCAGTGGTACTTAATTAGAAATAGTGTATATTTCGGACATTTAATAAACCGACTATGTGATTGTCCACATTCACCACTGGAAGTCAACAACCACCAATTTCGGTCATTCATAGTAACATATACTATCGATATTTTTTGTCTCTGATTTTTTATATATATATATTTTTTAAATCAAAAAATCGAAAACCCTGCTTTAAAGTCAGTATGTTTAACATAATTTTGTCACACATTATTTTTATTGTTCACTTAACTTTTTATACTTTAACTTTTTTATTTCTAATACGATATTTTTTTTAAAAATACAATTTAATTCCAGCAACAACAAAAAAGTTTTCAAAAAGAAGCTATTAAATAAAAAGGTACTATCGATACCGGTCACCGACTCATCAGGTTTGAGGGAAAAGTGGCTAATAAGTTATTAGAGTCTACCGGACACAGCTAACTGAAAATTTAAATTTTCAAGGCTCCCTATTTATCACCTTCTATGAATCTTGACGAATTGGCAGGTTTGAGGAAAAAGTGGCTAGTAAGTTATTAGAGTCTACCGGACACAGCTAACTGAAAATTTAAATTTTCAAGAATCTCTATTTTTCACCTTCTATGAATCTTGACGAATTGGCAGGTTTGAGGAAAAAGTAGCCAGTAAGTTATTAGAGTCCACCGGACACAGCTAAGTGAAAATTTAAATTTTCAAGGCTCCCTATTTATCACCTTCTATGAATCTTGAAGAATTGGCAGGTTTGAGGAAAAAGTGGCTAATAAGTTATTAGAGTCTACCGGACACAACTAACTGAAAATTTAAATTTTCAAGGCTCCCTATTTATCACCTTCTATGAATCTTGACGAATTGGCAGGTTTGAGGAAAAAGTGGCTAATAAGTTATTAGAGTCTACCGGACACAGCTAACTGAAAATTTAAATTTTCAAGGCTCCCTATTTATCACCTTCTATGAATCTTGAAGAATTGGCAGGTTTGAGGAAAAAGTGGCTAATAAGTTATTAGAGTCTACCGGACACAGCTAACTGAAAATTTAAATTTTCAAGGCTCCCTATTTATCACCTTCTATGAATCTTGACGAATTGGCAGGTTTGAGGAAAAAGTGGCTAATAAGTTATTAGAGTCTACCGGACACAGCTAACTGAAAATTTAAATTTTCAAGGCTCCCTATTTATCACCTTCTATGAATCTTGAAGAATTGGCAGGTTTGAGGAAAAAGTGGCTAATAAGTTATTAGAGTCTACCGGACACAGCTAACTGAAAATTTAAATTTTCAAGGCTCCCTATTTATCACCTTCTATGAATCTTGACGAATTGGCAGGTTTGAGGAAAAAGTGGCTAATAAGTTATTAGAGTCTACCGGACACAGCTAACTGAAAATTTAAATTTTCAAGGCTCCCTATTTATCACCTTCTATGAATCTTGACGAATTGGCAGGTTTGAGGAAAAAGTGGCTAATAAGTTATTAGAGTCTACCGGACACAGCTAAGTGAAAATTTAAATTTTCAAGGCTCCCTATTTATCACCTTCTATGAATCTTGACGAATTGGCAGGTTTGAGGAAAAAGTGGCTAATAAGTTATTAGAGTCTACCGGACACAGCTAACTGAAAATTTAAATTTTCAAGGCTCCCTATTTATCACCTTCTATGAATCTTGAAGAATTTGCAGGTTTGAGGAAAAAGTGGCTAATAAGTTATTAGAGTCTACCGGACACAGCTAACTGAAAATTTAAATTTTCAAGGCTCCCTATTTATCACCTTTTATGAATCTTGAAGAATTGGCAGGTTTGAGGAAAAAGTGGCTAATAAGTTATTAGAGTCTACCGGACACAGCTAACTGAAAATTTAAATTTTCAAGGCTCCCTATTTATCATCTTCTATGAATCTTGACGAATTGGCAGGTTTGAGGAAAAAGTGGCTAATAAGTTATTAGAGTCTACCGGACACAGCTAACTGAAAATTTAAATTTTCAAGAATCCCTATTTATCACCTTCTATGAATCTTGAAGAATTGGCAGGTTTGAGGAAAAAGTGGCTAGTAAGTTATTAGAGTCTACCGGACACAGCTAAATGAAAATTTAAATTTTCAAGGCTCCCTATTTATCACCTTCTATGAATCTTGACGAATTGGCAGGTTTGAGGAAAAAGTGGCTAGTAAGTTATTAGAGTCTACCGGACACAGCTAACTGAAAATTTAAATTTTCAAGAATCCCTATTTATCACCTTCTATGAATCTTGACGAATTGGCAGGTTTGAGGAAAAAGTGGCTAATAAGTTATTAGAGTCTACCGGACACAGCTAACTGAAAATTTAAATTTTCAAGGATCCCTATTTATCACCTTCTATGAATCTTGACGAATTGGCAGGTTTGAGGAAAAAGTGGCTAATAAGTTATTAGAGTCTACCGGACACAGCTAACTGAAAATTTAAATTTTCAAGAATCCCTATTTATCACCTTCTATGAATCTTGACGAATTGGCAGGTTTGAGGAAAAAGTGGCTAATAAGTTATTAGAGTCTACCGGACACAGCTAACTGAAAATTTAAATTTTCAAGGCTCCCTATTTATCACCTTCTATGAATCTTGACGAATTGGCAGTTTTGAGGAAAAAGTGGCTAATAAGTTATTAGAGTCTACCGGACACAGCTAAGTGAAAATTTAAATTTTCAAGGATCCCTATTTATCACCTTCTATGAATCTTGACGAATTGGCAGGTTTGAGGAAAAAGTGGCTAATAAGTTATTAGAGTCTACCGGACACAGCTAACTGAAAATTTAAATTTTCAAGAATCCCTATTTATCACATTCTATGAATCTTGAAGAATTGGCAGGTTTGAGGAAAAAGTGGCTAATAAGTTATTAGAGTCTACCGGACACAGCTAACTGAAAATTTAAATTTTCAAGGCTCCCTATTTATCACCTTCTATGAATCTTGACGAATTGGCAGGTTTGAGGAAAAAGTGGCTAATAAGTTATTAGAGTCTACCGGACACAGCTAACTGAAAATTTAAATTTTCAAGGCTCCCTATTTATCACCTTCTATGAATCTTGACGAATTGGCAGGTTTGAGGAAAAAGTGGCTAATAAGTTATTAGAGTCTACCGGACACAGCTAACTGAAAATTTAAATTTTCAAGGCTCCCTATTTATCACCTTCTATGAATCTTGACGAATTGGCAGGTTTGAGGAAAAAGTAGCCAGTAAGTTATTAGAGTCTACCGGACACAGCTAAGTGAAAATTTAAATTTTCAAGGATCCCTATTTATCACCTTCTATGAATGTTGACGAATTGGCAGGTTTGAGGAAAAAGTAGCCAGTAAGTTATTAGAGTCTACCGGACACAGCTAAGTGAAAATTTAAATTTTCAAGAATCCCTATTTATCACCTTCTATGAATCTTGAAGAATTGGCAGGTTTGAGGAAAAAGTGGCTAATAAGTTATTAGAGTCTACCGGACACAGCTAACTGAAAATTTAAATTTTCAAGGCTCCCTATTTATCACCTTCTATGAATCTTGACGAGTTGGCAGGTTTGAGGAAAAAGTGGCTAATAAGTTATTAGAGTCTACCGGACACAGCTAACTGAAAATTTAAATTTTCAAGGCTCCCTATTTATCACCTTCTATGAATCTTGACGAATTGGCAGGTTTGAGGAAAAAGTGGCTAATAAGTTATTAGAGTCTACCGGACACAGCTAACTGAAAATTTAAATTTTCAAGGCTCCCTATTTATCACCTTCTATGAATCTTGACGAATTGGCAGGTTTGAGGAAAAAGTGGCTAGTAAGTTATTAGAGTCTACCGGACACAGCTAAGTGAAAATTTAAATTTTCAAGGCTCCCTATTTATAACCTTCTATGAATCTTGACGAATTGGCAGGTTTGAGGAAAAAGTGGCTAGTAAGTTATTAGAGTCTACCGGACACAGCTAACTGAAAATTTAAATTTTCAAGAATCCCTATTTATTACCTTCTATGAATCTTGACGAATTGGCAGGTTTGAGGAAAAAGTAGCCAGTAAGTTATTAGAGTCTACCGGACACAGCTAAGTGAAAATTTAAATTTTCAAGGCTCCCTATTTATCACCTTCTATGAATGTTGACGAATTGGCAGGTTTGAGGAAAAAGTAGCCAGTAAGTTATTAGAGTCTACCGGGCACAGCTAACGTAAAATTGAAATTTTCAGGTCTCCCTATTTATCACCTTACGAATTGGTGGGTTTTAAAAAAAAGTTTCATAACTTTTAAAAAATAAAAAATACATCTAAACAATTTGTTCTTACTAAAGCCCAGTTAATTCTTTAGGGGAAGATAGAAACCCTTACTCTATAACTTTTCTTATTTTTCTAGACAAAATAATTGTGAAAAACACTTTTTATTAAAAACAATGGTATAGTTACTCTAGCGGTAAAATAAGCATGCTTAATATATATATATATATATATATATATATATATATATATATATATATATATATATATTTAAACAGCGAGACAAATAATTTAAAATCTAAAATTTAATTTATTACATATTCTTTCAATTCATAAAGCTTTAGGTACTTCAATTTAAAGTACAAAGATACCTATCCCCCCAATAATTTAATTAAAGAAAGAAAACATGTTTAATAACTGTTTTGACTTTTTCAGAAGTGATTCTTTAGATTTCGATAACATTTTTGTTTATCTTTGCCTTTCGAGTCTCCGAATATGCATATATTTCTGACTTTATTTTTGCTTTAATGTTTAATCAAGCTATGTTAAACTTCGTATGTCGAAATGAAATGGTATTCAATAACAAAGAACAAATGCCTTCTTTTTTTTTTAAATCAATTTTTACTAATAATTATTAATTTTTAACTACAAATTAAATAATTGTTTATATAATTGTTCATAAATTTTTTTAAACAGGCAGTGTAAAAGATTTCTTTTTTAAAAAAATATTATAATAAAATATTGTAAAATTTTGTATATTACTTAAAACACTAAAAGATTTGAAGAACCTGTGTAAACCACTTAAAAAGTAGCATCATATTTATATACAATTACTATTCAGTTGACGTGGAAAATGTGTTAAGAATAAAAGAAACTTCCCATAAATTTTTTTTTGTTTTTGATTTTGTCATACCAAAAAAATGAGGATCTTATAAACAGTGACGCATCAGGCAGTTGCGTGCGTGAGGACTATCCCCAGAAAAATGTAAGAATATTTGATCTACCGCAGAGAATGGTGACGTCATACCAGCTGTGCAACATCAAATGCCAGTCCATGTAAATTTTAACTTATACCTTACGAAATATACTTCTTTAAGCTGCAGACGATGAGAAGAAGATTTATATTTCAATTTGCAGCTATTTCATCACAGAACTATAGGACAATTTATTATTTTAGAATTTAATTAAAACAAAAAATTTTTATATGTGCATGTACAGGAAATTGAATAAGTAAAAATAATAAAAAAGTATAACTAATTTTATTATTACATTAATGTAGAAAAGATAATTTTATTATAATAATCAGGGGTCTGTCTAGAAGAAATTTGGGTCCGTTAACGGACCCTTCACGAAATATCTTTTCATAAAAACGGACCCTTCACAAAATATTTTAACTTAAAAACGGACCCTTCACAAAATAATTTATCTTTTAATCGAACCCTTCACAAATTTGTTTATCTTCATTATTGTTTTGTTAATCGAATAAACCCTTCCCAGGAAGGGGGAGGGGAAGAAAGACAAATGGAAACGAACTTAGCTGTGTCTTCGGCAGAAGCTTCTTCCTTTATTCGTCCGAAATGAATATTCTGCGTTCAGCAGTATAGGCTAAATACCAAATATTTGTATATTGCATCTCAAATTTAGTAGCAGCAATTGCTGTTTATTTTTTAAAATTTAATTTTTTAATCATAATTTTACAGTGTTGAGCATAATCTTGTATGTCTTTACAATTTAAAAACTCCTTGATATTTTTTTTTTTTTTTTTTTGTTGCAATAACGGACCCTATTTGCACAAATTCACAAAAGCGGACACTAGTTGAAAGTATGAGACTTAACGTTTATTTTATATTCACAAATTACGAGTAATTTTGTCACAAAATGTCTGGACAGACCCCTGATAATATTAAAAAGATATTTTTATTATTATAAATTATTAAAAAAACATGCACAGAGGGGAAGATTTCCATATCGATATTTATAATAGATACACAAAAATGCATTTAAAAAAATACATATATATCTACAAATGCGATAACTTCGTTTTTCCACCTATTTGACGAAACTTCCAATAGAATGGAAAATGATTAGGAGCAAATGGATGAATATCAATTTAAGACCCCTAATACTTATACTTTTTTTTACTTCATTTTTGGAAAGGGTTCAAGAGAGGCTCTTACAGAACACCTTGTATATAAAAAATAATTTTATAAAAGTTGTCTTTATATCAGTTTTTTTTTCTTCAAATATAAACCAAATGGGCAGCATGCGGTTGGAAATCCAAGATTTTTTGGTAAGAAAGTAGGTAAAGTCTTGATACATTGAAAAAACAACTTGCATAACTAAAAAAAAAATTTCGAAAGCTATTTTATTTGTTAGATTAGAAGGAACGTAACTTGAAGTTCAATCTATTTAACTTTCGCACAACAAAACTAAATACCTATATATTTAGCCTGATTATCGCACGAACCCTAAAGTGTTTCAAATTTGCCCTAAAGAATGAACTATTTTTGTATGGAACGCCAAGAAGAGGTGTTAGAGCTTTTCGATGTCTGTAGCTACAATAACAATGATGATGTAGAAACTATTTTAATGTAGGGTAAACTAACCAGTGAAGGAACACTTAAGTTTCGCTTGCCTATTAAAAAATCATATATATATTTCAAAATTCGTAATTTTAGTTATATGACAGTGTCACCATATTTGTTACTAATTGCAAATTATGTAAAAAATTGTGGAGAACTAATATAATATTGTTTTAAAGTTTTGGAGGTTCAAATAACAAGTAGTAAGAAGACCAAGTGAAGGAACAGCTCTTACCAGTGAATGAACACCCCGTAAAGGAACACTTAATTTTGGTTATTTTTTAATGCTCTTTATGAATTTATAAGCCATACACATACTTAAAAACAAGCCTATTCTTGAAATTATAACATAAAAATACTTGGGAAATGTTAACTTTTTTTTTTTGTAATCATGAATTGAAAATTAAAGTGTCAATATATTAACACATACTGTTCATTCACTCGGAAATCTGTGCCCAGCAAAGGAACATGCCTGTTCCCTCACTGGTTAGAAGTTGATTTTCGTATTTTTAACATACTTTTGATGCGGAACATCACTAAAGGTACAAGAAAGTTAAAATTTATCTTTTATTTTCATTAACTTAGAAAAAAACCCAGTAAAAGAACACTTGTTCCTTCACTGGTTTTTCATCGTTTGGTGATCCAGTGAATAAACACACCCTTATCTCAGTACTTTATTATGCTATGATGCTTAAAAAAAAAAAAAAAACGTAACTTCAATAACTCTATTTTGAATTCTCTTTTTCGCAGTGAGAAAAATAAAACTATTACATGCAATTAATTCCACTTCAAACATATAAATACAAACACTCACCCTATAATTTTTTCAAAGAAACAAGGTGTTGCAGAGATAATAACAAATTTAAAAAAATTTCCAGAGAAGTCTATTTGACCAGGTAATCCAAAACATTGCTAGATGACTTCCTAGCAGTTTAGCAGTAAGCTATTGTTACCAATCAATCTAAAGAAAAACTTTTAAATTCTTATTTTTAATCATTATATATGAAATGTTCCTTCACCGGTTGGTTTACCCTACTAGATAAAAAATAGAAAATACAATAGTATACAAAGTTATCGGGATACTAACTTGCATTTTTAAAATGCAATCAACTAATTGAGCAGGAAAAATCCTATTTTTTCTTAAAGATAATGTTTTGAATTACATATCTGATTTTTTTTTTCTAAGTACATAAAAACCTGCGCAAACATATCGGCCACAATTTAATCATATTCAGGCTCTGAATACAATCACGTCCAAAGAAATCCTTAACTAAATCATATTTTTTCAGACACAAATGAATTTTCGTACATAATCGAGTTGGTAGCAAAACATCCGAATTTTTGCTTTTCTTTTGCATAGTATTTAACTTCATTTAATTAGACATATTCATAATTGCCAAACTTTCTCTTGTTTTTAATGCAAAACCAATTATTAACTTTTGGTATCTAAGGAGCAAAAAAAATAAATAAATAAAATAAATGATTTTCAAAAACCTAGTTGGGATTTACGTATTGGACACTGGTCCCAGCAATGCGTGATGTTAAATTTCCATACTAATGTGATGCCCCTGATTAATTTTACTCAATATTAAAAATAAAAAAAGTTAGTATAATAATAAAGAAAAACAGCTACTTACTCTTTTATTTACATTTTCTCAGCAATAAAATACCTCAGAAATATATACAATGTAAAGTAATGAGAGCTTCGGGATATGAGCTTATAATTGATATGCGGCTATTTAAGTAAACCCAGCTTTACAACAATGGAAAGACATGGTTAATTTACTGACTTTTGAATTATTTTTTATTTATTTACTTTATTTTTGTTTTGGACAAATATTACATTAAACGTTTAACTGGGGTTATCACAATAACATTACCCTTCCATTAACCTTAGATAGCTAAACTTAAATTAGCGATGGTTTCTTCTTCTTAAGCAGTGTTTTAAGAGCTCTATAGTACATTTTTTATTTGCACATCGTAATAAAAAAAATTGCGCAAAATAAGAATAAGCGTAGTTCATAATTGATTCTAATCACCCTGAATTAAATATCCCAACCTTGATTCATATTAACCCATTAATTTTCATAACAGTCACATTTAAAGAGTGGGTTTTAAAATGTACCATAAACTTCACGGTTATTGTTATTTGGCATAAATTGTAGTTAAACTGTTTTTAATAATCGTTTTTTTTTTTTTAAATTTTACACTATGGCTAAAGGAATTAGGTATTGCATTGAGAATTGGTTGATTTAATTCATTAATTTACCTTCTTTCAAAAAATATTTTTGATAATTCTAGTGTATAAAAATTTCTTGTGGGATTTAAAATAAGTTTAAATTCCGATTTACTGTAAAAAATGACGGATCAAATTACGGTAAAAAGTATCGGCACACAGGGTGCAAGTACTTTTTACCATAAAAACCATTTATACCGGAACATGTTATAGAACAAAAACTCTGATATACTGTAATTTTTGCAGTAAGTATTACTGTAAAATAACTGAATCACTTTAATTAAATAAATATTACTGTAAAAGTTACGGTATAATATTTATAGTAAAAACGAATTTTATGGTAAAATCGATTTTACGGATGATGCACTCAAAGCGCCAGTACTTTATATCGTAATTTGATCCAGAATTTTTTAATGTGTAGTAATTTATTTCATTTTACCTTAAGCCACTAAATGCTAAGAACATTTTAAGTTTTTTTTTTAATAAAACAAAATATTTTAAAGAAATTTTTTAATCATTTTCCAGTTGAGGAAAATGAAATTTAAATTTAGTATGCAAAATACTGTTTAAAAACTGTTAAAGTGTTACAAAAAAAGTAATTGCACCAAAAAAAAAGATTCTTAACTATTTCTATTTCATCATTTAAAGTTTAGAGAAAGTGAGTTTAAGTAAATTTCAAGTAAACCATAAAGTTTTAAATGCTGAAAAAATGTGTTCGAAATTTTAAAAATGTAAAAAAATATTAAAGGATAACTTCCTCTCTGTGTAGTCCTGAGTAATTTAAAGTTTAGAGTGTGTTTAGTGAGTTTAAGCAGACCTAAAGTAAACCGTAAAGTTTTAAATGCTGAAAAAAATGTATTCAAAATTTTTAAAATGTAAAAAATATATATATATTACAGTATTATTTCCTCCTCTCTGTGTAGTTCTAAGTCATTTTAAAGTTTCAAATTTTGAAAAAACGTATTCGAAATTTGAAAAATGTCAACTAATTATTGCAGGATTATTTTCCCTCTGAGTAGTCCCTCCATAATTAGTAAGCATCTTGATATTTAGAAAATAAAAATTGTTCCAATATTTGTTTGAAACCATGTTTATTCTAGATTGGTCAGAATTTTAAATTATCAATACAAGGGGAAATAGAATTTGCCAGAAATTTTTTCTTCTGCAGTATAGCATCTGTTCCAACATCAATGGAGAATTAATTTAAATAATTGTTTTAAATCGTCTGTCAACTCTTGTAAAAATAATAACTGCAACTCTGGCTGGTTGCTAGGTAACCAAACGACTTTTTCTTGTTATTAACGTTTTGTAAATACTAGTCTGTATGTCAGTGGGAATAAAAGAATACAATCGCTGTAAAAGCTAACAGCACCCTCATAAGGAAATCGACGCAAAAATACAAAGCGTTTTAAGAATATAAATATTTTTTTATGCTAAGTGGAATGAAAAAGCAACGTTCTTTCAAAAATTTATTGGTATACACCGTAAAAAAATTCCGAATCAAAGTCCGGTAAAAATATCGGTACTCAGAGTGCCGGTTCTTTTTTCTGAAAAATCCAATTTCACTGGAACACGTTACGGAACAAAAAATTCAAAACCGTAATTTATACAGAAATGATTACCGTAAAATCACTGAATCACTTTTATTTAAACAAATATCACTGTAAAAATTACGGTATAATTTTATTCGGTAAAAATGGATTTTACGGATGATCCAAAGTGCCGGTCCTCTATATGATCCGGAATTTTTTACAGTGTAACTTGCCAAAATATTTTAAACTTTCTATTTCATCATTTTGTTGAAATATTGTTCCTTTTTTTTTTTTTTTTAAAGTTACATCAATTAATGGTTTTGAGGGGTTAAAAATCTTTTTATTTTTCCTATCCTATATAATTCAACTTATTTTTTAAAAGAACAAATTGCACTTATTTAAAAATTCAAATATTTAACGGTTAGGAGAATAAATAAAGATCGAGCATATTTAATTTCAAACAAAATCGCATGGGTCGCAAAGCTAACCTGATGGTTGATTTTGGGACGATGCAAAAACTGTTTGAAAAAAAAAATCACCGTTATAACCAGTTAAGTAAGATTTTTTCAACAAGAGAAAAAAAAAAATCATAAATATTTTAGGTAAAATATGGACAGCGTAAATTAGAAGAATGTCATTTCGTAGCTATTCTCAGATAAAATTATTAAACTCAAATGCAACTTATTGAATCTGATAAACATCCAACATACAGATAGCGAAAGAACTCCACTATTTCGACATCCTTCTCTCCTTATCAACTGATAAATTAAGCTATCCTTAAACAAAAGCCAAACGAGCGTAAGATAATCAAAAATGTTAACAGATAAATGTCAAGCTTGGTATATCAGGTGTTAAATAAATTTACCCACTAGCGATAGAACTTCAGGCAGTGTTCTGAAAAACAATTGATAAAGTTATCAGGCTAGCTTGAAACCACAGATGGAGGTTTGAACACGAGGAGATAAAAGAACATTCTTTTAATTTTTATTGAGTCAAAAATCGTTATCAAACTGCTAATGAATGTGGATTTAAGAGGAATGTTTGAAGGGCTTTTAACCTCTTATTGTTCTTCGAACCCTTTTACTTGAGATGTGAAAGATACCTTGCCGGCCTGACGGGTTTCAAAATATATATATTTTTTTAAATATATGCATTATATTTTCTTTAATAATAATATAAAATATAATCTTACTTATTTTGTATTATTTATAAAAAGAAAAAATACTTTCAATTTATGTTTAGAGTTTTCAGATACAAATATATTTTTTTATACAAATATATAGAAAACCCCGCAAAAAAATTTATTTATTTAGTAATTAATTAATTTATTTATTAATTAATTAAATTAATTAATTTCATAATTAATTAAATTAATTTATTTATTAATTAATTTTAATTTTTAAAATTAATTAATTAATTAATTAATTAATTTTAATTTTTAAAATTAGTTAATTAATTAATTACTTTTAGTTTTTAAAATTAATTAATTAATTAATTAATTTTATAAATAATAAAAATTATAAATAATAAAAATTTATAATAAAAAAAAAATAGGTGTAATTTTATTTGCGAGCAATAATTTATTTTTATTCATTTATTTATTATTATAAAATCTTTTTAAACAAAACGGTGACACATTAGACAAAAAACAAATGCCTTGAAAAGCATGGTCATTAAAAATAAATCCTATGCAGAACAGTAACTGTTTTTATATTTTAATTAAATCGAACGTAAATTAAAGGAATTATAACTGTGAAGAAAAAGATCAGGTTTTTAACTAATTTTTTGAATATTAAACTGCTTTAATTAAACTATAACTGCTGCTTTAACTAAAATAAATTCGAACTAAAAGTATGATATTTTTCGTTTTAAAATAGTTATAATTTAAAAAAGTGAAATATTACTTATATACGTTTTATGTTTTTATTGAATTTTTTTTTTTTTAAACTCAAGTAAAAAACAAGGTTTCTAAACAGTTCCGCACGTAAACTTCAAAGTGAAATATTATTTTCGAAGACCTTGAAACAGCCCTTAACCTAGAGAAAAGGTGTTTTATGGATTTCCAAAATAAGTTATATCTCCGGTATGAAAACGATGGCAACAGTCATGAGGCGAGAATGCAAGGTTGCATTTTCAAAATTTTCAACTGTCACGATCCTTTGAAGTGATTAGGGAATACTGACAAAAATAGTTTAACAAAGAGCAAACAGAAAATATGTAATGCTGGGAACAAAGTGCTACGTCTATTAACACCTCAAATTCAGCTGTTTCAATATTTACAATTTGGAAAATGACGTTTTCATTTTGAAATTATTTTACTCGCATAACTTAAAAGTTTTATAATTATATTTTTAAAAACCAGTGAGACTGTTCTTTGGAAACTATGTTGTTAAATGAAATGACTTTATCAAATAAAATGATTTTTTTTACAGATCTTCATGACTGTCCAAGTTTTGTCTATGTTTTTTTTTAAAAAATGCTAGCCCTATCTTCGCTAATTAAGAGAATGGTCAAAAATCTCACTAAAAAGAGAAACACAGATTTGTGAAAATAAAAAAGCGTCTGCGATCTAATTTTCTGCCATTTAAAAAGTTAGTCAAACGTTGCATTAATGGTGAATATAAAAAATATACAAAAATTGAGGTTTATTAATTAGGTTTTTATCGTTCAAGGATTTTATTTTTTTTAATTAAGATAATAATTCATTTTAAAGTTCAGATAATTATTTTCACCAATATATTTACTATATAAAGTTCAAAATTAAGTTTATGATACTACATGCCATTGACATTTTTACATTGACATTTTTTGTGAAAGCTTTTTAGCAACCCAATCAGAAAATACTAAATTAATTTCATTGTCTAACAAAAAGAGGATTAAATACTTAAAAATTACTAAAAACATTCATAATTTTCTAACAATCTTAAAAATTTTAACAGTTAAATAGATATTGCGAGCAATATTTCATTCTTCGATCCAATCTCAAGCGAAAATTTAGATAAGAAATTCAAAGTTGTGTAAAGGATATGAATTATGCATACTTCTGATAAATGAGTTAACGAATCTTAGAACAATGCATTCAATTTAAAACCATGACTTTTATATAGTTATTACAGCATATTTGTAACATGACTCAAATTTAGCTAGTACAGCATAAAATTCTTATTTTGCAAAACCTGTAACCGGTTGCATAAATGAACATAATTTATTGAAGTGGTTTAATGAAAAAAATTTTGTGAAAATCCCCTACAACCTCAATTCGGTAATTTAAATTTTTATATGGGTATTACTCATATTATTTGATAAACACTTCTCTAATATAGTTATAAAATTAAATAGGTTTATCATCCCATATAAGATTCCATATCTGATTAAAATCCATTACAGATTTTAAATTTTGTTAAACTGTTTTAATACATTTAATTTGTATTAAAAATAAAAGGATAAAAAATAATACATGTTTAATTCATTGAAAATAAACTACTTCCAAAAATATTAGGTAAACTTACTATAATCGATTGGCAATTAAAATTTACTTTTATTACCCTGAAATTGGTTGCAATTTTAGAAGTCTTTAATTTATATATTGTTGTGAAATTATGCCATAAAATGCTTTGTGAGCTACGAAACCATTCTATAAGTACCCTATTGATGTATTTTTATTAATAAATAAATATTGATATCGCACTCTGTACTGCTATTGATAATTGTTCTTTGTAGTTAGTAATGCCACTTCAATATCAGTATGATATCCACTAATGAAAAATGAATTATTATACCATTCTAGTAGTCAATGCATGTTTATTAATACACAAACATTGACATGGCACTCTTTAGTGCTATTATTGATAATAGTACTTGGTAATCAGTAGTGCTACTTCACAGTACTATACTAATATTGTGATACTAATTCATTTAATACACAAATGAAAAATTATGAATAAAATCTACGCCAGAATGCAGTACCATCAGAAAAGAACAAATTATAGTGCATTTGTATTGTGAATACATATTTTCATAAGAAGATCCTGTTACACGTTTTATGTCTTGCACGTCAATTAAATAACATATTACATCCTCCTGATGATAGCGCTTCGATGATCAGTGTGAGAAATTCTCATACTTTCAGTTTTAAGACGCAATAATGCGTGAATCTTAAGAGGGAATGGGGAATTCATAATGCTTATCATTATATATGTGACTATTTGCCAGCTTTGTGTCAAAAACAATACCTAATGTTTTGAAGATTAAAGTAATGGCATTTCCCTTACTTTACGCAAATCCTTTCATTTTAATACATTTTTTTTAACAATTCCGTATGATAAACGAAGTTTAATTTTGATTACAATTTTAAAAAAAAGATAAAAAAAATCCATTATTTATTTATTTATTAATTAATTGTTATTTTAATTTCTAGAGGGACCAGACGTTAGGGTGACCAAAGATTTTTTTTATATATATATGCAGTGAAATATCAGAGAAAGAACTGATATGCACATGCCATTTTAAACGAGAAAGTTTTATCTAACTAAGAGAATACAAAAGAATAGCAAAAAAAGCACTATGCTAAACGATGAAAACCCTCATCTTCAATTTTAGCAAAAAATAAATAAATTTTAATTATCATGTACTCATTTATTTTACATGTTGCAACATATTATATGATATTTCAAAACTATTCACTAATGAACAATTATCGCTAAAGTTAAGAATTAAAAATTATGTTTAAAGTTTATTTTTGAGTTAAAAATATCTTTAAGTTAAGTATTCTATAAGTTTTTTTTTTCTGCATGTATTCTAATGATTTTATAAATTGATAACAATACTACTTCTAAATATAATTGAAGATAAAAACCATCATGTTAGTCAATTTGACATAATATTGTATTTTATAAATATTATATGCTTATTAATCTAACTTCAAAAAACTTATAATTTAGATGATTTTTTGGATTTTTTTATAACACTAATTTTAAAAATGCAAAAAAAAAAAAATTATTCTGAATTAACGGAACTACTCTAATATTCTTTTAATCTTCTTTCATCATATATGAAAGAAATCATCAGAACATAACAAGATCAATAAAACGATGCAATCTTTGAATGATAGATTTTTAATGAATCAAAAATAATTTCCGAAAATATTCTAAAGCCATTTCATTGATGTAAAAAAAGTTCAAAGTTCGCGTTCTAATTTTTAGTCGAACAGGGGCAGACGATAAGGTTTCCCTGTTTTGAGCATCCGATATTGCATTGGCTCACCTCTTCAAACAGGTCAGGGTCGTACAAGGACGCCTGCGAAAACGCCTAATTAAGGCAGTGGTCCCACTTAACCTATCTTTAAAACTAAGCAAAGCCAAAAATGATTCCAATCATCCCAAACGATTTCTTATTTATAGATGATTTTTTTAATAATATATTTCAGAATTATATATTTTAGAACATAGTTTTAGAATTAAATATTACATTAAGAATTAAATATTACAGAAAAGTATAGTTCTAGGTGTGGGATTAACGACGTTATTAGTTTTGCTATTTCATTACATTATTCTCCCCTTCTTTGAAAAATAGAATACTTAAATATCTTCTCAAATAATCAAAATGTTTATTATTTTGAACTAAACTAATTGCATTTGTTATATGTAGTAATAATAAAATTTTATCGTTTTAAGATAAATAAACTGAACATGAGTAACATGCGTCATGATAGTTAATACAGAGCTTATCTCACAAAGTAGAATTAAAAAAGAAAACACAAAGGTTAATTACTAAAATTAATTGAGAAACTATAAAAATTCCAGAAAAGCGTATGAATTTTAAATATTAATTGTTATAATTAATATTTTATAAATAAATGGCAATATGGACTGTAAATTTCGATTGGAAGACATTTAATTTTATCATTAATAAAATAAAAAATTTAGATCTGCAAAAAGAAATATTCGAATTAATTCCTTTTAAGGAATTCGAAATAGTTTCATAAATATAGTACAGAAACTGTGATTCTGGTGAATTTTATGTTTTATAAAAACCTGTCACCGATTTGAAAAATAAAATAATTACTTCAAGTATTTTTAAGGTAACTAAAAAAATCGTTCTTAGAAAATACACAAAACAATTAAATTTAAAGTCGAATAAATGCGTATTACCTGAATAAATTATTTTTAGGATTAAATCATATTAAACTTATTTTTTCTGAAAAGTTTATTCTCTATCAAGAAATTTTAACCAGTCAAAACAGGAAAGTTTCATTAACTCAAAAAAACTATTTTCAGGCGTTGATTTGATGTAACAGCATAATTTATTAGTCCAACTTGATTAAAAAATACCGCACAGCTATTTCTAAAATATTTCGAATAAATCAAATAAAAAGTTAAGGAAATTGAAATGACGTAACGATTTCGTTGTCTTTCCACTATGAAAAACAAATTTCCATAGCATGTAAATGAGAAAAATTATGCGACTTGTCTGAGTTACATGGAGTAAATAATTTTTTAATTAACATCAGGGGGTCATATTAGAAGACATTTGGGTGCGTTAACAAATTCTTCATAAAATAAATAAATAAATATCATTATAACGAACCCTCCACAATATTTTTCATTAATAATGAAGAAACAAAAACTCTCGAAAGACTTTTTACTTGTGGTTCCCCTCCATTCCATAGAAACAGAACCCAATTTTCACACAATCAACAAAAACAGGTCACCGGCAGTAAGAAGCCGTTTTATGGTAATTTTAGATACAGAAAATTACGAGCAGATTTTTAGGAAATTTACAAAAGCAGAGCCTATCACAAAACTTCTTGAATGACTTCTAATTAGGTCTCAGACATTATTTACTATCAAAGGTAGTATTATTACTTTAACAATAAATATCCACCTTAAGGAGAGTTTTATCATTAAACTATTGAATCGTTATGAATTGGAATGTGTTATTTTAAATAAAGAGTTAAACGATCCAAGTAATAAAATACTAATCACATATTATAAATTATAAAAATATTAATTACACGCTACATGCTTCATTACAATAAAATGGAAAGAAAATAATCTCAACATATTTTCACGAAGTTTTAAAAACTGAAACACTTTGTTTTTTAGAATTAAAGATTAGTTCGTTAACAAAACGTTTTTTAGAAAAAAAATATTTTTGAGGTTAAGTCTTACCTTTTCAGCTCGAATATTAGCTTCTCGAGCTGTTTGTTCAGCAGCCTCAGCTCGATCAACAGCATTTTCTTTTTCTAATTTCAAAGCCTGCATTTTCTTTTTTATTGCTTCCATGATTAATTAATTAATCCTAAACTTCCAAAGCACAAATATATAAATCGATAAAAAATAATCTACAGCGCTACAAACGAGAATTCCAAATAATTAGACTTTAAAGCTAAGAAATGAAAACGATATTAAAAATTCGTCCGCTCTTCTCTCAACTCGCAGTAATATGTGTCAGCGATGGACAGCTGAGAATCAAGAACCACATTTAAAACTGCGACTACAATCGCTATTGGTCGAACAGATTCGATAGAGAATACACTCTCGCATGAAGGAGAGACTCTAGAAATAAAAACACTTTTTGCCGGCCGTCAGGGTCAGATTTCACTTGTAAAGCATTCCTTATAAAAACAGACGAATATCAAAATGGGTTATGCTATGTGGCTACATGACTGAGGTTTTTCATTCGAATTTTTTCTTCTTTTTTTTTGTTGCGTGGCCGAGGAAATAAGCGTAATATGGGGGAGGGGGGAAGGATATTCTGTGGAATGGAACACAAGTGGGGGGAGTGTCTTAGAAACAATGCGTGATTCACCAGAATTTAGATTGGATGTCCTTTTTCTGATACTTTTTGTTTCGAAGGCAATTGTTTCCGACTAATGTCGCGGGCATAGTTATGAAGAATATCATTTTTTTATTTATTTAAAACTCCTTAATTTAGATGATCTATTTATGCGTTTAATTTTAGGCGTTAAAAAAAATTTCAATTTCTCCTGCAAATCGATCAGGGAAAAGGAACATCTTCACTTTTAATAAAAGATTTTCTGGCTAGACCTCGAATTTGGAACCCATGTTCGGTATAGAGCAAAATTAACAGCCGCCGGCGACTGCATATATAACAAATGGCGATTAAAACATTGTCTGCCAATTATTACTTTTGACCAAAAATGCACGCCATGTGCATAATTATCTTTTAATAAATATGGAACGATAATGATTTTTTTTATAATATTCTGAAAATAACTGTATTTTAAGCTTATTTCCCAAAATTTTCTTCATTTAAATTATGAATCTTGTACTGTTTACCATACTTTTGAAAAATATTTTTAAAAAAATATGCCTTATATTTTTAATATAAAAAAAATTTTTTAACCGTTTAAATTTTTTAGGAAGTGTAAACATGTTATGTAACATAAATGCTATAACTTGTCACTAGCAAAATATCCTATACTATTCGGATTCGGCATATTATGCAAAAAAGAAATATATATATATCGAAGATATAATGCTAATGATATGTTGCGTTATTTTACAAGTTATTCTATTGCTCATCGTAAATTTATTAATCAGTTTATAGCAGACGATTTTGTCTTGAAAATTTCATAGTGTTCAAAAGATTTTACATATTCAAAATATTTCTTGACAACATTGTAAGAAATATATTGTTGTCTTTCATTTGTTGTTGTGGCGTAAGATGTAGTTTATAGTACATGTTTAATCGCGTTACTCGAAGAACGTTAAATCGTGTTTTTACTTTGAGAACCTTTATGGCATTACCATTTGGCGTTGTACAATCGGACCCGACTCTTGGGCCAGGAAACACTAGATCTAGTTCTTACTGCTTTTCTGATGAGCTGTTCATTTGAAGTGAGTTCAGTAAATGTTAATGGCACTTTTCCAATGAGCTGCTCATTTGAAGTGAGTTCAGAATGCTGAGCCACCGCTGCATCTTGAGCAGCGGTGGCTCAAGAGATAGAGCGTTCACCTTTCGAATTCTGCTCCCGGATCGCACCGACCACAGTGCTGACGTAAAAATATCCTCAGCAGTTGATGATTCATGGGTTAGGATCCCCAAGTCATCGGGCTTACCGTGGAAGGTTTTCGTGTTTTTTTTTTCTTTTTTTTTCTTCCGTGTAATGCGAATGCGGGTCAGTTCCATCAATGAGTCCTCTACGAAGGCTTGTTTGCTTAACCTAGGAGTTCCTTTGCTGTTTTCAAAATTACAAGGCTACAGAGTAAAAGATTGATTGCCATAAATTAAGAATTGGGTCGGCTGTTCTACACCGGTTTTAAAATAAAATAAAAAATTGTGGCATCACGTAGGGTTGAAACATTCATGTTCCTTCTCCGTGTAGATTTTTTACTGATCAATATATGTAAAAGACGTTCTTTATTTTTTTCATTATGTTCATCTCATATGTTAAATATTGCAAGTAACTCGCGAACTTCCCTCACATAAATATTCTAAGCCGCCCATACTTATTATTTTGAAGATTTACGTAATTGAAATATAGAAATTGCATCGAATTTCAAAAACTTTTCACGGAGCAATAAATAAAGTGTCCTAGTGGCTTAAAATCAGTCAATTGACTTGTTTTAACGGGAGTAAAAAAAATATTCATTTGCATTTACCAATCAAGAATAAAGAGTTTCTTTTAATCTGGGACAAATATGACATACTCGAAATGAATTCCTTATAAACAGTGATTTATTAGTCGTCCTTTTGCAATACCAAAGCACGGACAACCGCTTGCGTCTGCACCTTTTCAATTAAATTTTATGAGGAGCATTTTTTAAATGGAAGGGAAAATGAGGGCACGATATTCCATCTTGCATAATTGTTTTGAATGACACTCAATTCCAGCAGCCCGCACAAAATAATTTCTTAAAATATAATTGAAATCAAATATACAAATCTTCTAATGAATTCGTTTTATGCGTGGCACAAGTTTTTTTTTCTCCATTTTTTTTCTTTTTAAAATGTCAAAACATTGTTTAGAAAACAACAATAGTTGAAGCATTGGCTAAAATGAGGACTAGGCTATAATTAATCTACCATCAACCATCTCTTGGATTCGAACCTAGGCCACATTTTTGGGAAACGAGCTCCCTCCCCTCTAAACCACTGCGGTTCTCGCTTTCTTATTTATCCTTATTCTAATTTGTTTATCCATATTGTTCTATAATTATCAATTACAAATAAACGCAGTTAAGTTTAATCTTATCCTAGAATATCTTAAGTAATTTTAGTTGTAATAAAACTACGCCCCTCTTGAAAGCGTCATCCAAACTCGTTATAACGAGAACGTGCGAACCGGTCGTTAAACCCGAGGTTGCATTAAATCCGAGTCGACCGAAATCATAAAAAGTAAATCATGTAAGATTTCCCAAATTATACTTAAATATTAATATTTTTCAACCCATTCATGTCAATTTTAATATTAAAACCGTTCAGTATTTGAATTATTTCAAAATAAATTACCAGACGTGAATAGTTGCGAAGGAATCTAATAATATTAAGTTATTTTCACGAAAGGACTAAAAAAAAAAACATTCAATATTAAAAAGTTATAACAAAGATCCCTTATATATATTTAACAATATATTTACGGATTAATTATTTTTCTTTTTCAAGTATTTATTTACCTAAAAACACAAACAGACTTCAGTTTTAATTTTACGTGCTCTGTTGCATTTAAAAGCAAAGAAATGCCAAAAATCGTTTTCCCTTGGAAAAGAAGTGAAAGTAGTATTCCTTCTCTTGCCATGGATGAGATGAGATCGTCTGTTGCCTGCAGGCGGATGAACGCATGTCACGCTTTTTCATTCATGTGGAGCAGAACAGAAAAGACACACACCTTCCTGAACCACTTGTCTTCAAAATTACTTTCTCAAACTAGAACATCCATATGACTCATTGCATCAATTAAATAAAGTGACTTTCCATTTTTGGGAAAGAAAGTGTATCTTAATCTCTGACGATATTAAAATGAATTATTTATAATAAACAGTAGGCGGGATGATATTAGAAGACAATTTAACTGAAGTTTATAAAATCATTTGGTACAGCTATCATGTTTAACAAGATTAATTCTTTCAATTAACGAAAAATATTTTATTGGATTTACATAAATTTATTTATTATAATGGTTCAACCAACAATTTATATATTTTTTCCCTGAGGGACCACTCAAATATTGCGTAAGTGCGTTTTTGGAAATTTTAGATTCTCCACTCTACTTGTCAGCAACATTATGCAATTTACTAACGCTTCCCACCCTTTCATATGAAAATCGCAGATCCCCTCCCCCTTAGATTTTTTGCGTTAACCCACACTTTACTATAGCTGTGCATAAAACATAACTTACATTTCAATTCATTTAATAAAAATTGATATACCATTAAGAAATTTTTTTCCAAATTCACATTTTATTTGAAATTTTTCGAAGTGTACAAATTTTCCAAATTTTTTGGGATACTTTTAAAGTAGCCGTGCGCAAATAAATACGACAATTTATAATTATTTTTTTATTTCATTAATTTTTTTATAAGCGTCTACTTTAAATAAATAAATAAATAATAAAATAAATAGAAGTTGAATTTACTTGTACAGGGCTCACCAAAAAAAAAAATTTTCGTAATATTTTTTTTTTTTTTTTTTTTAATGAGAACAAGAAAATCGTTGTAAGTAAGCTCTGTTAAAGCCCCTCACCATCACTTGTCAAAAAAAATAAGAAAATCCCTAACTCTTTAGCTGAGACTCCTCAATTGAGAGAAAAATCGTATTAACTTTTAAACAGCGAATATATATACTTATATTTTTTTCATCTGGTGAATTTTACCAAAGGAAACCACTGAGCTAACATATGAATATTTCACATAGTAGGGTGCTCAATTGAAAAATTTTAAGGCAATGATTAGTTAGTTACTCCTTGCACCTTTAAAGTCAACAAACATTTCATTTTTAAGAAGTGGTTAAATAATACGAATATCAAACAAAAAAAAAAATTGACTTCGATGTTATTACATCATTTATGAAATTATAAAAAAAAAAATAGCAACAGCTTAGCATTATGAAATAAAACAGGGGCGTTATGAGAAATTTTTTTTAAAGGGGATATAATTATTTAGCCAACACGATTATTTCAACCACAACTGATATGGGCAATAATATTACTATAGCTGTGTGAGAGACCGGGATAGCCTGGTCGGTAGGGCGCTGGGCCCATGTCCAAGAGTTTGTGGGTTCGATCCCCACCGGCTGAAGACTCCCCGTGTAGTAAATGGTGACTGATGCACGTTAAATCTGTCGAGTCTCAAAGTCCTCCATGTTCCCATAACAAATCAATACCTCTGGGGGTACTGATTCAGGAGTTTCCTTGTCTTCTGGATTGGTTCAAAATTACAAGGCTACGGAGTTGAACATTGGTAGTTGTAAACCCAAAAATTGGGCCGGCTGTTCAACGACGGATATAAAATAAAATAAAATATAGCTGTGAGAGCTGTGGTGTCTCAGAGGATAGACCGTTTCAAGGCAGCGACCGAGGTTCGAATATCCGCGGTGACTGATAGCAATTCTGCTCCCGGCTCGCATCGACCACAGTGCTGACGTAAAAAATGCTCAGTGGTAGGCGGATCATGAGTTAGATTCCCCTTGCCGTTAGACAAACCGTGGAAAGTTTCACAAATGCAGGTTAGTTTTACCAAAAAGTCCTCCGCGAAGGCTGGTTTGCCGAAATATTTGATCCAAAAGCTCCCTTGTCTTCTAGGATAGGTTCAAAATTACAAGGCTACGGAAATTAACATTGATAGTCGTAAACTCAGAATCGGGTCGGCCGTTCAACGGCAGTTATATAATATAATATAAAATACAATAGCTATGAAAACAAACATTTTGTTCCATATTTTTAAAAACTTTAATTTTCAACTTGGTTCGTCATTTTGAAAACTGCTGGTTTGCGCAAACGACTCTAGACCGGTAATATGTAGACACCCATCTGCTAATGTTGTACCAGACAAACGTTTTGTTATTTTAAAAAGTAGGTTTTATAATATGTCATGACTTACCGTTTCTAATTATTTCTGCTGTGTAAAAATTAAATTAGAAAAAACGAACAGTAAAATGTGTTAATGAAAGCACAATTCGAAATTGCAGACAAAAATAAGGAATAAAATGGTAATAAAATGCTCGAGTGTTGTATATCGAAGTATTAACTTTTGTAGAATATATAATATCAAAATATTTTAAATAATTTTGCCAAATATTTTTAATTTGTTCATTTTTAAAATTTCTTTTCAATTGATCAATTTAAGAAAGAAATTTTAAAAAATGCTTTTAGTATTACCTTAGTGGGTATTTAGAATAAAATATAATATTCTTTAACTTAGCATCCAATTAGGCTAGGAGCCATTTAGTTAATTTAATAACCTATCAAAGAATATTAACCTTTTTCTAATCACCCATTCAGTTAACCATTCAGTTAACCATCACCCATTTGTTCATTAACGCTACATCACAATTTTTATAAAATAATATTATTTTCTCAAATTTATTCTTTCGCAAGCGAAATAGTTATTTAAACTTATATTTTTATTTCATTCATTTTGTTTTTCTAAGAAGTTAATTTAACTTCCTATATAGGAATATTATACTTTTTCAAACAGCTCGTTCAGATATTAAATTTATTGTAAATAAATCTTAATTTATTATAAATAAATCTAAATTTTTAAAAACAAAATTATTTTCTCAAATTTGATCAAAATAATCATTTTTAATAAAAGTATATTGTTTGTTTTATGAAAATACTAATTATTTATATAATAACGTTAACATAAAAGGAGCTAAAATTAAAATTATATAGCCCAATCACACACGTCTTCGGAATATCTGAAGAATGTTTAAGAAGCTGAACTAATAAATAGATCAAATGCTTTTCCCACAGAATTCATAGAATAGCGCATTGTTGTCGCGCAATGCATATTCCGACAAATAGAACGTTAAAGGCAGTTGAATAAATAATAATAATACTCGTCTGCTTCTTAAATGTGATCACGTGGTTGATTATTATTCAGTTATCCAATCAAAACGTAGGATAGCTTTTAACAGAAGCGGACCCTCAAGCAGGATGCTTTAAAATTAATATATATTTTAAAATAAAAAAAATTTGACTTAATTAAATTACAAAATATTGATAACATTTTTACATCTGACTATGCTGCGTTATTATTGTCGATATTTTTAATTATAGTTTTCGTAAACGAAGCTGTTTTTGAAAAATTGTCGTTCAAATACTGGCAACAGCTCAGTATATCTTTAAAAAATCTGAAAATCATCATAAGAAAAATTTGTTAAAAAATGACAGGAAAAAAAAAAAAGAAAAAGAAAAAAAAAACAGAAATAATATAAAACAAAAACTCAAAAAAAGTTTTTTTTTTAAAAAAATTTCTTGAATTTTTTAATCAAAATATAACTATTTTTCTGTTTTTTTCCAATTTCACAAATAATTCGATTGAAAAAAAAGAGGATTTTTTTTTCAAGCGTGATATAGAATAAACAATGAAGAATAAACCACGCCACTCTCTTTGATACTTTCAGAAAACTACTTGTTTACAAAATCAAAACTATTTTATGATGAAGAAGATAAATTTTTTTCGAGACATATCTCAACTTTACCATTTTTATACCTTTACTTAAATTTAAAAATTTTTTGACAGCAAGCGCAAAAGAAGTATATTTTAAATTTCTGAAAACAAATTATCTGTATGTCTTAGTTTCTAATCTTCGTAGACAAAAACTTTATAAATAGCCAAAGACCAACATAGCTAATTTTGAAGAGCATCATAATTACGCTCATTGTTCTGTCTTTCTATATCGAATTTTCCTTTATTATCCCTCTCAACAAACAATCTAAAACAAACATTTGAGAAATCTTTAAATGATTGTTTTATAATGTGATTCGCTCCACTTTGCGAGACTGGAGGATGAGCCTGCATTGAACCGATTCCATTCTGCTTGGAGGCACACAGAAAATAGTACCAAACACTTGTCTTTGTAGCCACGCGTACATTCTTGTGTCTATTTTTGAGCGTGTGCGCATTTGTAGCAATTGTCTCTGTATGCTATTACTTTTGAAGTAATAAAGTTTTTTAGTTAACAAAATCATTTGGAACAAGGAATGGTAAAAGGAAATAGTGATATTTGCTTTATCCCCATTAAATCACCAACCTGGAATTTTTCTGACCACGTATTTTAGCACTAATATATTTATGTACAAGACTTCGATACGTGGTTTGTGTGAAAATGTAACACACATCGCGTGTAAACAGAATAGGAAAAAGTTTTGTTTAAACATGTGTATACTTTCTTCTTACCTCATTAATATTAAAATATAAGAATACAATGATGATTAATTACAAAAGAGGAACTTCTCATCGCTTTATTGGGATCACATTTATTAAATGTTTTTTTTTTTTCTGAATATATTTTTTATGAAGGCTTTTCAACACAACTTTTCAACATTTCTGCATCAATTAATATTTCCAACCAATATACAATTTTGAGACGTCATAAAATTCTTTTCCTTCTTCAGTATTCATATTTATATTAAAGTCACCGTAAAGACTGTAATTATGAAAATGTTAATCATAAAAAAAATAATTTAAATTGATATTACATACATTAAAAATGCTCGCTATAAAAAGTCTGTAAAACATTCAACTCCAAGAAATTACAAAATTATCGTCTGCTTTTTTATATTTGATATTTTTGTGCTGCTTTTTTTATTAATGCTTATGTTAGCCTGATGTGTTTTAAGACACGAAGTTGAGACAAAAAGTGTGCGGATAATGAAAAACCTAAAAAAAAAGCAACATATATTTTCCCAAAGGGTAATTTATTTTTATAAGTCTTTTACCTAGATTTTTTAGCTTGAGTGGTTAAAAGGTTGTACGACATTTTTGATTTGGTTGAAGAAGAGGTTGTTTTTATTGCAAAAATCGATTCCGACCGTAATGGAATGAATCGAATCTCCGATTCATTCTACTGCGATGTTAAAATCATTTTATGATCTATTTCATATTAATAAGTTTACTTTTGAAGAAAAAAAAAATTGGTGTTTGATTTTTACGATTACTGACAAAATTTTGATTTTAGAACAAAAATTCATCCTTTTATTTCAAAAACCTTTTGTGTTATAAAAAAATTAAAACCAAATTTTTACTTTTCATTTCCTGACCACGCTACCCAATGCCTTTTGCAGACTAATGGTGCCTAATAAACTAAAGAATTTCATTTATGCAGTTTGTTCCGTCAAATGGTAAAGCTGTGTGACAGTCCTTTTTTTATTGTAAATGTGCGAACAGTTTGCAAAGCAAATAAATTTTAAGACATTTTTTTTCAAACAGTATTTCTTAACACCCAAAATTAAAAGCATACCTGGCACTGTTTTTTTTCTTTTGTATAATTATATTCATGATGTCAATTAGCTTATTTTTTCAGGATTTTTTTGATTTTCTGGATTTATTTGAAGTAGGTTTTATGTGAAAGAATGGGTAATGTTTTTTCCAAACATGCTGATGCTTTATTTGATATATTTATAGAACAGAGGGGGACAAAGAACATTTAAAAAAAAAAAACCTGACGTTCCGTAAGAAACAAACTGTTCTAAAGCCCTTCTATAGGAAACGAACTGTTTTGTAAGAATCCATTCAGTTTTGAAAGATTCAATATTGATTTTGGAATTTACTATCAAAATTTATGTTTAAACAAGTGTCCCACAGATAAAATCAATCACAATCCAGTGTATTATATTTGGCACCTGATGGTAGAAAGAAAAGAGGCTGGTACAAATTAGCATGCCTGCAGATAGTCATGAAAAAAAGAAATATTTTAGAATAATCTAGCAGAGAAAAAAAACACTAAAAATTTGCACTAAACCGCGGATGATATGTCAGACATGAAGTATATTTTTTCTGTTCTGTTCTATAATTCTGTTTAAATTTATTTGATAAATCAGAATTGAAACTTGATGCTAAGAAAGTGTGCCTTCCCAATTTATATCTGAGCAGAGTTCAATCATGCGTTCAAAGCCGTTACGGACAGTTGAACGTTCATTTGTAATATTTTTAGTGAAACAAAAAGGTGCAGGGGAGTCTCTTCATATGACGCTTTTCACGGTTAGTTGAAATTCAATTGCTTGGTTTCTAACTATGTAGATGAAGAAAAATGGGAATATGGAGATAGACACATATTGGATTTACAAAAAGAAACCTCTACATTTTTCAGTTCTTCGAAATTAACCAGTTAGATTATGTATCTTGCATCTATAACTTAATATATCATGGACTAATATCAGATAAAAAAAAATAACTTGTGGGGAATTAAAAACTAAGTGATATAAAATCTAAAATACTTCTCCGAATATTTGAGCAAATATAATTAGATAAACAAAATTTTTTCGCTACCTTTAGTAATAAAAATTTTTTTTTTTTAAATTTTTTTTTTTTTTTTTTTTTTTTTTTTTTTTTTTTTTTTTTTTTTTTTTAAAATCAAATTGATTTTTCATTTTTGGAAATATAGAAACATGAAAATGAATAGTGGTGATGAAATAGATATAAAATAAAATTTCATTCTCTAAACTTTAAAATAAATAGAAGGATTTTGTATTTGGTTCTAGAGTGATTATTTTAAAATTCATCGGTGGGAAAAAAAGTACATTTTCTGTAGACCTTTAAACTTATATGGTGTTTATGGCTGTTCTAAATAAAAATATTCAAAATTAGGCAATGGATAATTACCTATTCATAATCATAATTTCGATAAAATAAAGAAGGATTTAATATAATAAGATGCCTCCTAGAAGAGTGAAGACCTAAGCACGGATCAATTTAATCGTCCGACGTAACTAATTTAAACTAAGTAGTGGAGGAAAAATAAGAAATATGTCACTACGTTCGGACTTCTAAGCTGCGTCGTGGTAGTAAATAGGAAAGATGTCATTACGTTTGGACTACTAAAGAATCAAATTTCTTGTTTATAGTAACCTGTGCTGAGGCCTTCTCTCTTCTTTATTTTATAGAAATTATGATTATGAATAGGTAATTATTTATTGCCTAATTTTGAATATTTTTATTTATTATAATGGAAAATGGAAAAAAAAAATTCCTTTTTTAAACGAAAAAAAAAAAAAAAAAAAAAAGAGATTCGAAAGATTTACAGACCTGGCTAAAAAATCTGGAGCCGACGTCACAGGTCACATGCGTAAGTATTGGTTATCTTCTTCTTTTTGGAGTGCAAGTACTCAATGGTTTAACTAAATTTAATTCAATAAAATGAGAGTTCTTATAGTATTAAATAATTAATACTAAACGAATCAAAAAGAAGTTACGAAGAACAAGAAAAATGTACTCAGAAGTGATAAAATTGAATACCTGCAAGTGACGTCATCGTAGATAAACCATGACATTTGTCGCTTCAGAAGCCAATCAAGCACAACACACACGCATGACGTCGCTTACAGGTATCCAATTAAATCTGATTTAAATCACATGGATAGGCCATAATCACTACACTTCTTCTAGCGTTGCAAATACCCAATTGAAAAATTTATTGTTTTTCCGACTTATTATTGTCTTTTGTAATTCATACAATTTAGCTGACAACTATCCGAAACAATTAAAAAGCTATCAGAGTTAGAAGCATTTTTTTTGTACACATTTGTTTAAAAATTATTTTTAATTCAAAAAAAATATTTAAATTGATTTAAGAGATTTGGAAAAACTTCAGATTAAATTATGAATGGGTTTGTTTCTTAATTTAATTTTCAATTCTAAATCTACGATCTTTAAATTCAAACATTAAATGAAGTTACTACTAATCGATAGGGTGTCGCGTTTCGGAGGACAAAGTATCAGGTTTCAAAGTATCAGGTTTCAAAGATTTGTTCAAAGTATCAGGTTTGATCGTTCAAATTCAAACAATAACAATGATAGTAATCAAATAGTGAGAAGTTCATTAAATAAACTGAGCAATTTTGAGTTTTATCTGCAAGATTCATAACACATAACAATTAGTTCCTTATTCGCTGAATTTTTGATTTGCATGTAACAACTCATATCGCTCAGCTTATACAACAAAGATATTAAATCACAAATACATCTGATTTAATACATGTGACGAAGGCGAACAGGCCAACAAGAGAATAAATGTAAGCTTTTTTAAGATGACACAAATGCGTCATCCAGAAAAGAAAAAAAAAAAACAACTTTTTAGTCCACTTTCTTTTACTTCTATCATTTGTATGGCGTCATATAGAGGCACCGAGTCGTCTAAATAAGGAGTCACAAAAATAATGGAACTTATTCATAATATACAATATTCGAATCTTGAGAATTGTAAGATCTTTTGTAATCCTTCTTTTAAGAGCACTTGAAAGAAGAGTTTCTCAAGTGACCAAGAGTAAACGCTCTAGAATACTATGCTCATTGCAGGTTTGAAGTCATTCCTAAAATAGAATTGTTTTAATTTTGTTATTCAACGGGAGCAATATCTTTTACTCTATCTAGTCAGTGCAATTAGATAAAAACTTTTTTCCTTCAAATTTAAAAGTTCATTCTCAAGTTTAAGAAAAAGTGAAAAAGAGTTGTTTTTGAATTTTACCACTGAGATACCGAAAGACAGCAGATTTTGAGAAATCAAGATTTCTGCATTTAAATAGTTTTTCTGGTTTTCGACGTCATGAACTTTTATTAGCATATAAAATTTTCTTCTCCTGTTTTCAGCTATACTTAAGACTATGGGTATTTTGTTTTGACTTAGTTATCAGAAGAAATATTTGCGTAATTTCATTAAATCCACATGTCCTTTAATTTTTGAGCAGTACAGAATAACAGTTCCTGGCCGCGCTCATCCTTCTTTTTTTGTCATATTCATCTTTCATAGACATAAAACGTTCTTCCCCCTTGATTTTCCACTGTCTACATATCCACAAAACTATAATTAATGTTGTAATAAATAGGCATAGGCGGAAGCTTAGTACTCTATATTTGTTACTATAGCCACCTAAATTTTTCTAGAGAAATTCGTACAACAAGTAAATTTCTGTTTTAAAAAAATGTGTTGATTCACGCTGAGAATATTTGTTCTCTTTGTCTCCGCTCTCTGTCGAAATTTTTTTTTCCTTTTTTATTGATCACAAAGAAACGAAATGTAGAAAATTTCGTAATAGGAAGGTTTTGAAGGTTAAAACCAAATTGCTTCGATGACATTGTAGTTAAGACACTATCACTGTGAAGGACCGGAGTTTTTGAACCTTGGGGCGTCTTGGTCCCTCCCAGTTTCAGATCGATTAGTACCAGTTCATCTTGAAAGTAAAGGTGGCCGGAGCGCTGTGTTGATCATGACTATGTTGTCCTCGGAATTTGCAGACTTTTACATTCCATTCTTCAAGATCCTCTTGGTCCCGCTCCTGTGGCGCAGTTAGTTATAAGGTGTCGATCACACTGCTGGTTGGAGAGCTGGGGGTAGTGAGCCTCCCTCCAGAATTTTTTTGAGCTATCTGCAACTATCTCTCTAGCACTAATATCTTTCTGAGAGATACTTTTAATACTAACAAACATATATGTTACTAATTTAAAATAACAAATAAACTGTGCTTACAAAAAAAACCTACATTTTCTTAATTGAACATGTAATAATTTTTTATTCTAATATTATGGGTGATATTCTCGCATTTTGTTGGGGGGGGGATATTAAATATCATGAAAATCGAAATAGTAACTGCCAAAAAAGAAATTACGAAATCACGTAAATCGAATCGGACTTCTCAAGCCAGTGTTTCGTTTCGAGATTAAGTTGTTGTAATAAATGATATCGCATAAAAAATATCGGTTTTAAAAACCACGGAGAAATCAATAGCAATAACTTCCAAAAATTCTACAGAATTATTGCCTTAAAAAAAATAAATACAAATGTACAATTCGAATTTTCCATATTGTTTGAGACATATCGGGATGTTTAAAAACCATGAGAAAATCAATATGAATAACTGCGGAAAATACAATCGCAGCATTACATCGATTTACGATACTATCGATGTAAATTGAAAGCATCAAAAAATTATTATCTAAACGCATCATTCAAATATTACGTGTAAATTTCTGTAAAAAAGAAGAAAAAAATTTTTTTTTTTTTTACTTTCTTAAAAGTAAAATCTTTCTGCCAAGAAATCTGTAAAGATATGCGACAATGTCGCCGTGTCTCTGCGATTCTACCGCTGGGATGAGTCTGATCCTGAATTGGTTATTATTAGGTTAGCTGACAAAACAACCGGCATAGGTTGATACAATAGATCTCAAGAATATTTCATATCGATTTGCAAACGTTAAAAAAATTATTGTACCTAAAATTGGAATAAATGGGTTCGAATCCCAGCCAAAGAATATATAATATGAGAAGAAGTCTAGCTTCTCCGATACGTAGCAGGGGCCAGCAAGGTATGACAAGAAAAGCGCCAAAGGTTTTTGAGCCGACGCATGCGCACATCTTTAATCCATCATAGTGTCTCTAAACTTGTTAAACAACAAATTTTTCGCTATCTTTAAAGTGACTGTTTAAAGTGAGATCTTTAAGTGACCGATATCTATTTAAATTATAAACCTATATTAAAATAATAAATTATATTTATTTTTTAATGATTTCGTCACAAGTAAATATTTTCCTTGTTTATTAAGTAAACCTTTTTCAAAGCCATATAAGTCTGTAAAGAACAAAAACAGACAAGTTTTGAGTAATTTTTATTAGCTGTTTACATGAGTGGGGAGAGACAAGGAAAAAGTTGTTGGTTGGGAGCGGAGGGGAATGGGGTTGCTTACGGGGTAAGGACGGAGGGACCCTCTGTTAGGAGGCAGGTTGTTTTTCTAGCAATACTTCCACACCTTGATGGGGGTAACCGTTGCCTCCGGAACAGGTTTACATGGGAACCTGTGAGAGCTGGTCTTCTTCTCACTTCTTATATATTCTTTGTCCCAACGTTGGCTGGTAGATACGAATTCCGCATCCGGCTTGCACTGACCACAATGCTGACGTGAAATACTCTTAGTGGTAGACGGAGCATGGGTTAGAGTCCCGTTGCCGTCAAGCTAACCGTGGGAGGTCTTGCGGTCTTCCTCTCCATGCAATGCAATTGCTGGTTAGTTTAATCAAAAAGTCCTGCACGAAGGCAAATTTCGCCCAATGCTTGATCGAGGAGTTACCTTGTCTTCTGGTTTGGTTTCAAAATGACGAGGCTACGTAGTTGAACATTAGCATTAACATTAAACCTGAAAATTGGGTTTGCTGTTCAACGACGGTTATAAAATTGTAAAATAAAATAAAATGACACAAAAAGTTTATAACACAGGTGCAAGGGCTCAGAGCAATATTAATACAAGGAAAAATTTTTACCTGCTCAGACAGTGGCGTAATTTTAATGTATATTCGAGGGGGGTTATGGTAATATCGTCTTCTAGTATAAATAATATATATGCATCCTACTTAACGTACAAAAGTTCATTAATCAAGTAATATATAATTTCAAAGAGGGTTTAAAACTGCACCACTGTGTTCAGGAGAGTATTATTATTATTTTTGTGTGTGTGTGTGAAAAAAAAAACATCCATGTCAGTAACAAAGTGTTTCTGTATTGTGCTGTTATTCAATGGAAATTTCTAAAAAAAAAAGTGGAGGAGTACCTATCTAGAAACAATACCAAGAAACTGTTTAATGTATAAATTCTGCCTACAGAAAAACGTGGTTTTTCGCTGTATTGCCCATTAACCACCAAATGCATTAAAACCACCTAGAAAAACATTTTATTTGTTCGATATACACAGTCGCGATGGTAATAATAATCTCGGTAATCTTCTCATTTACCACGCAGTAACATCTGGATTTGATTGGATTCTGTATCATTCATTTTATTTGAATTTCATTGCATAAGAAAAGCTATAAATCATTATTCAGAAAAAATAAAACCTTTGAATAAGACACGACCTCTGCTTCTAATTAATTAATCAAACTCCACAGCATCTGTTGACGACGCATTATTTACAAGTCATTTCTTATTTCCATAATTCGCCCACTCATAGACGGACTAAAAAAATTAACTCATAAAACTGAACAGAAGCAATATTTAGATTAAATTGTTTCCTTTTATTATTATTGTGAGCTTTTGAAGAAATTCATTCTTATTTTGTAATTTGTAAGTAATATTATATTCTCGTATTAATGTAAATATAATTATGTATTATGAATATGATTCCATTTAAAAAACACAAAATTTTCAAATCGAATTTTTTCATTGCTTTTCTTACATATACGATTTATACTTATTAATAATATTATCTTACGAAACTTAATAAACGCGTTTTTCTGAAAACCATATTTTCCTAATTCTTAATTTCTACTAAATTTATCAACTTTTTTTTCGGAGTAATTTTTTTTTTATATAAAAAGCCTTAAATTCTTGTATCCAATTTTTGGATTTTGTATCTCAAATCTTTTGTATCTCTATATATTTTATAATTTTTGTATTTCTTTTGGACCAAAAAACTGAAGTAATAAAGACTTCGACGCTTGAAAAGAAAAAACAACTTTTTTTTTTTTTTTTCTCGATTTAGCGAATAATTGTGAAAAATGGTCGAAATTGATTGTTTCTCAAAATTTTGTCTAAGAAAATATGCATGTTTTAAAAAAAAAATACTTACGGTGTTTTGTCTTGTTTTTTTAAGTTCCGCGATTATAAAAATTTACAATATCGATTGCGACACATTCTTTTCAGAAGCAATACTAGCACAACTCATAATTCAACTTGAAGATAATCTTCGTTTAAGCAAACTAAAGCATTTCTTATGCATTTTCCTTCGCAATGAAAACTTTAAGCCCCCTTAACTCAAAACATGATTTCATGAGTTGTGCCGCTATTGCAGCCCATTAGCGAAATGATCTATCTAGGGACTTCGGTCTTTTCATGCTTCATAAATGAAGAGACACAGCCCCTTTTAAGATTACAATTTTTCACTCAATATTTCTGTAATTAAATTTACAAGAAAAAAAAATAGATTTTTTTTTTTTTTTTTTTTTTTGTCCGAATTCTAAAAAGATAGCCTCTATTTCATCATTTCTTTAGTAAAAGTTGAAATTGCAAGTTCGGATTCTTGATTGCCATTTTGAGAGATTCAGAATATACAGTGACCTCTCACTTATGCACCACCTCTTTTATGCACCTTTTTCATTTATTACGTAGGAAAATAATGATAAACTTCCTTCGTTTATGCGTTGCTCTAAAAAAAAAAATTTCATTTATGCGCCTAAATTTTAGGCTGACATTTAAATTTTTTTCCCTTTAAATACTTTTTTCCTTTTTTTTTAAAAAAAAAAGGTTTTCATTTAAAAGTGAAGCAAATAAGCAATCCTTGTTACAGATAAAAAGAAATATGTTGTTAGATCTTATTTAATAGTTCACTTTTCTTCCCCCTGTGACCTTCTCATTCCTGCTCTTTCTAGAAAGACATTCTTTCTACAATTTTGAATAGGGTGTCTTATCTGTTAGACCAGTGTTTCCCGAAGTGTGGTACGCGTACCCCCAGGGGTACGGGAACAGTTTAGCGGGGGTACGTGTGATTAGGCGAAATATCTTATGTACTTATGCAACAAACGAAAATTTAAATTTTTTTTATTTAAAAACAAAAAATAGCTATGAAAATTTACGATTACGTATTTTTCTATTGGCTATTTTTTGCAGAGTTAACAGTTAATAATGAATGATGTCAACAGCCAGTTGTGATTTTTAGCTTTTGTGAAATTTTTTTATAGTAAAAAATAGATTCATTTTTTTATTAGTGGTACACAGCGCTACGAAAAATTTAGAAAGGGTACACAAAAGTCTTAAGTTTGGGAAACACTGTGTTAGACCAACAATAAAAAAGCCCATTAATCTTTAAGAAAATGACCATTCCTCTTGCCCAGAGGTTAGCTTTACTCCCATGCTGTTTTCTAGAAAGAAAAAAAGACACCTGGAATAGGAAAGATGAAAGAGACCGCGATCACTTACTAGCTGCCAGATGGACATCTTGAGTAAATAAAAGGATGTGGTCTGTTTTGTGACAGTAGTTATCGAACAACTTATTGCCGCATATTCTGGCGTACTTTCCTTAGAAATTTATCATGTGATTTTATACACCCTCCCATAAAACTCAAACTTTTTGTGAAGAATTGTTCATTTATATCTAACTTAAACTTGTGTAGTATTTAAGATTTGTTTCTTAACAAAATGGCAAAGAGAACGCAATTGAGCTTTTAAAGCGGAGGTCATTAAGAGATTTGAAGAAAATCCATCAACAACTAAAAAAGCCTTAGCTGATAATTTTAAAATTCCTGAAGTAACTTTAAAACGGATTTTAAAAAAAAGGGGGTGCAATTGTTGCTGCTTAACCGGAATGTGAAATTAAATCCTCGAAGAGAATTCGTATTCAAGGTGGAGAGTTTCAAGAACTGGAAAGTGTTTTATTGCAATGGTCTAAAGAAGCTCGTGCTTCTAACATTCCGGTTAATATAGACTTATTTAGGCAAAAAGCAGTTCATCTCGCAGAAATCGACTTGGCCTAGAAACTCGTACCATATCTGGTGAGTGCAAGCGTGGACGAAAAGACTGTAGAGGAAAGGAAAGAAGAATTAAAATCTTAAATTAAAGTATACAAATCAAAGGACATTTTCAATTGTGTTTAAACTGGTTTGTTTTTCAGGATGATGCCTAAGGAAACATTGGCATTTAAGTGGGGAACTCTGCCACGGTGGAAGAGACAGTAAAGAAAGATTAACCGTTTTATTATGTTGCAATGCAGATGGATCAGAAAAACACTCCCCTTTTATTATTAAAAAGTCGAAAAAGCTTCGCTGTTTTAAAAAATAAAGCGACTTCCCAGTGAGTACTCAAGCAATAGAGCAGCATGGATGACTTCAATTTTTTTTTTTACCCTTTCTTCATTCATTTGAGAAAAAAATGGAAAACGAAAAAAGAAAAGTCTTCCTTTTTATGGATCAATGTCCAGCCCATCCACGATACTTGCAAACTTTTGAACACATCAAAGTAGTGATTTTTCCTGCACACTGCACGAGTAAGTTGCAGCCTTTGGATTTCGGCATTAACCGTTCCTTAAAATTGTATTACAGAAAGACATTGATTCGTCGATATCTAGAAGAACTGGAAACAAACAAATCAGCAGCAGCCGACGTAAAGATTTCAATTTTTCAATTCTTGATGCTATGAATGTGGTATGCGCAGCACGGAGAAGCATTGGACAATCCCGCATAAGGAATTGCTTCAAAAAAGTTGGATTTCTATTTTCAGATGTAAATGAATTTATGGATCAAATTAACGAAATTGAAGAAGATTGGGACATCGATCTTAGTGATAACGAATGGAAAGTTGTATCTAATGGACTTATTTCTTTTAATGAATTTATTGTCTTTGATGATAATCTATTAACAACGGTATTAAGAGACACTGATGACATCGCTAATGAAATGGACGATGAGAACGTGGAAGATGATACTGACGAGGATGATTAAGTTCCTCCAAATCACACAGCAGCATTAGAAGCTTTAGACACTATTCGTGACTATTTACAATTTCATTCTACTTCTAAAACTCCCTTATCCCATTTAAATGAACTGGAAAAAACTGTTTTTGAAATATGTCGGCAAAAACAAATACAAACATGTATTAAGGATTATTTTGAAGAAAAAAAATTGTCTCTAGGTATGTTAAATTTTTTCTTTTTATAATATAGTACACGCCACAAAAGTTTTACTAGTAACTCCACAAAGCTGGTTGATTAGCGATGGAAACGTCCTTAGCTTTAGTGAATGGAAATGCAAGTGAGAATTTGATAGGTGAAATTAATTTGCCCCCTGAGAAACTCGCCTATCAGGTTCTCGCTCGCATAAGCGAATTCTCCCATGGGCCAGTCAAAAGAATCGTATTTGCGTATAATTGCATTTACGTATTTTATAAAGTGAGAATGCTCCTTCAGAGATCATTCCCTTTGCCCAAAAATAATTCACATATACACACTGCCAAAATATTTTTACCTGTTAAAAACACGAAAAATTTGTGCTTGCTCACGTCTCCGGATTCTCATACGTGATTTTTTTCCCGACTGCAGTGAGAATGGCCTTTGACCAATGAAAACCTTGAATGCAATTGGCGATCGAAATGGGCTGCAGGTGGCGTAGAGCAGAACTCTTTACCTATGGCAACACTTCGCATGCTTTCCCCAATAGCGTGTGGAGAGTCATAGAGGAAGGAAGTACGTTAGTTTCTCTCTTGATTTCCATGCAGATTAAAATCTTTTAGGTTGGAAAACTATATGGAACTGAAAACTACATTAAATATAGTTCTAAGGAAAAGCATCACTGAAATTTTAAAAAATACTTTCATTAAATAAAAAGGAAAAATATTAAGAAAAGGGAAAGTATCGTAGTACATTCCTATACAACTGAAAAGAGGGAAGGGAGAAAGGCCAAAGGCATGAAACTGGTCTCTCCCCAGATGGCGCGTTCGAGCGTTGCGATCGCCAATTATCCTATCAAAATAAATTAGTACAAGGCACTTTTCATTTCAGAGTGTTCTCACTGCAATCGGTTCACGTGCTTACGATAGTCACCAATAAGGCTGCATGTGATTATCCCAGATGAAGACTGCTCATCCATGTGCGAATTGCATTGACGCTTGATTGCATATGTGAACTGCATTGAGGATTGGTAACAATTTAGGAATTGGTAACTGGATGTAGTGAGCTTAGCGCTAGCTTTCATGGAGAAGATTACTTTGAATTCTATATATCTTTTTATAACCCTATATTGATCCTGTAATCCGTATAATCCAAATCTAATCGCCAAAATAAAGTTCTCTTTGGCTTGTGTAAACAAAAGCATTTGTTGGAGAAAGCCATTTTCTTAATTTTCTAGATTTGATGTCGTGGGAATTCATAATTTGTAATGAAAATTTAAGTTGCAGTTAATTCTAATTAATTAAAGATTTACAACATGTATATAAGTATTATATAAAAAACCTACATGAATTTTTTTAAATATTAATAAACTATATTAAATTTTCTGAAAATACAACGCTTTAGAATTTAAATTGCATGGTTTGTTTTTCTTTATATGTAAAATTTGTGTATTTTTAGAAAATCGTAAACATAAAAAAATTTCATTTATCAAAGTTTTTCGCAGTTTCCTTAGAAATCCGCCGTTTGATCTGTCAAAAATAAATCAGTTTAGTAATGAAATTTCACTTATTTAAATTAAATGATTTATATTTATTTCAGTGACATAATACAAACGTATCTCTTTTTTCTAGGAAATATATTGCTAATTAAATTTTATTTTTATAAAAAGCTTTATATTGAATTTTCTTAAAAATAGAGAAGAGTTCTTTGATCATGTTTAAAATGGATGGTGTTTTCAATATAAATGTAAACAATAACAATCTCGAGCTGGATACCTGCTCTAGTTCCGGTTGAAAAGTTTGCAGCTGCTTACTACATGTTATTCTGCGAGGCAATATTTTCAAACAGATAATTTTGTTTTCATCAAAAGAAGTAAATTAGATAATTTCTGAGCTCAAACCTGACGTATTTCATGAAATATTAATGTTATTAAGTAATTTTGGTGACTTTAAAATGAAAATTTGATTTAGTTATTTATAGATATATTGTTAAAAAAGGTGCCATGGCTGCCAGATTTTGAATAACTCGCTTTTTGGCAGTCCTGATTTGACCTCTTTCCATTTGTTTATTACTGTTTATTCTTGTTGCAAGCTGTGCACCATCTTACGTTAGTGTTAACACTTTTAGCATTGTAAACACAAGTATTGTTAGCATTGTAAACACAAGTAATAAGTAATCAAATCCCACGTTTGCAAGAATCTCAAAACACAATGATGCCAAATGGCTTTAAAATACAACGGAAACAGTAACCCGGAGATTTAGGCGGTATCGAGCTTGCAGCGTTCCCTAGTGTAGAACACACCATCCATAATGGAACAGTCCTTTTTTTATATTTTAGCTAATATTTATCATTTTTATTCGCAATTACTGATGCTGTCCTTTTTTATTCTTTTAGGTTGCCTTAATTATTGAATAAATTATAAGCATGCATACTTTCATAAAAAAAAAAATTTATTCTGCACGTATCACATTTATGTGCAAAATCATTTTTACCCAATTTTTTTTTAAAATTTAAAATATATAATAAAATTACTATGATTATCCATTCGAAAATAATTCGAATTAGCAATTTAAGTACAGTTTAAATTAGCTTTATATAGATTTTAATTCGAAATTAAATTTTTTCATTAAATTAAATTCTCAAACTACTTGTATTTTTAATATCTATATATGCATTTTTTTTCCATTCTCTGTAACCTAAGATTTTTGACAGTTATTGTTTAAGTCTAAAAAGACAATGCAAAGCACATTGCATATTTCTTCTGTCTCTTCATAAAATACTAACATATGTTTTACTTTGTTACTCTTTTTATTAGGTGATTCCATGGTGAACTATTTAGCTAATTACTTAAATATTGAACGAAATTGGGATATTGATCTTGTTGCACACCCTGGAATAAATGTGGACAAATTCAGTGTGAAGGATGAATTATGATTTAGTCTTAATTCATGCGGTAAGTTGAAATGTAATTTATTTACATATTCGATAATTATGTATCTAAACAGTTTGTTGGCATTGTTTGTATCTTGTGTAACTATTGGCGATCGAAATGGGTTGCAGGTGGCGTACAGCAGAACTCTCTACCTATGGCAACACTTCGCATGCTTATTGGGAGCAAGACAGGCCAATATTAATTGTATCGTTTATGTTGGTTGGATTTGATAAAAAAATATTCTACGTCCAGACGTTTCTACAACAGATTCTTTATTAATCGCTTTTCTGCAACTCCTGCATTCCATTTTTTTGTTGTCATCGCAACCAATGTTGCCAGAACCTACAACACTAACAAAGCATACTTGTGTGCTACAGAGCAAGCTATAAGCCACCACAGTACTCTCTTCCCAGTAACTAAGTTACGGTACAGTATCATATAAGTATGAGCATGGTATTTACCAGTTACTTTTGCTCAAATATTTCAAAACTCACTATTTACCAAAAATATTGTAGATATATATTGATAAGTGCTAGTCTTGAAATCGCACAGGAACTTTAATTGTCCGTCCTATACGTGATTGTTTTTCAGGAAGTTTTTGATTTTCGGAGGTAAGTCTGGTGGAGGTTCGACAATTGTTCAATTGTCTTTGTTGATTGTCCTGTAGTGACGTCTGGTATTTGCAAGAAATAAGCAGGCTTTAATCTATCAATTGACACTGTAACGTCTCTGTCTTTTTATTTTTACTGTAAAATATTTTTCTTTTTGGTCAATGACTTGAAAAGGACCATCATATGGAGGTTCCTATTGCTTTTTAACTCTGTCTTTCCGAATAACCACATGAGATACTGTTTTTAAATCTTTAGGGACAAATATTTTCTGGACATATTTAGTTGACTCGGTTCTTGGTCCCATTTCTTCCATAGTTTTTTTAAGCTGCCTGAGAAAACCATCAGGTGTGGTAGGAGTTATGTTCTTTTGGAAAAATTCTCCAGGTAATCGTATATTTTGTCCGTAGACCATTTGAGCAATGGTGTATGCCGTGTCTTCTTGCATAGCTGCGCGTAAGCCAAGAAGAACAGTTGGGAGTGTTTCACTCCAGGATAGGTTATTGTGCCATTAATGCGATCTTAATAGATCTGTGGAGGCTTTCAACCTTCCCATTTGCCTGTGGATGATAATCAGTTGTATGCTGTAATTTTATTCCACACATTTTTGATAAGGCGGTGAACAACTCAGAACTAAATTGCGCTCCACGATCTGTAACAAGACGGCTTGGGGTACCAAATCTTGAAATCCAGTTGGAATAAAACCCTTTGGCGACTATCTCTGCTGACATGTTGTTTAACGGAATCACTTCCAACCAGGTAGAGTATCGGTCAATACATAAGACAGTAAATATTTCCATTTGATGGTGGTAGGGGTCCAATGAGATCAATATGGGCGTCACTAAACCCTTCTGAAGGAAGTTGGAAATCACCGAAAATTGATTTGGTGCGTCGATTTACTTTATTCTTTTGACAAGCCATGCAAGATCGAGTACAAAGCTGCACATCTTTACGGATACTTGGCCAGATAAATTTTGACGTTAAGAGCTTTATATATGATTTAATGCCAGGATGGGATACGCCATGCATTTGCTGAAGTATTTTCATGCGATACATTTCAGGAATATATGGTCTAATGCTATTCGTTGAAGTTTCCCACCACAAAGACTTTCCAGAAGGTAGCGGATACTGCTTGAAGTTCAGGGAAGTCGGTGATGTCCTTAAATTTTGAAATTCTTTATCCATATTTTGTTCAAGTGCTATTTTATCGTAGTCAATCAAAGAAATCCTAGATAATGTATCTGCAACGATGTTGTCTCGACCTTCAATGTGTTGTATATCCGTTAAAAATTCAGAAATGTATTGTAAATGTCTAAGTTGACGAGGTTTTTTCTGGTTTTTGTTTAAATGCAAAAATTATGGGTTTATTGTCTGTGAATATTTTAAATGTTCTTCCTTCCAGTAAGTATCTGAAGTGTTTGATGGTGAGATAAATTCCTAGCAGTTCTCTATCGTAAGTGCTGTATTGCTTTTGCGCTTCGTTTAATTTTTTGAAATAAAATGCGATAGGTTTCCATCAATGAAGACAATGGTCTTCAAATTGTTGAATTACTGCTCCAATTGCTGAATCTGAAGCATCCGTATATAGTGACAGAGGTAGTTCAGAATTCAGAAATGTTAACAGTGTTATATTGACCAAATCATCTTTGCATCGTTGAAACTGTTCTTTCGCTTCATCTGTCCTTAGAATTTTTCGTTTGTCTTTTTTCCGTGCTCCTTTAAGGTAATTATGAAGGAGAGATTGATTTTTTGATGCATTCCTTAAATATCGACGATAAAAATAAATCATGCATAAAAATGTTCTGAGTTCGTGAATGGTTGTCGGAAGTTTGTAATTAACAATTGTTTGAACTTTGTCCGGTAAAGGTCGTGAGCCTTGAGGAGTAATTAAATAACCCAAGAATTCTATTTCTTTCTTTCCAAAAATAGATTTGGAAACGTTAAAGCGAAGTCCGTAGTCATTCAACCTTTCAAATACTAACTTCAAGTGGGTTCTGTGTTGTTCCTCTCTATCAGATGCAATTAGAATATCATCTACGTAGGGAAAAACAAAATTAAGACCAGAAAAAACACTATTTACAAATCTTTGAAACGTTGCTGGTGCATTCCTCAAGCCAAAACTCATGACAGTAAATTCGTACAAACCAAATGGAGTAATAATTGCAGTTTTACATCCGTCTTCTTCGGCAATAGGCACTTGGTAATAGGCTTTAAATAAATCAATTTCGGAATATACATTTGTACCTTTTAAAATTTGATGAAAATCCTCAATCCTAGGAATGGGGTATTGATCAGGAAGTGTTCTAGCATTTAGCTGCCTGTAATCTCCACATGGGCGAAGAGTACCATCTTTTTTCAAAACCACATGCAGTGGACTTGCCCATTGTGAACTGGAGGGTTTTATTATGTTATTATCCAACATGAATTGGAACTCTTGCTTTACTGCTGCCAGCCTTTGATGATCTAGCTGCCGTGCTTTAGAATTTACAGGTGGACCATTTGTTTCGATGTGATGTTGAACATTATGTTTTACACCTGATAAGAACAAATTTGGTTTGCATAAATCTGGATATTGTTTTAGCAGAGTATGAAATTTGGTCGAACTATTTACTCCCAGAAAGCATGTAACCTAACGACAACGTTGCGCCTGAATTTTCTTTTCATTGTCACGAAAAGGTTTGCAGTAAAAACCTTTTTTCAATAAAGCAAAAATATTGCCATTTCCACCCTTTTATTCTCAAAGGAAAACAAAATGATTTTTAAAGCTTTTTTAAAAAATATTGTTTCTTAGGTTAAAAAATAAGCAAATGGCAACCCTTATTTTTTCATTTTTGTTTGTTGTCATGATAAGGTCATCAGAAATATAAAGCTGAAAGCTTTTTCCAAGGAAACGAAATATGGCAAATATTAACCTTTCCAGCGAAAATATTAATAAATAATTAGAAAATATTTTGCAAAAAACCTCATTTAAGGGAAAGCAAATAAACGAGCATAAAACCATGTTTTTGGATTGTTTTCTAAGGTCTGCGAAAGTACATTGCGTAAATTTTGTTTTAAAGTTTTCTCATAGTCACGGTTTAGATTTAAAAAGTTGGGAAAACATTTCTGTTGAATCTGAATCATATCTAGTCAACGGCTTTACCGTCTTCCTGTAATAACGAGAAATACTTTAGCAGTTTTCGAGTTTTGCTTTTTTAAGAAAATGTGAACACAACAAATACAAGTTATCGTTAATTTTTCGAAACTTTTTTTTCGAATAATCACATTAAAAATGAATAAAATTTTAAAAAATTTCATTTTGATCTTCAATATAATACAAAAATTTCCTCTTATCTTTCAGAAAAAGGAGCATATCTGACGAGGAAGTAACTTATTTGAATGAAGATTGTTTCGCTAATTCCTTGATGTTAAATATGTTGTGTAATCGCTGGTGGTTATTATACCTATAATATCATTTGTTTATGTATTGACGAAATAGTTGATTTAATTATGGTATATCTGTTTTTGTATTATTCACTAATGGTAATAATGGATAATATTTTTATATATGAACAAAATACTTATTATAATTATGGCATATCTGATTTGTACTAATGCACTTGTCATATACTAATTGTTATGATAATCATAATATTTATTTTTTGTTGAGCATTAAAAAAATATGATTGGAATTTCTACATTCATTAAACAATTTTTTTAATTAAATATTTTGTTATCATTAAATTTCCTACATTTATCATATCATACATATTAAGTAAGAGATAAATAATCAGTTGCATTTTATTTATTTTGAAAAAAGAAGATATTTCACGTTAATTTTCTTTGATATAGAAAATACTGAACACTTTTGCACTCATCAAAACTTCTCACACCACATAAATTTCTGAATAAGAAAGACGAAAATACGCAGACCCACTTTAAGTATTACATATGTTCTATTTATTTTGTGTTTCCATTAATCAAATCGTTGAATTAAAAAAATTCATATTAAACGATATTTTAACTAGTAAATCGCTAAGTTCTTACAGCAAAGTAAGTCAGACTGATAAAAAATGACTATTTTCTCCAAAATAATCAAGCAAAATTGATGGAAAGGAGAATTTTCCTCGGACTGAGAAGCTATAAGAAGTAAAATATAAAACAAATAATAAAACGCGCTGTCATGCAATCGTGGGAGAGATGACATCACGTTCAGAATGACGTACACTAGCAATAGTATTAAATTGCATTGTCAATGAAAATCTCAAGACAAGAGAGATTTTAGCTGAGCATACGAAACGCTGCAAACGGAAACCTTATAATTATGTAGATTTAAGATGATTTTAATCTTAGAACTAGCTTTATTCAAGGTTTCTTTTCCACTTGAAAACCCTAAGACAACCTCGTTTTAAGGTTGTTATGTAGAAGGCTGTTTTCCAAGGTTTTGGATTAGGGTAATGTGCGTAGAATAGAGCAGATTGTCGCAGACGTCGTTTTAAGGTTAGAAGGTTTACACGTAAACCGTATAAAAACCGTTTTTAGGTTTACATGAAAAGGTTTTTGTTGAGTGAAAAAAACCTTATATTGCTATCTGGGACAGCTACAGATTTGGCAGATTTTTAAGTGCCGCCAATCTACACTTAAAATTTTTGGAAAAAATCTTAAAATGAAACACTTCGTTTAAAATCAAAGTAGTCAATCGGATTTCGGTGGAAAATGGGCCGATATAGAGTTTAGCATAGATTCAAAACAAACTTTTCTCTCACCTAATTCTATAGCCATTATGAACTCTAATAAATAAGATTCAAAATGAAATAACATTTCCAAAACGGACGTTTACTAAGATAAAGTTTCTTGTTATGGACATTGGTACATTTTCGTTACATTTCACTCCATAAAATATTTCGCTCCTAAAAAAATTAAATTGCATCTTGTTTTGTTTTTGGCAAGTCCCAAAGACGCATTTTCGTAACACTAAAAAATGGCGACAAAAAAGAATGGTTCTTTTTTTTGTTTCGTTCGCTACATTAAAGACGTCTCCAGTGTAACTGAATGACTGTTCATATGGAAATCGCAGGGATTCGGCACATACAACAACGCCCCCTATAGTTCGTTGCGATCGCGAATTTATTTTGCAAGGGTCACGATGCTCAGCTATTTTTTCGAGTCTCAAAAACTGTCCCAAGATCCTGCAGATCAGGTGAGTAGAAGTAGGCAACCGATAATGTAAACAATTGGGTATAATATAAAAAAAAACACAACTACTTCCACTTCGAAAATTTTAGTAGGAATAACATATGCTATAGCGCAATGCTAAATGAATGGAAGATAGTGGTTGTTGTTTAATATTTTACATGTGCTAATTAAATTTGATTTGAAAACATTGACTTTTTTTAAAATATGGATTCTATATGATGTCCGTTAAGTTTATTTGGTTCGATATCTCATGTTGTCAGAAGAGAAAAAAAACTTTTAATTTAATTAATAAACTGAGTTTTAAATATGTTTACTAAAAACATTAACTTACTTAGATGAAACAACAAAATCAATTATTACAAGACGAACTTTTCTTTATTAATACAATATAATCCGGCGAGCAGCTATTTAAAAGATCGAACATTCCGTTTGTTCATTTGTGGCTTGAAGTCAGGCTCGCAGAAAATGCCGTTCACTGGTTAAATTTAGTAGGAATAACACAACCTGTGACGTAGGCGATATCTATCTGGAAAAATTCTTTACCGAGATCACTGTATTAAAACAGAATGTCTTACTTTGACCCATGGAGTCTAGAGTCTCTTATGGAGGCCCAGCTTAATGTAAAATTCCCCCCACAATGTGATTCGTCAGAATTTAACGGATGTGAAACTGCCGCTAGGTGGCATTACTTACCTGTTGGGACACTAATTTTTCATTCGTCATTAGTACACGTGCGCATTATTAACTGCACGTGTAAATATTAATTATCGATATTATAAAAAAAAATTTTAAGTTTTCTGAAGGAATAATAATGGGGATGTTTTGTTATTGCCCCGGATGCAAGACAGGCTATCCATCTGAGGTAAAAAAGAGAAAAGAAAAGCAGCTTCCTGGTATCAGCTTGTTTAAAGCTCCAAATGTAAGTTTTTAATTATGATTTCGTTTGATGAACTGAATCAGGCAAACATACAGTGTTATGGTAAAATGTATTGTTATAGTTTCTAATTGTACTATAGAATGCTGTGAACTTTATTTCTTATCATTTCCTCTATTTTATTAAAAAATATTTTGTAAATATCAACACACTTTGTGTATATTATTTATACCCAAAAAAGTTACATGAGATTATGTGGAAAGAATTTAGTGTGCTGAGTGTTAACATAATTTATTTTTTGTTAAGTGAAGTCTCTATATCAACTCAATTATTGTGATACAATAATTCATTGCTACTCCCTTTGAATGCTTGATTGTATTTATTTTCAAAGCAGAATTTTTTTTTTATGGTGTTGAGGATGAAGATTGTTTTTGATAATTTCTATTTTGAAGTTTTTGTACTTATCTGCTTTATAATTAGATGCAGTAGTTCAGATGAGTCTGTTTAATATTTTAAGAAAGTGTTCACATAAGTTTTGATACAAAATTAAAGTGTAAAATCACTATTTAGAATAATTTGATCATAATTTTTTTTTAAACAAGTTTTGTTGTATTACTTAAGTAAATGACATTGATTTTAACTTACAATGCTGAATCAGATATAGTTATGTCGTGTGCTAAGTAAGTGTATGTTAAAAGAATAATTGTTCAATATAGGGCGATGATGTTATCCATTAAAGAATAATACATTATATGTTTGTTATAAGAATTATTTTTTTTTAATCTATTGTGTATTACTTTTAGAGTTTCTGTTGTTATAGAAGAGATTATCAATGATTATTAAGATTTTTAATAATTAAAGATATAATTATTGTTCTATATATTTTAATGAAATTTCTGTGTGTAACAATATTTACTTCACATTATCATTCTTTCATCAAAGTAATGCTAAGTAACAAAATTATTCAGTTTATTATTAATGTTATTAACTCATATCAGATATTATAATTTTACTTGTTTGAATGACAAAGTATTTGTTTGCCATTGTATGACGTGTTTGGCCATATTTAGGAATTAAATAATTTATTAATCACAAATTAATGTTAATTTCTTTTAATATACTTATCAAAAGAGATTTTATTATACATATTTTCTGATATGAGCTGTTTAGATATAAATACCTCACTTTATGTGCATTATTTTTTTCAGGATATTAATCTTCTTGAAAAGTGGCAAAAAGCAATTTCTCGTGCAGATAGGATGTTTAAGTCCACTGATCATGTTTGTGCTCCGCATTTTGGTGAAGATGATGTTGAGACCCATTATCAAGTTACATTACCTGGCGGGGTAAGTTTTTAATTAATATTTTCTTTTTTTTTAAATTGGTGTTTTTATTTATTTATTTATTTTTTTGTCTGCTACTTATATTTTGTTAATTGATTTATCTTTAATACTAATATTTATATTTTGTACTAATTCTAATATTATATTGTAATTAAAAACATTTATACTAATATTAAAAATAGTTGCCAGTTTTTTTTTTCTGCACCCTTTAATCCATTTCATTTATTTATGTATTTTATTTATTGGATTTATTAACCTGCTGCTATTCAGTATTTCTCAAATTTATTATAATTCATGTATTCTGCTTCTCGAATAGAAACAATGTGTTATTTCATATTTTTGTGTGTTTATTAATTGAAATGTTTATTAATTTTAATTCATAGCTAATGGTCTCTAAACATGAAAAAGAAATTTTAAAGGAATCTGCTCATTTTTTTCTGGCATTTGCCTGGAACTTTTACATTTCAGTTTATTCTGCCCTTCATGAATTTCTTGTTTAACATATTTACTAATTTTAATTTATATCTACTCTTAAGATGAAGAAGAGATTGTAATATGGTGTATAAATTTTTTTTCGGGCATAGGTAATTTTTTTATTAATATTATTACTTTTTGCCATTCATAAATTTTATGTTTGAAGTATTAATCAATTTTTATTTCCAGCTGGTGGTCTTTACAGATGATGATTACTTTTCTGGCTTTTGCCTGGAACTTTTTTTTTTCATCTTCATACATGTAATGTTTGACTCATTAATTAATTCTCTAAAGATATATGTCAGAAATTACTCATATTTCAGGAATTAAATAAATATAATTGTTTGTTTTCATAGCCAGTGCTTCCTAAAGGTGAAGAAGAAATTGTGATAGGATAACCTGCAGTTTTTCTTTGCTTCTTAAGATTTTTTTTTTTTTTTTTTTTGCCATTCATAAATTTTATGTTTCAAGTATAAATCAATTTTCATTTCTAGCTGATGGTCTTTAGAGATGATGGTTACTTTTCTGGCTTTTGCCTGGAACTTATTATTTTTTTTTCCATAAATGTTGTGTTTGACTCATTAATTAATTCTCTAAAGATATATTTCAGGAATTAAATGAATATAATTGTTTATTTTCATAGCCAGTGCTTCCTAAAGGTGAAGAAGAAATTGTGATAAGATCTATTAACCTGCAGTTTTTTTTTTTTTTTTTCCTCTTCTTTAGATTTTTCTGGCATAGCCCTGGAACTTTAATATTTTAAATTTTTTGCCATTCATAAATTTCATGTTTGAAGTATTAATTATTTTTATGGCTAGTGATCACTTTTCTGGCTTTTGCCTGGAACTTTTTGTTTTTATTTTGTATTTAAATGGAACTTTTAAAATTTATAGCTTCCGTTCTCTACAGATGAAAAATAAATTGTAATAAGCTGTATTGACCTGTTGCCTTTTTTACTTCTGTAATGTTTTTCTGGCATTTGCGTGGATCTTTTATATATCATATTTTTCTGCCTTTCATGAATTTCATATTTCAGAAATTAAATGGACATAATTGTTTATTTTTATAGCCAGTGCCTCTTAAAGGTGAAGAAGAAATTGTGATAGGATCTATTAACCTGCAGTTTTCTTTGATTCTTTAAATTTTTCTGGCATTGCCCTGGAACTTTAATATTTTCTATTTTTGGCCATTCATAAATTTCATGTTTGAGACATGAATTATTTTTATAGCTAGTGGTCTCTAAAGATGAAGAAGAAATTATAGTGTGGTGAATTAATTTATACTTCCTTGTGCTAGAATTTGAGAATTGTACTTATATTATAACTGTAAGATATATGTAAGCACAACTTGCTCTATGACTTAGTTTAAAATACATAATTAAGTTTATTTAAAATTACTTTTAATGTTATGGAACCCAGAGTGTTTCTTCCTTATGAGTAGTGGGTGAAGTATCATCCTTTGAGTCATCAAAAAATGCATTGCTAAATAATTGACTCCGCTGTAGCTGATGTTAGTAAAACTATGCAGCTCTTTGGGGTCAGTCATATTTGGCCAAGAGTTAATGAAGCAGAAGCAAGAGTGTTCTTCCGATGATAATTGCTACGGTATGCCTTTTTTTTCTTCCTATTAATATGTAGTTATCCAGCATATTAGTCCAAATTTAATGATTGAGATTTCTTTTTTAATGTTAAAACTGTTTCATAATAATGTTTCAGTCATGTTTTCCTAAACTTTTTATGCTTGCCTTTTTTATACAGAAATTTATTAATATTTTTTTGACAATGTAGTTTATTAAAAGTTGTTAAAGTTTCTAAAATTTACTATTTGAACAGAGGCAGAGTTTATTAGAAAATTGCATCAAAGGACAATAAAAGCATAATTTTTATTTGAAAAGTATTATGGGAAAAACAGTTTTAATGCAGTTCTTTCAAAGTTTAACATTCAAATTTTTAAAATCAATAGCTATCCAATTGAATTTATAACGTTAATTTTTATTTTACGTTTGATTAATTTTTGAACTACGAAAATAGCATTTAACTTTGAGAATTTGTTTTGGAAAAATGTAAAAAAAAAGGAAATAATGTCAGAAAAATAACTTCTCTTTTACTAAAACACTAAATTAATAAATGTTTGCTTTTGCAAGATGTTTGTTTAGCCCTGAGAAAATTCTATAACATCAATATAAAACCATCTCAAAAATAAAAACCAAGCAATTTTTAATAATAATTTGGACATATCTGAAATAATAAAAATGAAATTGGCACATAATTTTATAAGTTCGTTTCAAAAAATTTCTATAAAATAATCATCAAAAAATGTATCTCTCAAAAAAATATTTTTGCCTGCTTTATCTTATGTAAATTCTTTGAAATCACTGAAAAATCAATCGAATCAATTACGTAGAAAAGAAAATCAACAGATTCTTTAATTATTATTTGAATTATATGCTTAAAAATGGACTATTTTTTTTAAACGTTTTTACAGTACTTAAAATTATTTTATCTAAATACACTTTCATGAATCGCAAAATTATTCAATTAATCTGTTACTTTAGTCTATCCAATTAAATATTTTAGCAAAACTAAATAAAAAATGAAGAAACATAAATTAAATTTCAAACAATTAATAATACTTTAAGTGTTTGGAAAACTCAACCAAGATTTGTGATCAGCGCTTTCTTTATCATCCCCAGATGAGGAGAGAAACTGAGACTCCCCCCCCCCCTCACCCAGAACTTGTTTTTGCCAGAGCTTTTACTCTGGCCGTTAGGTGGAGTTCTGAAGCTAGGTACAGAGTTTGTTTGGGAGGGTGAAAAAGATCTGCTTCCGTTTTCTAAGCGCGAGCTGGATATCCTACCGCTTTAGGATCCCTGCTTTGACCGAAGAAAACATTAATTAACCATATGTGTGTAAAAAAAAGTTTAAAAAATATATATTTTTGATTTGCAACTTCTTGGATCAAATTTATCAGCCTGCGTATTCATAATCTCACACCTGTAAAGTGAATTACCCTCGTAGTAATGGAAACAATATAGAAAGTGTGTTAAAAAGGTTATTTCCATGTAGATCTAATTCATAGATTATCTTCTTTATACCGAGAAAAATCGATGTGAATGATAAAATATATTTTTGCTGACAGTTAATAAAATTCAGATTGTGCGTGCAGAAATATTTTTTAAAAATATTGTGTTTTCTGTACGATTTATATAATCAATACACCATTCATTCAAATTCTCCTTGAGTAAAGGAACTATTATTATTCAAGGCAATCTCATTCTATGTAGCAACACTAACAGCAAATAGTCTCTATGCAATGTGTGTCATAGTTGCAATGATGTTCTAACAGAAAATTATTTTCATACATGAAAATTTATTGTTAGTGTCGATAAGTTTACAATTGTAGTTCATAATTATTCCTCGTTATTATAAAACATTTTACTTCTGTTCTAAAAATTATACAAAAAGAAGTAGTTTCATTTCATTGTTTTGTGCTCATAATATGGAAATAATTTATTTAAGCACTCATTGTGATAAATTAATCAATGAAAAAAGAATAATTTGGTTTAAGTAACACTTTAAACAAACTTTTCATGCAATGCATTATTAAACAGTTATAAATAGATTGAAGTTGCAGTTATACACAAGAAATTTAAATTGTAATTTTCCTGTTCACACTGAGAAAATATTTTCTGTATTCAGTTTGTGCAATTTAATACTCGTAAATAGAATTAAACTTTGTTGACTTTCTCGTATTTATGTTAATGAATAAGAGCTTGCTTTTCTTGTGCATAATAGAACATTGATATAAAAATTGGAAATTAATGTTTTTTTGGTTTATAATGAACCTTTCTTTGCCTTTCTTGGTTTATAATGAACTATATTTCTGCAGTGTCTTTGTGAATAAAATGCTAATGAAATCAAATTTGATAATTTCATGTTGATAATAGTTATTATCATGTTATTACAAAAAGTAAAATAATTTAATTTAGTTTTGTTTCTTGGTATGTTCGACAAAAGAGAAATATTAAAGTTGGTTGTGAAAAATAAAATATGTTTACATCTCAATATAATTTAAATTAATGCTTTCACAGATGCACCTATTAATAAATCATATTTCATCAGTATTATATTTTACTTAATTGAAATTTTAGTCAAAGTAAGTGACTTGATACAGCATGCTCTTTTTTGTAGTTCTGCAATGTAGTTATTAATGCTACAACTATGTTATTAAAGGCCTAACTTAATTCAAAATAATTATCATCCTGTAAGCAAACCTTATTCTTATTTTTGTAATAAGAGGTTTTCAAGTCCAAATAATCACTGTAAAATTCATACTGGTGAGAAGCCTTTTTCTTGTAGTATACATAAGATATTTTCCATGAATAATTATGAATAAACAAACACAGTTTAGTTCATACTGGGGAAAAACCTTATTCTTGTACTATATGTAATAAGAGTTTTTCAGAAAAAAGTAATATGACTAAACACAGTCGTGCTCATACTGGTGAGAAGCCTTATTCTTGTAGTATATGTAATAAAAATATTCGCTAAAAAGTAATCTGACCAGTCACAGTCATCTTCATACTGGTGTGAAAACTTTTTCTTGTAGTATATGTAATAAGAGTTTTTCACGAAAATGTTATCTCACTACACACGGTCATGCTCATACTGGTGAGAAACCTTATTCTTGTAGTATATGCAATAAGAGTTTTTCACTCAAAGATATTCTGAAAAGACACAGTCTTGTTCATACTGGTGAGAAGCCTTATTCTTGTATTATATGTAATAAGGGTTTTTCACTAAAAAGTAATATGACTACACACAGTTGTGTTCATACTGGTGATAAGCCTTATTCTTGTAGTATATGTAAAAAGAGTTTTTCACTAAGGAGTGATCTGACACGACACAGTCTTGTTCATACTGGTGAGAAGCCTTATTCTTGTATTATATGTAATAAGGGTTTTTCACTAAAAAGTAATATGACTATACACAGTCGTGCTCATACTGGTGAGAAACCTTTTTCTTGTAGTATATGTAATAAGAGTTTTTCACGAAAAAGTAGTTTGAAGAGTCACAGTCTTGTTCATACTGGTGAGAAGCCTTATTCTTGTTGTATATGTAACAAGAGTTTTTCACAAAAAAGTGATCTCACTACACACAGTCGTGTTCATACTGGTGATAAGCCTTATTCTTGTAGTATATGTAAAAAGAGTTTTTCACAAAAAAGTTATCTGACTGCACACAGTCGTGCTCATACTGGTGAGAAACCTTTTTCTTGTAGTAAATGTAATAAGAGTTTTTCGCGAAAAAGTCATCTCACTAGACACGGTTGTGTTTCTACTGGTGAGAAGCCTTATTCTTAGTTTGCTTATAAAACATATAAAGTAGTATAGATTGCTTCATAAAATCAATTTCTTGTTCTTCAAATTTAAATATTTACTGATCATAATTTTTTTAATCACATTTTAATGTTTTTGAGCCTATATTTAACCAAAAATTTGAAGAATGCACAAGATTTCTCCATCTCTTAAAAAATAATCGAAATCTTAAATCATAATTAAGTTTTTTTTTTTTAAATTCACAAAACTGTTTAACTAAATAATTAAATTTAATAAAGAAATATGCAAATGATTTTAATTTGTCATTTTTAAATAGCTGCCCAGTTCATTAAAAAAAATTCTTGTCATGAGGTCTTTATGTATAAGTGTATGATATTAATGTGTAATTGTGTAGTTCTTTTCTTATAATGGTTTAGCACATTTTCAATATCTTGTTATAAATATTTCTATTTTTCTATAAGCGGTTAAAATATAATGCACTTTATTTAATTTTATACTTATACTGTGTATTATATCATAATGGAATTTGTCAAAGATATTTTTTAAAAATTATTATTTTTAATACAATTTCCATATCTTGTACAAAATATATTTCTATTTTTTTGTTTATAGACAATTAAAATAAAATGCACTTACTTTCAAATTGCATTTACAAGTTTTTTAATGAAATTTTATAAATTTGTAAAAGACATTCTTTAGAACTTATTTCATTTTATCTTTTAAGAATTTTTTTAAGCTATTATAATTATGTTCATGTGAAGTGATTTATTGTCACATTTTATGTAAAGTAAGGATGTTCAATTTTTTTAACAATTATGTTCCTAATATTAAATAATCTATTTTTTGTTGTGTGTTATAAAATATTTTTACGAAATAGATAGCTTTCTGGTTGTTCATAGACGTGTTTATTATGGTGTGATTTACTATTGTACATTAGACAACGTATGAAAAGTTGAATTCATAAGATTGAATAACCTAACTTTTGTATGGTGGGAGATGATATTGTACTTTTTGTCAAATGAGATTACTCAACACTATGAAAAGTTGAATTTATATGGCTGGATGATGTAGTTTTTTTTTTTTTTTTTTTGTGTGTGTGTAATAAAATATTCTCACAAAATAGCATTCTGGTTATTCACCGTCGTGTTTATTATGGTGTGATTTATTATTGTACATAATGCGATGTATGAAAAGTTGAATTCATTGGGTTGAACTGCCTATTTTACTGGAGACAGGATATAATTTTATACTCGTAATTAATTTAATTAAAAAATGAAACATGCACATTAAGCACAACAATCTACTAGAACTGAGGTATGCGAGCAACCCCCAGGGGTCGCAACTAAAGAACTAGTATTTTGCTAATATTAGTGAGCCGAGCAACCCAGAAACAAGCTGTAATACCGGAACGCCTGGGTCGGCTCTTTGACAGAGATTACACTCTTAATTAATATTATGTATTTGATACTGAGTTAATTGTTTTTATTAACCCCCATCGTTCAATTTTGCATTGAATCGAATCCCAATTTGTATATATGTATATAGTCTTAACCAAGTATCGCTCGTATCGAACAATTGCTTAGCAATGGATTCTACTTGGAATAATTTCTCTGTTTCTGAGCAATTAACACCTTGAACACTTCTCAAAAGAACACAAAATACATGCACAATATACTCAGAAAATAAAGGTTTTACTTTTTTTATGGTACATTTTAATTAAATTATTTTTGGCATGTAAAATAATGGATATTGAATTTTTTAAAGCAACTTAGAAATAAATGAAATATTTTGTATGCACTTTTGCTTTATATTATTAAAAGTAATTATGATGTTCTAAAATAAATTTAGGAAATCTTTACAAGTTCAGACTATTGACGATCGAAATGGGCTGCAGATGGCGTAGAGCAGAACTCTCTACTTATGGCAACACTTCACATGCTTTCCCCATTAGCGTGTGGAAAGTTATAGAGGAAGGAAGTACGTTAGTTTCTCTCGATTTTCATATAGATTAAAATCTTTTAAGTTGGAAAACTATATGAAACTGAAAACTACATTAAACATAGTTTTAAAGAAAAGTATCGGGGAAATTTAAAAAAATATTTTTATTAAATAAAAAGGAAAAATATCGTAGTACATTCCTATATAACTGAAAAGAGGAAGAGAAGGGCAAAAGGCATGAAACCGGTCTCTCACCAGATGGCGTATTCGAGTGTTGCGATAGTCAATCGTAGTACATTCCTATACAACTGAAAAGAGGAGGAGAGGGAAGGGAGAAGGGCTAAATACATGAAACCGGTCTCTCCCCAGATGGCGTATTCGAGTGTTGCGATCGACAATACATATATGTTGAGTGCCATTGAACGCAACTATGACACGCCGCCAGATGGCGATAATAAATGATCACCGAACAACAGAAATAGATCAGAGAATGATCTGATAACAGGGTAGACAATGAATATGTGACGAAGAGAAGAGACGTTCTTCTTCCTGCTTTTTCTATGAGTGTTTTTTTTTTTTTGTTCTTTACTGATGTTAAAAGTGACTGTCCTTACTTTACATATTTGCCACCTCATATTAACAAATATAAAGCTGATTTTTTTTTTAACCATTTGAGTGTAATAGACAAAGTTATAGAGTGTAAACGGGGTTCAGTAAATACTGTTCTTAATTTAAAATTTTTGAATTGTATTCAAAAATAAAGTAAAAACCGTATCTACATTAGCGGTCGTAGATTAATTTTCAAACAAGGAAGAAATTAAGCTTTTCGAAATCTGACGAATCATCATTAAGTAAAGCAGGATGATTAAATTTAAACCTGGTATGGCAAATATTTCAAACATTTGCCTCAACTTCCTTCCTGGTTTCTTTAGCAATCAATCAGGTTTTGTTGTTTTAAAATTTCGTATAATGATTTTACATGTTTTTATAACTTTTCTGCGTTAGTTTCATTGAACTTTACTTAGCAACACGTGTATGTGTTTTCATGTCATTTTGAGCACCCGATAAAAGTTATATTAAAAACTGTGGTTACGGAGCTTCCAATATATGAGCTTATCAAAATATATGATTGCATATATCTAAAAACTTGAGCTCAAAAAATTAAGGAAGAATTACAAAGATTTTGAAAATTTTGTTAAATATTCTTTCCTAAACCATTGAAACAAATGAATTTTCTAACTATTCCGTTTTCACCTTTTCTCAGGTGCGGTTAGAAGATTCGCATCCACTATTATGTATTAGATTTAAGATATCAATAAAGACTAAAAAAATAAAATGCTTAATTATGGATTGCATTTATCTAAATATCTTTATATTTCGAAGCATTGTGCAATCTGATCCTTTCTCAATCCGCGGCTTCTCCAAATTATTTGACAATCTAATAAAGTATTTTGGAATACATTCGACTCAAATATGTCAAAAAATTTCACGTGATATATAAAATTAACCAGTAAATAAAAAAAAAGGATATTTCGTTTCAAATTAACTTTATTTAACAATGGTTAAAAATTATAATATTAAACGCTGCGGAACAAGTTTTCAAGGAGACATAATTTTTTTAGAAACTAGTTAATTTTAAATTAAACTATAGGCCATGCATTTTATGGAAAATTATATTGGGGAAGAAAAAAAGTGATTTGGCTTATATTATTTAAGTCTTAATAGATAAATAACTCTTGATAAATTATAATTGATATTAAATAGATAAATAAGACTATTCAAAAGGTACCTTTTTCATTTACATTCCGAAATAATGTTTTATTTTTATACGAATATAAAAAGTTTCTAATCGTTGTGCCTTAGAAAATGATTGATATAAAAGTTTATATCATCGTTTTTAAGTATGCTAAGTTAAAAGGCTTGCACTCGCGGGTAGCACTTAATAATTTTGTTAATCTGACCTTTTTCTTAATAAGAATGCTCTGGATTGATCCATCAATGATTGTTCGGGCAGATTATGTAAAAAATTTGAGATTTTTCGAACCTAAGAAAAAATGAAATTTTGCCAGCATCGGCAATAATTAACGCCATGTTGATGCGACTGAGTATAAATAATTATGTAATGTATGAAAAACCATAGCAAGCCTCAATTTTGATGTTTTGTTTTATAAAATTAGAAATAAGAAAAGACTAGAGCAAAGTTTCTCATTAATTGGTTTGAGTAAAAGCTTATGATTGACGTAATTTCCAATCCAAGCATTGTATATACAAAAATACGATTTTTATGTGTATTTTTAAATATTCTATTTCCTATATAGGTCAGTATAACAAATAATATTTTATTTTAACTTAATTAAGTTATTATTGATGGTGTAAATTATCTTGAAATACATTTGTAATAGAAAATATGTATTTACATAAATTTATCTAAGCTTCTTTTTAACGAAATAGTCTCTTTTCCCAGAACAATCAAAATGTAAAAAAGTTATATACAAATGTTTTCATTCATAACTTATTTCCGAAAAGTTTTGAGAAAATAAGATATTTTATCCTCTACATTTATTATTTAACCGTGTAATTTTTAGATATAGAATATCCTTTAAAGCTAAAATAATAAAAATTTTGCTTATTCTGCCACTTAATATTGTTACGCATTTGAAGCAATTCGGTCTTAAATAGTCGAAACGAAATTTTAAAAAATTATTTGATAATAAAATAAAATAGTTTTAAACATCAACATCTACTGAAATTTAAAAAAAAAAAAAAATCGTACGCTTAATTTCAAATTAATTAGTAGTAAAAAAAGGATCTATCGTATGAAATGGAACTTATTAGTTAAAAATTCTAAGAACATTCATCATAGTCAATCAAGTTTTACCTAGAAATTAAACCTTGAAACAAATCAGAATATAAATTTTGAATTCGATAATGCTGTAAGTTATTTAGAATTATGAAAGAACAAAATTAAATCAATCAACTTTTGATGTTAACAAGGTGTCTTTAAAAATTATTTAGCTATATTAATAAAAAATAAAGATAATTAAAAGAAAATTTATCTTTCATAAATAATTGCTAACTTCAATTATAAACTAAACAAATACAACAACATTAAAATACAACTATTAACATTAATGCTTAAATTTTGTTGCATCGTTAAATTTAAACTTTTATTTTGCTAAATTATAAATAAATTATCTCATTTTTTTTTAAAAAAATAATTTTAAGGATTTAAAGAAATAACTTTCTTTTAAAAAATCTGAAGTTTTGAAAAAATTTTGGAGTAAGGCACGTGCTTGCTTTAGATTCTCTTCCTAGAAATTAATGATTCAAGCAAATCAGTACCAAAACATACTGCCAGTTCCGCAGATAACTCCAATACTATGAGACAAAATTTAATTATGTTATTGTGAATGACGGAAATTGGTGGCTGTTAATTTCCACCAGTGGATGTTGACAATCACATAGTCGCTTTGGTAAATGTCCGAAATATATACTAGGTCTAGTTAAGTGCAACGGCCCGATATGCATTTGCTCGGTATACCCTGCATCAATGTTTCTAAAGTTCAATGCCACTGCCCGGTATGCCCTGCATCAATGTTTTTTTGAGGTCAAGTGCCTCTGTCCAGTATCCATTTTACCGGATCTCCGAACACTGATGTTTCTCCCACTCTATCGCAAGAAAAATGGCGAATAAATATAATAATATCAACGAACAAATTTATATCTAGTCGGATAAAACAAATATTTCGGACATTCACTGGTGAAATTTGACATTTCTCTTCAGTCATTAACTGTAGCAATTATACTGTAAAATCTTTGTCAGGAGGAAAAAGAAGTTATGAAAATGATGGGGAAATAAATATTACAACTAAGACATTTTCACGCTACATGAACGAATCTGTCAATTGCCAAAGTGGAATAGTTTTTGTGTGGTTCCTACGAACTTTCAATTGTATTTAAAAATTTCCCCTGATAATTAAATGTTATAATAATGATTAAAAAAAAAAACAAGAGCATTATAAAAATTTTGTTGATTTAATTTCAGTCACGGATAGCATGATTGTAATTTAAATCATTAAAAACCAGTTTGTATGTCACAGACTAAATGGGGATGTAAGGTGATTATTTGGACTGCTAGATTTATTAATTAGATTAACTGAATTATTATTTTTTTCTTATTATTAATTTTAAATCCATTTATGCTGTGATTATCCTCAACACTGATACCGAAGATTTTGATAAAATTCTGACTAAGATATTTATTTCTGACACCAAATATGAAGTTCTTAATCAAATTGTGACTTAATGTGCCACAAACTGTTTTAAAATATGTGAACAGAGAGTTCCGATTCCTTATTCTTAATATAAATTTTTTAAATCTTTATTAAGTATGTAATCGAAATAGTATGCAAATATAGGTCGCAGGCTAATATTTAAGCGAGGAAGTAATAAAAAGATAGTTGGGAACTTATTGAATCACTAGTTAAGAAGATAGGATGAAAAAACGGCAAAACCAATTTGATTGCCTAATGATACTTAGATATAGATCTACCGATCTCCGTTCAATTTCTTTATGTTTCGCCCGAAAATCAAATATGTTTGGTTATTTACCCCTATTCTGATTCGCTAGTTTTCACAGATATTGCTTTTTTCTCGTTAACTTCTAACATGCATAAAGTTAATTTGCGGCCTTTGTCTATTTCTTTTATTATAATTTTGTCTCAGATTCTAAAAGTTTCCATTATATTGACATCTTGTATTAAAAGTAACAATTACGGAATACCCCATATTTGATTAGATAATTTTATTTTTTATTTGAAAAAATTTTATTAGAACATATATTTACCAAACTATTTGGCCGTTATCTGAATTTTCTAAATTCAACATGAAGTTAGAGGCTCTTTTCCAACTTTTTTTTACTCAATTAAATGGAATTATAAAGAATTTTCAATATAGTTTTTTTTTCCTCTTTAAACGAAAGTTAAAAAACTGAAGCGTAAAAAAAAAACGAAATTTCGAAGAACCATTCTTTTTCAGAAGATGCTAACTCTAACACACACAAGATAATTTTTAAAGCTATAAATTAAGAATAATGCGCTTTCCCACCTTTTTGTTAAGTGTAATATCTAAATTCAAAAACTAGCTAATATATATATGCAGGGCCCGACTTAGCCTAATTGGGGCCCGAGGCAAAAATCTCTTTGGGGGCTCCCCTCTGCTTCACTATTTCAGTAATGAAGAACCTAACTTTATGGAGATATTTAAATTTTTCCCCTCATTAAAAATAGCAAGTAAAATTACTGGAACCTAAAATAGCTATTAAGTCCACCCCCCTCCAATGGTCAGACGAAATATCATTCTGTCCTTCTTATTGATTTTCTTACAATTCTATGTCCATCATGCTAAATGTTCCTCTTACGGGTTCCTTATATCTACGGCGCTAATTCCTAAATTGACCACATATCTGAACTGACCAAACCAATGACACGAGGCACTATATGACACGAGGCAACCTAGTTGAAAGCAACTAGTGGTTTCGGTGAAGTTGAAACGTGTCATATGATGGTTGCCCGGTTGCTTACAACCTGCTTTTAACTAGCAACTGAAGTTAAAACCTTTCAACTTTAGTGGAGCAACCAGATTAGTTGAAACGTGTAATATAGTAGTTTCCAAATACTTTCAACCCTAACTGGCAACATCCCCTCTGCAGAGGATCAAAATTGTGATGGCATGTCTTCGGATCTTCCTCAGGGATGTTTCCCAGACCGTCGCTAATAGCCCATTGTGCAGCTCTAGTGCGACGTAAACAAACTACAACAACAACCTAACTGGCAACCATTTAGTAAACAAAATACGCGTGCTGATTCTGTCGCATCCTGTATTTTTATCTTTTAAATTTAAACTTGGTTTAATCTTTTAACTATGGCTAGTTTTAAATGGAATTCTAGTGATATATGTATTTTCTTTAAAATTTTTCAAACGTATCCTTGTCTTTGGGACATAAATAACAAAGATAATGCAAACTTTATTACTTTATTTGATCATAAAATATGAATCTCTTTAAATGTAAATTTAACTAATAAAGTGCCCACAACAAAAAACTATTTTAAAATATCCCTTAATTAATAAATACCTCTTAAATCCATTTTTCAATTAAAAAACTGCATAAAAATATCTAGAATATTAAAAAAAAATATCTGTCCTTCCAAAAAAAAATTGCCTATAGCAACTTGCCTCGTCAGAATTTCTTCTGTGGAGATATTAAAAATTACAAATTATAATTGAATTTTAAAAGTGAAAAAAAAACTAGCATATAATTACAAATGTTTAAATATTTGAAAATTCGAAATTATATAGCTTGAACGCTAATCTTTTTAAACTCATTAATATTCTTTGACAGATATTTCCGAGTACTAATGAAATTTTGAAAGCAAACGAAAGAGATTATTTTGCTTTTAAATCGCCTTTTTTCTGTTCTAGTTCTTCTTTCAGAACCTCAGCTATCAGCTCAACGCCTACTTCAAGTACATCGTCAATAATCGCTTCCATGATAAAAAGAGCTTTTAGCAATAAACTTTATTTGAAAATATAAACAAACTAAGCGCCGTTCTGGTATTGGACTATTCAGAGTTGGTTGAACAAGCGAAGGTTGTAACGTGTGATCACAAACGAGAAACCAAAAACCGGTTTCTTAACTTAGTTGCCTCCACTTGGTTGCCCAGTGTCATCAGCACTGGCTATATGACACGAGGCAATCTAGTTGAAAACAACTAGCGGTTTCGGTGAAGTTGAAACGTGTCATATTATGGTTGCCCGGTTGCTTTCAACCTGCTTTCAACTAGCAACTGAAGTTAAAACCTTTCAACTTTAGTGGAGCAACCAGATTAGTTGAAACGTGTCATATAGTAGTTTCCAAATACTTTCAACCATTTAGTAAACAAAATACACGTGCTGATTCTGTCGCATCCTGTATTTTTATCTTTTAAATTTAAACTTGGTTTAATCTTTTAACTATGGCTAGTTTTAAGTGGAATTCTAGTGATATATGTATTTTTTTAATTTTTTTTTTTTAAATTTTTCAAACGTATCTTTGTCTTTGGGACATAAATAACAAAGATTATGCGAATAAACTAATTCGCTATAAACTAATTTCCTCTGTGGAGATATTAAAAGTTACAAATTATTATTGAGTTCTAAAAGTGAATGAAAAAAAAAAATAGCATATTACTAATTACAAATGTTTAAATATTCAAAATTATATAGCTTGAACGCTAAGCTTTTTAAACTCATTAATATTCTTTGACAGATATTTCCGAGTACTAATGAAATTTTGAAAGCAAACGAAAGAAATTATTTTGCTTTTAAATCACATTTTTTCTATTCTAGTTCTTCTTTCAGATGCTTAGCTATCAGCTCAACGCCTACTTCAAGTACATTGTCAATAATCGCTTCCATGATAATTAAAAGAGCTTTTAGCAATAAATTGTATGGAAAAATATAAACAAACTAAGTGCCGTTCTGGTATTGGACTATTCAGAGTTGGTTGAACAAGCGAAGGTTGTAACGTGTGATCACAAACGAGAAACCAAAAACCGGTTTCTTAATTTAGTTGCCTCCACTTGGTTGCCCATTGTCATCTTGCTGGTGACACCAGTTTGAATAAAGGAACGATCAGTGCGGTGCACTAGTATAACCAGTTTTAACATTGGAACGGTTGGTGCGATACCTGCTTTAATTCCGGTTAAAGAGTTTGCAGCTGCTTACTACATGTTATTTTGCGAGGCGATATTTTAAACAGATAATTTTGTTTTTATCGAAAGAAGTAAATTCGATAATTTCTGAGCTCAAATCTGCCGTATTTCATAAGATATTAATGTTATTAAGTAATTCTGGTTAGTTTAAAGTGAAAATTTCTTTTAGTTATTTATAGATATATTTTTAAAAAAGGTGACATGGTTGCTAGATTTTGAATAACTCGCTTTTTGGCAGTCCTGCAGATGTGGCATCTTTCCATTTGTTTATTACTGTTTGTTCTTGTTGCACGCTGTGCACTATCTTACGTTAGTGTTAACACTTTTATAATTGTAAACACAAGTATTGTTAGCATTGTAAACACAAGTAATAAATAATCAAATATCACGTGTCCGAGAATCTCAAAACACAATGATGCCAAATGGCTTTAAAATACAAAGGAAACAGTAACCCGGAGATTTAGGCGGTATCGAGCTTGCAGCGTTCCCTAGACTCCAAACCTCGCAGCCTTCGAACGCGGACGGTGACGTCACTATTCCCTGGAGTCTATTCTATACCACCGTTCGATAGTAAAACAAAATCCAAACCTCGCAACCCCCGAAGAGAGCGGTGAAGGGAATCCCAGCCCTTGAACAAAGGTTCGCACCCTCCCCCTAGGAAGTGACGTTTTGTATCGATAGTTATAAGAAAGTGACCAATGGCTTTTGTTTATCCTTTAATCGTTCTCCCTTCGATTGGGGTCGTGACCTCTTTCCCAGCGTTCACAGTGTTCTTCTAGAAAGAGAATGTATTTTTCTTTCATTTTGACAATTACATAGTCTAAAATAAATATTTACTTATTTTAATCTTTGATCTTTCTTCAAGAATTTAATATGTAGTATTCGTTTTAAACTTGCTTGCATTATTGTATTTATTATTAGAGAATCCATTCACTTATAACTATGTTTACTGACAGTTTGCGAGAAAAAGAAATATTCTTAAAATAAAAAATAACATCAGATTACAAATCAAATACATCTTTATTTATTACCTTTTCTAAAAATCATACTTTGAATGTTGTTTTAAGTAAGTGTAATTGATTGATTCAGAAATTTTATCACTAGATTATGAAACTTTAGAAATTATATATATCGAGAGCTTTAGATTTAACGAACTAATGATTAATAAAAGTTATTTAATTTGACAAAATTTTGAAATTTTCTATTTTTATTAATTTTTTTATTTATAAAAATTTTATTATATTTATGATTATTTTATTACCTTCTATTATTTATAATTTTTTTTTTAATATTTGCAATTGATGAAATGTGTAGCTTTATACCACTAAAATCTTTTAGTTTTAAAGCTACAATAAGTATCAAAATAGCACGCAATAAATAAGCTTTAATAAATAGGTAGAATGCATGAAATAAACTTTAAACTAGCATTTTTTAAATAATTGTTAGTTTAAATAATCTGAAAAAAATATGCATTAAAATTTTTTAAAAAAAAAGTGCTTTTTCAATTTTTAACTTTCTTATTTGTTATAACTCTTCTTTTTTTTTTTTTTTCGCAATTGCAAACTTCTACATTTTAATAATTGTAAGTTAGTCTTTCCAAAAAACATTATTTTCTTCTCTTTTATAATATTTTTTATAATAAATTACAATTCGCAACTCAAACAATGCAATATTTATTTTTCAAATTTAATAATTTATCTCTTTTTAGTAAATGATATTTTCAATCGTTGTGTTACATTGAACTGGAATTGGAAAAAAATTCTCTGCAATTTATTTTTTGCCTTTTATTACCCTCTTACATTAAACCCAACTCAGAAGACAGGGATGCCAAGTAGTCGTACTTTATTTAAGAATTTCATGCTAGAGTTATTAGTTACACAATTTCACTGTTGTCGTTCTAACCGTAAGGGCAATTCGTGATTTTTTTTATATTACAAATTCGTTTTTAAAGTTTAACTCATTACAAATATTTTTAATACTTTCAATTAAACACATTTTCAATTTCAAAATATCCTCAGTTGTTTTTATATTTGATGCTGGATTTAATTTTTTTTTTTTTTGCCTTATCATTTCCCATTGTTTATGTAAATAAATTATGAAAAAGTCATTCGGAAAAATATTTGTTTTTAAGTGCCACTTAAATTTGTAAAAGACTTTTTGAATTAGAATTAATTGTTTCAATCAGGATAACTTATTATTGTTAATATTGTTATGATAAAATATTATTTGAATATTACCAAAAAAAGACTAGTATAATAATGACCAATGAATACAGGTAAAACAGAATATATTAGTTAATATTTAAAAATTAATAATACTTAGCAAATTATTAATACTTAGCTAATATTTTAAAAAAATCTCAAAACAGAGAAAACAATTATGCTTGATTTTTTCTCTCCCTAAAATTTGCAATACTAACAATAAGTATTTTCAAAAGTTCAAATATCAAACAACAGTTTAAGAAATAACTAAAAAGTTTTCTTTAGTCTAGCATTTTTTTAGTACAATTTTTAAACAAAATATTTAAAACAACGTGATTAGAACTTTTGGGAGTTAGAACTTTTAGTTGTACATTTTCATTACTGTAGATCTAGCCATAAGGATTATTCGTGATTTTATTTTATTAAAAATTCGTGTTAGTAGTTTGACTCGATGCAAATATCAAGTTTTATTGCACACATTTTTAACAACAAAATTCTCTCAATTTTTTTTTCTGATTGACGCAGGATATTTTTTTCTTATGATTTACCATCTTGTGTGTAAATGAATTTTGCTAAATTAATTCAAAAGAAATTCTCTTTTTTTACACGTCGCATAAATTCGTAAAAAACTTTATGAAGTAGAATTAATCGCATACATTAAAATAATTTTAAGTATTATTTGAATAAAAACATAATAACGCTAGTTTAATAATAACAAATGAATATAAGAGAATATCTTTCGAATAACTTAGCTGATACTTAATGGAGAATCTCAAAACAGAAAAGAAAATAAAGCTTAAGTTTTGTTTTCCACCCTAAAATTTGTTATTTACCATTTTATTAAAGAAATAAGTATTTTAAAAAGGTCGAATGTCAAACAGAAGATTAAGAAATAACTTTAAAACGTTTTTCTTAATCATTTACTTTTTTAATGCTATTTCTAACAAAAAAAATTTAGAAAAGGTGATTTTAGAATTTTTTTAATCTTAATCTTAACAAATTTTATTCCTAAAAATAATGCATAATTTTTCAAAAAATAAATTGTCTCATATATTTTGTTATTTTAGATATAAGAGTAAAAATATCTTTTTGTCTTAGAAAATAAAAGGGGAAATTTTCGCATTTTAAAATAAGAACAGAAAAATAAAAAAAAAATAAAAATGTTTCTTAATTCGCGATTGCAACACTCGATACGCCATCTAGCGGGAGACTGTAAATATCGTGCATTAGTTCCCACATAACCATTGGCAATGACGGACGCCATTTTCTTAGCATAAAAAAAGAAGCAAAATTACCCTAAAGAAAAGGTAAAACTTCTTGAAAAAACTAATCAGAACATGCCAAACATTGAAGCAGAACACGCCAAGCATTTGAAGAACAATTTCTCAATAATTTTTACCTTTCTATTACCAACAACATTACATGATTTCATGATCACTTGCTGTTACAGATGTGTGTATTGCGGTAAAATAATTTTTCTGTCTTCAATTCATTACAAGTTAAAATGAAATCAACATTGCTTTCGTCATTCCAATGAATAAATGTGTTCCAATGAATTCCATACAGAACTGTAATAGTTATAGAATATTCTTCTTCTTCATAGAATATATATATTTCTGTATCTACATAATTCAGAAAACAACAATAAAGAATAATCCGAATTACTTGAAAAAGTATCTTTTGTGCTGATTATAAAATTTTTTTTATCGTTTTCTTGGTTAGTGTTTTTTAGTTTTGAAACAATTTCAACTAGAATACAGCTATTCTGTTTTTAAGCTACATATTAAAATTCATATCGAGATCTTACAATTATAAAATTTTGATGTGTGGTATGTTACCTAAAAGTAATGAAGGGATAAACTATGTATATATTATTTGACAATAAAGTTTTCAAACAAAGAACATATCATTTTGGAATTCTCCGGACTTATAAATCAGGTAAGTGTTATGATTTTTATAATAAAAAATTTGCTTGTAAATAATTTTTTTTCTTACTTGATGATCGTTCTCTACAAAATGGTGTTTTTACGTCTGATTAAATAATTATAAGAATTAAAAAAAAGAAACAATACGAAAGTTTTTATTGAAAAATGAGGAATTTTAAAAATCGTTTTTATCCTAAGAATTCTTTATTTCATGTTTTTTAGTTTATAATTTTTTGATAAAAATGTTGTCAAAATACTCTTTTTGAAAAATTAAATGGTATTAAATTATGTGTTTATGTATACTTCTTGCATATTCTAATATTTGAAGTAATATGATTCAGAAAAGTATGGAAGAAAAATTCGGTACTTACGTATTAACCACAGCTACAGATTTGGCAGATTTTTAAGTGCCGCCAATCTACACTTAAACTTTTTGGAAAAAATCTTAAAATGAAACACTTTGTTTAAAATCAAAGTAGTCAATCGGATTTAGGTGGAAAATGGGCCGATATAGAGTTTAGCTTAGATCCAAAACAAACTTTTCTCTCACCTGATTCTATAGCCATTATGAACTCTAATAAATAAGATTCAAAATTAAATAACATTTCCAAAACGCACTTTTACAAAGATAAAGTTTCATGTTATGGACATTGGTACATTTTTGTTATATTTCACTCGATAAAATATTTCGCTCTTAAAAAAATAAAATTGCATCTTGTTTTGTTTTTGGCAAGTCCCAAAGACGCATTTTCGTAACACTAAAAATGGCGACAAAAAAAGAATAGTTCTTTTTTTGTTTCGTAAGCATTCTTTATTTTACGTTAAAATTTTAATGTGCCTTTCATGTTATACCATTAAATTTAGTAAAACTATTTCTCAGGCATTAGGTTTGAACTTTTATAAGAATATACCTATTTTTTTCTCTTTATTTACAAATATTTTTCCGATGTGTTCTGGATGTTCCTTCTCTAAAAAAAAAGGAGATACCATTTTGTTTTCGTTTGCATAAGAAAGAAAACAAGCGTTTTTCTTTTTTAAATTTAATCAGCCACAATGAAGATGGAACGTTACAATGCTACATGCTACATTAAAGACGTCTCCAGTGTAACTGAATCACTGTTCATATGGAAATCGCAGGGATTCGGCACATACAACAACGCCCCCTATAGTTCGTTGCGATCGCGAATTATGCATCTAAATTTATCTGCAACTTAATAATAATTCAAAAACGATTATATCGAAAAAATTTCCGTTATTCATATTCCATGCTTTTTATTACCCACTTGCATTCTACCCAACTCAATAGACAAGTGAAAATAAATGAAATTATGTTTCTTAATTATGCATCTAAACTAATCAACTACTTTATAAAAATTACAAAAGCGATCATATTCTAAAAGCTTCAGTTCTTTCAAATCTCTGATAGAAAATTGCTCAGCCGATTAAAAATAAGTATACAATTTTTACTAATTCTTATTTATATTATATACGATTTAGTTACAGTAATCTTTTTTTATTTATTATGCACTAATCTCAGTTATAACTTACCAATTTTTTAAAGAAAAAATTGCATTTTTTTCTGCAAATATTTTGAAAATATTACGAGGTAGTTGAAATAAAAGTTAATAAAAACACGGCAATAATTATACCAAACATATTATGGCTGAGAATTCGCGATCGCAACACTGAGTACGCCATCTAGCGGGAGACTGTAAATATCGGGCATTAGTTCCCACATAACCATTGGCAATGACGGACGCCATTTTCTTAGCAGCAAATAGGAAGCAAAAATTCCATAAGGAAAAGGTAGAACTTCTTGAAAAAACTAACCAGAATATGCCAAACATTGAAGCAAAACACGCCAAGCATTTGAAGAACAACTTCTCAATAATTTTTACCTTTCTATTACCAACAACATAACATGATTTCATGATTACTTGCTGTTACAGATGTGTGAATTACGGTAAAATAATTTTTTCTGTCTTCAATTCATTACAAGTTAAAATGAAGTCAACATTGCTTTCGTCATTCCAATGAATTAAGTGAATTCAGAACTGTAATAGTTATAGAATATTCTTCTTTATAGAATAGTATATATTTCCGTATCTATATAATTCGGAAAACAACAATAAAGAATCATCCGAACTACTTGAAATAGTTTCATTTGTGCTGATTATTAATAATTTTTTTATCGTTTTCTTTGGTAAGTATTTTTTAGTTTTGAAAGAATAATTTCAACTAGAATTCAGCTATTCTGTTTTCAAGCTACATATTCAAGTTCATATCGAGATCTTACAATTATAAAATTTTGATGTGTGGCATGTTATCTAAAAGTAATGAAGGGATAATCTATGCATATATTATTTGAAAATAAAATTTTGAAAAAAACTTGTAAATATTTTTTTATTTTTATTTGATGATAGTTCTCTACAGAATGGTTTTTTTACGTCTGATTAAGAACTATAAGAATTAAAAAAAAGAAACATGAAAGTTTTTATTTCAATATAAAGAATTTTTAAAATCGTTTTTTATCCTAAGAATTCTTTATTTTACGTTTTTTAGTTTATAAGATTTTGATAAAAATTGTTGTCAAAATACTTTTTTTGAAAAATTAAATGGTATAGCATTATGTGTTTATGTATACTTCTTGTATATTCTAATGTTTGAATTAATATGATTGAGAAAAGTATGGAAGAAAAATTCGGTACTTACGTATTTACCACAGCTACAGATTTGGCAGATTTTTAAGTGCCGCCAATTTACACTTAAAATTTTTGGAAAAAATCTTAAAATGAAACACTTTGTTTAAAATCAAAGTAGTCAATCGGATTTCGGTGGAAAATGGGCCGATATAGAGTTTAGCATAGATTCAAAACAAACTTTTCTCTCACCTGATTCTATAGCCATTATGAACTCTAATAAATAAGATTCAAAATGAAATAACATTTCCAAAACGGACGTTTACTAAGATAAAGTTTCATGTTATGGACATTGGTACATTTTCGTTATATTTCACTCCATAAAATATTTCGCTCCTAAAAAAAATAAAATTGCATCTTGTTTTGTTTTTGGCAAGTCCCAAAGACGCATTTTCGTAACACTAAAAAATGGCGACAAAAAAAGAATGGTCCTGTTTTTTTTTTTTTTTTGTTTCGTAAGCATTCTTTATTTTACGTTAAAATTTAAATGGGCCTTTCATGTTATACCATTAAATTTAGTAAAACTATTTCTCAGGCATTAGGTTTGAACTCTTATAGGAATATACCTATTTTTTTCTCTCTTTATTTACAAATATTTTTCCGATGTGTTCTGGATGTTGCTTCTCTAAAAAAAAGAGATACCATTTTGTTTTCGTTTGCATAAGAAAGAAAACAAACATTTTTCTTTTTTAAATTTAATCAGCCACAATAAAGATGGAACGTTACAATGCTACATGCTACATTAAAGACGTCTCCAGTGTAACTGAATGACTGTTCATATGGAAATCGCAGGGATTCGGCACATACAACAACTCCCCCTATAGTTCGTTGCGATCGCGAATACACAAAAATTTTGAACAGAAAAAATGTTAACGTTTTATTTAAAGTCGTGCAAGATTATTAAAGATTTTATAAGTTCTGCAAGAAACTATTTATACTAAACGTATTATGGCTAAGAATAAACAAAAATTTGGAGCAAAAAAAAATGTTCACGTTTTATTTAAAGTTGTGCAAGATTATTATAGATTTTATTATAAGTTCTGCTAGAAACCGAAACTAATTATTTAATCCATTTATTATATAAAATAATAAATTTGTGAGAGAAAAAATTATGTCTGAAATATATTCAGAAAATATCTGGGTCAAAATTAAAAGACATCCGATAGATGGGAGAAAAACAGGTTTTCCCTAGGAGTAGAAACGTGACGTCAAAATGACGTTATTTTTCTATCCCTAGCTCGTTCGATCCATTCGAACGTGCCCAGTGAGTACTAGAGCGATTGACAGTGTGGGGAGGCTACATGAATGCAGTGAGAATAAGCCTTTAATGTGTTCTCTGGAACTTTCGGTTTCATAAATCCATAACTTTAACTGCAGAATATTTCCTTTCTATCTTTTCCATTAAATGGCTACGGTCATATCGGTCTTCTGCTCAGAAGGTCAAATAATATTTATTAATTTAACTAAGTAAATAGGGTTAAAATTTATCCAACTTTACCCCATTTTAATTAATATCTTAAAGTGTTTGGATTTAACATAAGTGCTTATGACCTATAATCAAGACTTTTATAATGCTAAGTAATGATCTTTACCCTACGAGAATTGGTAAGATGGCTCGGTTTAACTATGATAGAAATTCTTCTCAATCTTGTTGCAGTGACTGTCTTCTCTGTGCTCGTAACAATCAAGCTCGAAAAAATAATTGCAATGTCATGGTGGTCAACTTTTATTCCTCTCTTTATTTGTGACGGACTTAACGCCTACTTTTGCGTCATCGTTTTCATTCGTCAGTACCTAGAGGGAATGTACAAGGTTGCTGCTCTAAGGTCATCTTGGAGTTTTATTCAATTGCTACTTGTATTTTTATTCAAATTGCTACTTTGCCTAAAACTTGAAGGGCAAAAGAACTTAGTTTATTCAGAAGTTTTGTCACCTCTATTTATTTTGTTGATGCTTGTTATGGTTCGAGCCTGTCAATTGAACTAAATTTACATTTTCGAACAACTCTCTTTTTTTTGTACGCATAATTTTTTTCTTTCCAAAATGAAAATTTGGACTTCAGAACATACTTTTCAACATCGTTGGGAAACTGTTACCCAGGCAGCTTGGAGAAAATACCCAAATCCCATGAACCCTGCTGTAGAAGCCATAGATATAGTAGATCGCCAAATATCAAATGGAGTTCTCAAGACCCATCGTCTTATAAGTTCCAAATGGGGTTTACCATCTTGGGCCTCTAGACTCCTTGGTGCTGACAAAACGTGTTATGCCAGTGAACATTCTGAGGTGAATCCCAAAGAAAAAGTTATGACTTTATTAACCAAGAATTTAACGTTTTGTAATGAAGTATCTGTTATTGAGAAAATTACTTATAGTCCACATCCGTCTAAAGAAAATTGTACACTTTTAAAGCAAGAAGCTGTAGTTACAATTAAAAACATTCCATTGAGTAGCTATATCGAGGAGTATTTAGCAAAAACCATATCCTCTAATGCTAATAAAGGTCGCCAAGCAATGGAATGGGTAATAGGTAAAATTAATAATGAAGTTCAAGAATTGACTCATAAAACTGTAAAAGGAATGGATGAGATTACTGTAACTGCTAAGAAGGGAATATCTGTTGTAGAAGATTTTACATCTTCAGCAAAGAAAGGAATGAACGATTTTAATCACTTTGCTGAAGAATCTTTGCCTAACCTTCATTTTGAAAAATGATACGAGTGTTTCTTAGGATTAACAAATTTTTCCCCATCCTGCATTCTAATGTGAAGTACTAACTAACAATTAAGCTTGTATAATTTGCTAAAAGAAACATTTAAAAAATATTTGGTGCTTTTATAAATAAGAATTTTCTATTATCAAGATATAAACTTAAAATTTATTAATTAGTTAAATGTAATAGTTGTCATTTTTACAAGCTTTCTGTACTTACGCAAGTAAAATTATTATTTGATATTATGATTAAAAATGTTTTATGAGAATGAAGATACGTAATTTGTACTACCTCGAATTATTAAGTACCTAATCTTTTGTATTTGTTGGGAATTGTTAACTTTAAGTTAAAAATGTTATATTAGAATTTTAATATTTTTAGCCATATAGTTTGGATTGGCACATAATCCTAGTTTATTTATTAACATTATTTAACCTTATCAAAAATATTATAATTGGGTCTTTGTAATTCCTTTATTTTATGTTGTATGCATCATATTTGATTTTACTAAGCATATAAGTAAATTGAGGATTGATGCAAGATTTTTGTTTGAAATTATTTAAAAGAAAATGTTTTATTGGTATAGAAAATATTTAAATGTTTATTTTTGCTAATTTATTATTTCTGTGATAAAACATATTTTTCGTTTATAATTGGTAGTTTCAATTAAATTATAAATTATTTTTTCAATTTGAAAAGAAATTTTTAAGTTTTCTGAGATCAATATTTTGGTCACATATTTCATGTGCATTGTGTATTTTGATGAATTTTAACTAAAAAACAATTTTAAACTTATGTGAATGTTTCTTTTGGCTAGGAGTATTTTCATTAAAATATAAGATTGCAAGTTGTTAGAAAGATTTTAAATGCTATCTTAGGTGCACTTTGGAAATAAATATTGATTATTTAATGCACTAATGTGTTTTATTTTGAATTGATGTACTGTATTTTTCATTTTTTAAAAATCTAATTGCATAAGTAGTGAAACAAAAATACAGTTGTACAAGTCACTAGTGAGAACAATAGTTATGTGACAGCAATTGCTGGGCAATTAACAAAGCAGTCAAGAAAAACGTTTGACTTACCAAAGAAAAATATTAAGAAAAAATTTTTGGTACAGTAAGAGAAAATGAAATCTGGAGAAACGATACAACCATAAATTATAATCAAAATACAAAGAACCTAACATAGTAAATATGATGAAGGTTTCTCAAATAAGGTGGGGCTATGACATGTATATCAATATAGCGATGAAAATCCTGTTAAAAAAATAATCTTTCAAACACCAGAGGGAAAAAAAGGAAGCCCTAGAACAAGAAGGTTAGATTGAGTAGAGACGGTTAAAGGACTTGAAAGTTACTAGATGGAGAAATGTAGCATTGAATGGATTTAGAAGGGATAAACTGACTGAGACTGCCTTCGTAGGTAATTGGCTGTAGTGCCCAAGAAGAAGAATTGTTAATTTTTTAGGTCTTAATTTTTTATTGCATTAGTTATAAAAAGTATTGAGCTCTAAGCAAACTAATTTCAAATTACTCTATAAACATTTAAATCGGTTGCAGTTATCGAGTGAAATATAAATTGAAAAAAATAAGTTTTTTGAAAAAGTTGGTTGTGAGCTGTATGGTAAAAATATTTTCTTTGACAAAACATGGCTTGATAATTTGACTTAAAGAAAATGCAAAATATATTTCTCTTTTACAGTTAGTATTTTATGTGAATTTTTTTTTTTTTTTTTTTTTTAAATTATCCAACTGGAAATAACATTCCTATAACTCAACAGTTACTCATAACTGTTAGGTCAAGTTAAGCCTGTCTTTAGGCATCATCCTCTACACTTATTCTAAAATCTCTAAATGAAAGAAAAACTTGTTTCGTGAAAGGGCAAAGTATTTGTTATCAGTTTAATTTTTAATTATTTTAAAAGTTCTTTTAATGTTGCCTTATCTGGGCTTATAAAAATCTATAATTTTTGAAGTGGAAAAATCTCTCCAAATTTATTTTTTATAGTTTATTGCTAGTTGATGTATCCAGTTTAAAATTATAACTTCTTCAAGTTATAATTTTAAACTGGAAATATCTACCTGAACATTATAGTTATCAGAATTTTCCACCATATAATAAAAAGTAATAACTATTTTATCTTTTGTACTTATTAAAAGTTGATGAATAAGGTGCCTTGAGCAATCTAAGGTTCAGAATAGGCTCTTTCTATTGATAAAATTTAAAAAAATAAATAAAATGAATAGGCATATTTTGGACAAATTTTAACACTAATTGTTGAGAAAAATGGCAAAATTGTACTGAAATGGGCAACTAACCTAATTTAATTTTTGTGATGTAGCTAAGTTAACTTTCAATCGAGCTTACAGCGCAAATTTATATATTTTCTTCATAAAGGTTCCTTAGTTTATTCCATTTTGATACTAAATATTACACTTTAAATTCACCTTGTATTCCCCTTCTCCAAGAAAAAAAAAAACTGTAAATATTGCACTCTTTCTCCTGTGTTTTAGCAGAATTTTTTTGAGATATCTGAGACAAAACTCTATCACTAATATCTTTCTGCGAGATACTTTTAACAGTAACAATCTATATAGTGGGGGGGACACACAAATTATTTCCTTCTTAGCATTTTGTAAATAATCATCTAAATAAAATAATTAAAAATCATGAAATACATAGTAGTAATTGATGACGAAATCATGTGAATCTGGCTCCTCAAATGCGTTTTTCGATTCGAGATTACTTTGTAATAAATAATATCGGATTTAAAAACTATGGAAAAATCAATAGCAATAACTGCCAAAAAATTCGATAGAATTATTTATTGCCTTAAAAAGTAAATACTCAAGTGCGTAGTTCAAATTTTCCATATTGTTTGCAATATATATGGTTATTTAAAATTGATGTGAAAATCAATAACTGCAGACAACACAATCGAAACATTACATCGATTTACGATACTTCTACATTGAAATCTTTTTGCAAGAACTCTGTAACGTTCTGCGACAATGTCGCTGTGAGTCTGCCACGGGGAGCAGAAGAACTATCGAATTAAATTAGTTTGATTTCGTAAGATGCAGTTGAAATGACAGAATCTTAACAATGTTTGATATTTTTAAACATTGTTATTGACTTATTTTAATCCTTTACATGACAAAAATTAAATTTTATGAGAAAGAAGAAAAAAGTTATAATTTGAAAAACTGTTTTACAAAATTAATAATTATGTGAATGAATTTTTGTGTAAATTACTATAAGAATAAATCTTTTGATTAGTTTTGTTATGTGATTAAACTTGCAATGCTTTTGTAGAAAAAGTAAAAAATGTTTAAATTTCTTTTTCCAAACCTGACTTGTAATATTAAAAGCTATCTTATTTTATTATTAAAAATAATGCATTTAAGATTAATATTTCAAATGAACTGGAGATGTCTCATAAAAGCATAGAAATTTTACTGAAGTTAATTTAGGTATAAATTTTTATAGTGTAAGAATCGAGGGAATTATATTTTTGCATCACACATTTTTATTTGCATTTTTTAAATCAGTTTTTTTTTTTCTCTAATATAGTGTGCATAACTCAGAAATCTTTTGAAAAATAATCATGTAAAATTACATAAAATATTCATGACTGCAAATTTGTATGTATATATTTACAGCACCCAGCAGAAGTTATAGACACCAATTATTGTTCTTTCAAGTACTCAATTTATTCAAAGACCTAAACAACAAAAACTTGTTTTTATGGGGGGAAAATCCTCACATTGATTAGATTCTGGTATGGATAGTAATTGAAAAGTTAGATACATAACTAAAAAAAAAATAATTTATTTCTTAAGGATAAAAAGTAAATTTTCTATAAATAGCTGTAATTATAATGTTGTCTAGGTGTTTCTGAATTGTCAAACATTTCCTCACTTGAATAAAGGTATGTATGCTGATAAACTTCCTAATGCTTTTTACCTTGAAATTAAGCAGTGATCTTACTACATGTAGTTATTACTTTTTATGAATTCTATATTGTTATCTGCAATAATTGGATTGTAAAACAATGTAATTTTAATAAATTAAAAAAAAAAAAAAAAAAAACTGTAGAAGAAGGTAAGAAATTAAATAGTGGTTGTAACTTATAAGAATGAGTTGATGTAATCTCGGGTAATTTTACAGATATTATGTTCAGTTTATATAGGAATTTATAATAACATGCATTGCTGAATAAAAACAAAAAAAAAATTTTTTTAAAATAAAAACAGATGAAAACTTAATTAAAACTTGTATAAGAAATTCTTCCAACACATTTTAAGATAAACTTTGCATAGAATAAACATAACATCTGGAAAATTAACTAAGCCTATATCAACTCTATAGTTACACCCGCTTATTAATTTCTAAATTTTTCTATCAGAATCGTAGAATTTGTTTTAATTACTTTATTCCATACTTTTTTGTGTTAGAATTCATTAAATCTGCAAAAAAATAAAAAATTGGATCCTTATATATTTTTTCCCGATATTTCCTCTTCTTTGTAAATTTTGTACTTTTGACTATAAACCACAATTTGAGGTTAGCAATATTTGCATCATGTATATCTAGAGAGAAAAAGCTTTTATAGATCTGTTTATCTTGTTTGTTATTAACAGGGTAGATCGATAGAATAGGAAGAAAGCCAGTTCCCTATTGCAGATGGACAACTAACTGTAAAAGATATGTTGTAAGGAAAAAAAGGAACTGAAGATATCTAATTTTAGCTGCAGCAAAGCTATCATTCAAAGCTAGTTTAAAAACCACTTTCCAGAATGAAGCTTACAGGTGAATCTCTTATGACTGACTAATCTCAACTGTTTAATCAATTTTTTTGTTTTGTAAGTCCAAATGAATTCTGGTACCTTGTATCAACTATATTTTACTAATTACCTGTTTGTGGAAAAGTAAAATGTTCTTTAAGTTTTTCTTGGTTCGATTAAACATAAGGTTAAGTATTACTAAATTAATGCTATGTCTTCTGATTTCATTTTTGGTATATATATCATAGAAGAGTTTAACCTGTTTTTTTTCTTCCTTTAATTAAATGAAAAGAAAAATTCCGCCTTTTCAAAGAAAGTTTCAATTTTTGTATTCTCGAAAAAAGTAGTTTTTTTATACTACATTATGATTCTCATTCTTGCGATTTAAACTTACACATCAGGATCTTTATTCACATGATTTATAAATACACATCAAGACTCATATTCAGGTGATTAAAAAATTTTATCTCGATATTTTTTGTTTATTGGCAGGCCACGTTATTAGAATGAATGAAGATCGTACCACAAAAAAAGTTTTTAATGCATACCAGTTGGCACAGGAAAAAGAGGCAGGCTGAATTTGAGATGGATAGATGGCCTAGAAAAAGACCTTTTGGTCCTAAAAACTGGAAAACTTTAGCAGGAAAAACTTCTTGAGAAGGCCAAGGCCCACTCTGGGCTGTCGAGCCATTGATTATGAAAAAAATTTACATTAATATATATTTTTAAATGTTTATAATATTTTGTGAAAATAAGCTTCCTGTTTACACTTTCTTCTCGCTCAAATTTTGAGTATTTTTCAGTTATTTAAAATGTGTTGTGCATATAACATTTTTGGATTTTTATTTTCAGTTTTTTACCATTCTCATACCTGTTTTGGATGCTAAGGTTTCGAAAACCATCAGATTTTCTAAAAAAAAGCAATATCTTGCCAATCTCATAGTCTTATTCTGATGTAAAAAGTTTCGAATAAAGTAAATGATCAAAACCCACTTTTATTTTTGTTCTCCATTAATAACCAAAAGGAATATGTAAAATACAAAATTATCATTCTTGGGGCACATAAAGTCTGGAAGCCACTGATTTAGGTGATTGAATTTAGAAAGACCAGCGATGTAAATGAATTTCTAATCCTTTCTATACTTAAATTTCTTTCTGAGTGGTTCTTATTCTGAAATTATATTATATGTTAATTATTTAATCAATATTGCATAGTTTATAATCTTTTTTTTAATGAGAATAACCAAATCTCATTGTGTTCTCAATTTATCGAGCCCATCATTCTGGGAAAAGCTGAAATTTTGATTTTTTTCAACTATGAAACTAATGTGGTTTCTTAATTTAACGCAACTGGTATGATCAACACTTTTATGTAAACCCTTTTACCTTTAATGTGTATGTACTGTTTTGAGTGAGGGCTTTCGAAATTGATTTTACAAGTTAGCAAAAGTGTTTACCTTTAACGTTAAACATAGATATTTCTCAAACACTTTAAGCCTTGCAATTAGTAAAGGCATATAAAACAAAATTGAGTATTACTTGCTTAGATTTAAAATGTTGTATTAAAACTAAAAAAAAAAAAACAGCATTCATGTCAGTATATCATAGTTTTTGTCATTAAATTTCTCCCATATGCTTTAAGCACATTAGAAAGCATAACCAAGGATTATATGGAAAAACAAAATCTAGTTTTGCATGTTCAGATCTTGAAATGTTGAATTCATATTTTTTAAAGTTGAAATAATTTTAACCATTTTTTTGTATTTAACTTAGGATTTTAAACTTTCTTTTATTCTTATTCAAAACCTTTACTTGTGATTAGTAAATACTATTTAGTTGAGAAATGTTATATTAACTTGCACTTATGTTAACTTAAAGAGAATTTTTTTTTATTGATATTTAATAAACTGCTGAAATAGGACTTAAAATGCTATTTAAAACATTGTTTTTATAAACCATGAAATGTTAGCTAATTAAACCAAGATTTTTTAAGTTTTTTTTTTTTATAATTAGCTCAATTAAATAGTCAAATATTTTTTTATATTTAAAAACTTTCTTAATGAATTATATACATATGTCTAATTAATTCTAATTAGGAAAATTATTAATTTATGTAATTTCCTGTATCTAGGTAGATTTTTCCTGTATCTGTTGCATGCTTTGAACTTAAAGATGATTGTTAAACTTTAAGAAATGGTGTAGTAATAGGAAATATGCAGGTAAGTTGCTTTATTTATCTACTCTTATATGTTTGTTTATTTGAATCATATAGTTATTGATTTTTGAGAATAATATATCCATTAAGTATATTTTACCGACAGTTCAAAGATTTTTAGGCTCTTTGGCACAGATTGGACACCGGTCTTCCTTTTATATATATTTTTTTCTGACTCTAACTACAAGCAAAACTATATTTTGGTATTCTTTAATTTTAAAGACAGTTTAATAGTTACTAAAAAAAATTGCTTGATTATCAGAATTATATTTGTACTAAAATATAAAACCTCAAAAAAGTAATTTGAAAATGTTTTTTTTCCCCATTTAAATTCAAACATTTATCAATAATTGATTTTCTAAACTTAATTTCGTTGATGAATAACTATTTCTCTGAGATCTAAATAGCTGCAAATTTGAAAACTTATTGTTTGGAAGATTTTTTCTTCAATGCAGGAAAAAGCCCCAGTGTTTCGTGCTGTATTTCATAAACATAAATTATTAAAATACTAAAATATAATGTTGTTTTTTTAAATTTTGATCTAAATTGAAATAAAATAATGAAAAATATGTTTAAAAAAATTCTGTGATGATGGGAAAGGGTTAAAGAAAGTTTCTTTTTACCTTTTTTTTCTTTTTTGTAAATTATTTCAAATACTATCATCGAGTAATACTAGTGGCTGTTTGAATTTAGGTACTAAGATTAAATGAGAAATATAAAGAAAATTTTTAAAGTTGAAAATTGTTTCAATGTTTTTTTTTAACAATCACCCACTTTTCAAGAACTTTCACCTTTCATTTTTTGTCAATAATTCGGCCAATTTTTTCAGGTTCTTATTTAAAATTTAATATTCTTACTTTTGTTTCTCTTTTTGATTTCATCATTCAGGGTTATTAAAACTATTTTTTAAGTAAGACATGACCTTTTAGAAACATTTGCTTTTGAAATTCATTGTTGTAAGACTTAATTCTACAGTTATAATCTATGTTTACAAGCATGAAAGTTTTTTTAAAACTATGTATGTTAAAAACACACACTTAAAAAAAATATTAAAAAAAGTGCCTTAAGTAATTAGGATGTCAATGCTTTATTATGTCTTGTCTTCCTTTTCTAATATAAAACAGAGAATACTTTTTTAATATTGAAGTAGTTAGAAATCTTGATTATTTGTACATGTGTTAATTACACCTAGCATTGCAGAAAAGGGGTTAAAAGCCCGAAACATAACTTGTCTTGTGCTCTGCAATTTCTAGGACTCGAAAAGGTATTCTACAGGGTTCCCACGGTCCTTAAAAACTGCTTAGTTTTTATTTTAAAAATTAAGGGCCCTTAAAAATACTTAATTTTGATTCAAGGCTCTTAAAAGTCCTTAATTTCTAGTGTTGCTAGTTGGTTGGAACAATTTTTTTATCTTAGGAAAATATCCACTGTTGAAAAGTACGTCTGTCACCTAGAATGAGACCCTGCATTGAGGGTAGAACATTTTGAATGCGTGTGAGAGTAGGGGTTACAAGCAAGTGGAAGAAAACGTGCCATTATTGATTTTTTATTTATTTTATTAGAATTTTTTTTCATTAAAATATTCTTTCTTTCTGGATCATTCTTAAAGAAAAAACATTTGTGTGGGGAGAGGGGAGCGTGATACTACAGGTGGGTAGAGGTCTTACTTATTTTTAGACAGTACTAAGGTACTCTATCACCTTATACATCCATAGGATATAAGAAATTCAATTCTTCTGATAGCACACATGGTAGCTTTGATACTTCAATTGTTAGAAATGCCAGGAAAGCGTGTTTTTAATAATTTATGGACACTTAATATAAGGAATGGCTAACAGCATCTAGTGATCGTTACAAGGCAAAGTGGATTTTTTCATTGTATTATATTTTCTTCTGAAATTGAATTTTATAAATTACTCTATTTTTTAATATTAGGGATATTACGAATATTCGGCGAAGTGTAATTTTAATCAGGAAAGTCACTTTCGTCGTTTTATCATTGACACTTTTTGTTTTAAAAAGAGTGAAATGTTTGCAGTTTTTTTTAATAGCGTGGCATTTTAACAGTGTTCCTGATATATTTTATCTCCACTTTTTCTTTTAAAGTTATACAGATAATTAGATAACCGGTAAAATTGAAAATTTATTTTCTACGTTGCAAGTTTTGTTTTAGAATTTAGGAAAATTTTCTGTTTCTCTTTTGCTTTTTTGATTAATTGTGTTTGTGTTTTTTTTTTTTTTTTTATTATTATTATTTTTTTTATTATTATTATTTTGATAGCATATTTTAAAGAGCCTTCTTTTTCATCATTTTCAACGTTAAATTTTTCTTAATTGAAAACGTTTTTTTTGTTTTTAGCTCTGTTTGGCTTTCCCATTTAAAAAAAACCAAGAACTTTTGTTTTTGTTATGATGCAGCAATTTTAACGAGCACTATTCTTAGACATTTTTTAATGAATATATCGCGTATTATCGACTTTTTATCAAACTATCGGCAGGCCAATATAATTACTTTTATTTTAGTCTATGTATCAGGAATCTGATCTAAGACGACGCTCGCAGTTTAACGTGCGAGGATTCTTGCCTATGCTAACACTATCACCACGCTGACGAAGACTATTTTGATTTCGTCTAGCTGCGAAGATGTTGATTACATTTTTAGCTATGAAATATAGAAAACGATGCATAGTTTTTTTATGTGCCATTTTTGACCTTGAGATTTTACGATTTTTGAAGATTATTTTTAACAGGACTTATTTTGTGAATGCTGTGCGTTTTATTTCGACGGGATATAACGTTTGAAGTAAATTATTTTCAGTGAGACTTTTGCTACTTAGCGATCGTTGCGCATTATTTCGTCACTATTTTTTTTTGTCAAGATTTAACGTTGTGAATTATTTTCAGCAGACCTACCGTTACTTGGCGATCGCTGTTATCTTAAATTTTCGTTATTTATTGATAACGAAACGATTATTTATTGATTTTTTTAAAAAGGGATACAATTTAATATTTTGTATTTAAGTAATTTATACTTTGTCATAAAAAGTTATTTTTTTTTTTTTTTTTTAAATTTGTTTAATTCACGTAATTATAATAATTTGATTAGTTTTTAAACCAATAAATTTTCACTCGCTTTTAGTTTAAAAAAAATTAAAACAAAGCCTACATTCAAATTATTTGCTTTTATTTTCGAGGAAATTAAAACAAAGTTTGCGTTCTTTCTTTCTTTCTTTTTTTTTAAAAAAATTTGGCTGTTAGTTAAAATGACTAAATTTTTTAAAATTAAATAAAAAGTTAAGCAATATTTCAACGCTTTTCAATAATTTAACACTAGTACTCTTGAATATAGAATATTTTTTTAAAAATTCCTTCAATATGTGTTCGTTTAATAATTTGTTAGATAGTCAGTATTATTTAACATTTAAATCTTTAGTGTATTTCATTTTCAAAAAGGAAAATAATAAATAAATTTACATTTATTTTTACATTAAAACCATATGACCATTAGTCAATACAACTTTATTATTTTAAATAAGTAATTAACAAAAGCCTAACGGTGTTTCAAAAGCACATTTTTTTTTTCAACAAATAATTTAAAAAATGTTTTATTTAAGTGGACATTTCTTTTTCTTTTTTAATGTATGTAAAATATTTTGTAACAGTTTTATTATTATTTTTAAAAAATATGTCATTTATAATTTTAAAAAAAAGTTAAAATAAAGCTTGTGTTTGTTTTTACTTTAAGACAGTCTTAAGTCAATCCATCTTTATTTTAATTCAAAAAATTAAGCAATGCTATTGATGTTATAGAAATTTTTTTTTTTTTTGAATTAACATTTTCTTTTGTCTTAGATTTATTTATTTTATTTATTTTTGATTGATTTAAAGATTTATGATTGATAAATTTCAAGCATATGTTAAATCGCGATGTCTGACTGACGATTTATTACGATATAAAATTTCTTACAACGCCCAGGCCTATTTTTACATAAACAGCAATAATTCTCGAGGATTTTTTTTTTTTTTTTTAAATGTTGTTTGATCACTGGGTAGGCGGCCGATTTATTTTTCCGGATATTTGACTATTCGACAAAATCACTATTCATTATTCCTTATTTTATAATAATAGTAATATATAATAATAAATCCATATTTGCATCCAATTTTCATTACTTTTGATTTATATGACAAATTATTGTTTTATAATTTCAGACAATACTTAAATTATTAGGAACAAAATTTTTTATGGTCTATTATTTTACTTCCTTTAGTATCTATAAGAGACACAATACTTTTTAATAGAATAAATTCTAATTCCTCAGAGGTGCAGTATTACCCATCAATGTAAGCATACAATTTTTTATAGCTAAAAGCAGACTATTTTATAAAGATTTTTATCTCTTTTTATAAATGATATGTTTCTGATTTCACTACGTTTTGTTGTTTTTTTTCCCTTCATTCACAATAAATTTTGTACTTAATTATTTCATTTCGTTTTCAAATTTTATATATATATATATTCAATTTTTATAAATATGGAATTTTTTCATTTTTATTTCAATTGATCATTTCATCCTGCCTTGTCCTGTGTTTCAATATTTATGTTAGCACTTATTTTAACTATCAATTCTGTTTCTCAGTTCTTAATTTTAATTAATAAGTTTCCTTTGTAGTTTATTTATTTCTTTTTTCCTGATTATTAGGTACTAAATATATTCCGATTTTAGTCATTAAATTTTTTATATTTTGTGATTTTAATAAATCTTTAGTTTATTGTAATTAGGTTTTACTTAGTCTAAAATAGTTGTCTTAACTTCAATAAACTTATATTTGTTAGTTTCTTTTTCTCTTGGTTTAGTATTAGTCACTCAAAATAATATTTTTATTAATTTAATGAATTTACCTTCTTAATTTATATATTTCTATCTAATTACTCAGTTTTTTTCTATTTTTAAAATAGAAAATCTTAATGTTTAATCTGCATTCTTTGAGTTTTTCTTTATATTCTTAAAAGCTTACGTGAGGTGATTAAATGCAATTTAATTAAATACAGATTATTTGTATTAAGCATTTCTTTATTTAGTTTTTTTTTTTTTTTTTTTTTTTTTTTTAATTTTTTAAAGGATGACTATTTTGAAGAAAAACTATTCCATTTTTTTAATCTATTATTATTAATCTATGATGTTTTATTTGATGATAAATCATCATTATGCCATTTTTAAGGTCCTTAATTTCTAGAAAAAAAGTCCTTAATTCTTTGATAAAAGTCCTTAATTTTTTCTTTCATAAAAGAGTGGGAACCCTGTTATATAGATATTATAACATCATAATAGATTCATTTTTTTATAATTATGAAAATTAAATTTAAAAAAAAAAATTTATAGTTTTTAAAATAAAACTTAGAACCTACTTAGAATTTTTAGTATTCAACATTCGAAGAAAATATCCTATTTGATTCTATAGATAACTTAGATGTGGCTCTTTAAAACTATTTATAGAACCAATAAAATCATCAATTTCTGTAAATAAAATAAACATAAAAAATTTTAGAAGATTAATTCAAGCAGAATTCTTAAACATAAAATTTTCATTCTCAAAGAGCTTGTAGCTTATTAATCATTGCTAAAACAAAATGATAGTGAAAATTTGAAATATATATATATTCAGGGTGTAAGAAAAGTTTGGAAACTAAAATATTTTGGGAAATATACATTGTATTGAAGAAGTGAAATTAGATACATTCAATATTTTTTTTAAAAAAGCTATTAAATGATACCAAATTTAATCTTTCAATCCTACCCCTAGGAGGAAACTTTTGAAACTTAAATAGGAACCCTTAATTTGATTGAAACATATCTATTTTTATGTACTTAATCTTATAAGTTAAAAAATTCTCCATTTTGAACAGTTTTTATCCTATTTTAAATTTCTCACAGCGCTACCTGTACAGCAAAATGCATAAACCTATATGTTGAATTAGCTTACTTTATTTCTGTAGAATCTGAAATAAAAAATAGGAGTTCATATCTAAGATTTCAAAATTGTCCACCCCTCCTCAGTCCCTAGGGGGTGGGAGCAAGTTAAATGTCATTGGATAACTTTTAAAAAAATATTGGATGCGTCTATTTTCGCTTTTTTGATTCAGTGTAAACTTCTTAAGATATTTGACAGTTTCCAATTTATTTTATGTTCCATATAACAAATGTGATGTTGACTGCATTTAATAATGAAATATGGGAAAAAATCATAACTGATTCCAATAATTTCGATGAAGATCTAGGAATGAACTTTGTCGTTCATATTATTAGGCACCCTGCACTAAGGATGTAGAAAATATGAAAAAGAGAAATTGTAGAAATGAACCACCAACAATTTAAACTATTCCATGAACTCTGCATGAGAAAAGAATTACAGAAGTAAAAAAAAATCAACATTTTTATATGATTCTTCAAATAGAGTTCTGAATTTGTATTATCTTAAATTTGAGTTAAAAGAATTTTAAAAAGTAATAATAATGAACTGTTTAAAGAAAAATTATAAATAAACCGTTATATGCTTATTTTGACCTAACTGTAATGGTTAATGAGGTATTCCGTAGGAAAAGAATATTTATAGAGTCTTGTAAAGTCCAGCGATAGCTCTGATAACACTACTTTTTTTTTCATTTTAAGTTTTATTTATTTTAATGTACAAGTAATAATGTAATGTGAAATGTACACAAAAAAGACACACACACAAATGTATGTTTTATATAAATTAAAATGTATTTAAAACTTGATAGAAATATTTTAAAAGGGAATAAGGTAGAGGAATTTACACAAAACTTGAATCAGTCAAGGTAAAAAAAACTTAAAATAAAAACATGAGGTTATGATAATTAAAAAAAAAAGGTATGAAATTACAAAAAATGAATGTAATTTAATTTCTTGACTTCACTACTCTAAGAAAAAGTCAATTTTATGATGATTCCAATATAGCAGAATAGAGTAAATGATAAAGTTCTATATACATAAGCATTTAAGTTTTATAAAATTTAATTATACTTTCATTATTTTTTTTATACTCCATTATTAAAAAATTAATAATGAATGAAAGTGCTTAAGCTGTTTGGTATTTCATAATGAGCAATATATACATTAATGCAATTACAAAGTATGATTGGAATAAGTTTAACAAAATGGTGAATACAGTTATGGTAATACAGAACCCAAAATTACTTGAATATACAAAAGGATTTAGATAATTTTTTTTACTTGTAAGAATGAACAAAAAGAAAACTTGCAAAATAATAATAGTAATGTTTATGAGAAATAACTCAAATTTTTGAAATATCCAATATTATACAGTAATAAATATGTTAAACTATTGTCAAGTCAAAATGTATACAAATAGTAGTAGATTAAGTACTTATAAGTATAAGCTACATAAAATTTCCTCAGCTTTTCTTCATTAGAATAAAGCAATATAGTAATTAAATATATAATCTATTTAATTACAATATTGTTATATGAAGTATGTTCTTCGCAGATGTGTAAAAGAGGATTTGCAGGAAATTTCGGTATATTAGCACCACCAAAAGTCTATAATATTGTGCTCATGCAGTAAGAATTTTTTATTAATTCCATTCAAATTATTTACAGCAGCAATTTTTTATTATTGCAAGTTTTTAAAAAAAGTAATTTTTCACACTTTATGTGGTTCAAGATTGAAAAATGTAGCTCCGAAAAATTCGTTGTAAACTTAATTTCAAATGTAATGCTAGCTTCTTAATGTTTAAGTCAATTTTTTACAAAATACCACATGACCCATGCTTTAATTTTGATGAACTAAAATCTTATTTTAAAATTTTATTTATTAAAAGTAGAAAATGTGCAAATATAGCTAGATTCAGAAACATTAGGTCTGAAATTGATTGATTTGGAGAGAAAGTTTTAATTAAAAAAAAAAAAAAATTAAGTAAGTTCAATAAAATAAGTTTTACAAATTAAAACTTTTTGTTTCAACATCAGTACAGTAGAACCCTATATAACGAAAGACTCTTGGGAATTAGAAAAATTCTGTATAAATCTGGTCACTTGCAGTAATAAATATGATTATCAATATGGTTAGTAAAAGAATAAACATTAACAAGTTACATGAATTGCTTCATTTTACATATTTTAATTACTTATGGAAGAAATTTTTTTTCTTCTTTAGCCTAGAGTTTCATAATTTTGATTTTTCTGAAATGTTTGAAACAGCTGAATAGAAGACACGCTTTCAAGAAAAGGTTAAAAGCCAGAATGAACTTTTCTTATATGTGAATATGGAGTCTTATATGCTTTGGCAACTACTCAGATACTTCTCTGTTAATATTCAAACCCCCTCAAAATTTTTTCCTTCTCAAAGTCTTAGGGGCACAAGACAATGGGTTCACTTAGTTTCAAATTTGTGTGGTATTCCTCCTTTTTCTGAATTGCAACCTGTTGTTGATATCTTTTAAAACTGATTTAACTATTTCTAAATGAAACATTTTTCAAAATAATTATGCTCCGAAATACATTTAATAATTTTAAACAACTAAATTATGTACTGTACGTTTTTTAAAGATTTTCATTATTTCTGTTACTATTTTATAAAAAAAATTATTTTCTTAATACCTCAAAAACATTTATTAGGTTGTACCACGCAAAACATCCCATTTCGCTCCTTAAATCTGGAATCTCATAAATAGTGGTCACGTTATAAATGGATTCTACTATGTTTGCATTTTAAAAAACATTCCATCAAAATAGAATTATACATAAAATCGCAGAAAAATGTTATATTAAGCAATATTCAACATAAAATAAAATCATAAAGATAAGCTTTGTTTGACAATAATAACATAAAGTATAAAAACGTGCATAATTTGTGCAAATGAAAACAATGTGGAACAAAGTAAAATTTTTATAATTAAACAAAAATCTTGTCCACTACATTTCTGCATCTAGTGTTTTTTACATCAAAATGCATCAATGAAGGCTTTAGGTCTAAGTACATTCAAGTCAAATAGAGAGACTGAAATTTAAATCATCTTGAAGACTCTACGTAACTTCTCACTGGATGAATAGGACGACAAAATCGTACAAAAATAGTATAAGCTAGTCAACTTTTGTAATGCTACTCAAGTGACTAGATATAAAGATTTATCAACAATTGACTAGAATATAGTTAAAATACGGTAGATATGAGAACACCAATGAGCAAACAGAACAGCAACATTTCGAGAATTGCTAAAGACCAACAAACAACGACTTTGATAAATGGCAAGTGATTTAATTTTCTTTTTTTGTGACGCCCATTAGAATGATTCAGTCATCACAGCACAGCAGATGAAGAGATTCCTTTGGCAATTTCAAGTGTTTTGTGAAAGGCTCAATGGATTCGATTACAATGGAAAAATAATCGTTCCTCATGAAGATCAGTTACGTTTCTTCTTCTTTTTCTTTTCACTATCAGTTAGATCAACGAACATTGGCTTCAACTCTCTACACATAATCTACGTAAAATAGAATTAAACAAATATTTGTAGTAAGTTAAAAAAACTTATATACTGTATTGTAAATATAAATTGTAAGAGTATTAATAAATGGGGCATTCTATGTAATTAATTTGACCAATATTCTTATAGGGGTGATTGTAAGTCCAACTCAAGAATCTTGAAAATTTCTTAAGTAAAATCATTTATGGGCACATTTCAAAAAATTATCGTTATAAATTTAAATCCTTGATATTTTCAAAACATGAGATTCTAAATAAACTGCATGCAGCATAATTTAAATGAATAATTATTTGTATGTTTACTTTTATCTTTAGTCACTTTTATTATTTTAGCAGAAAAAATATTAACAAATGAAAAAGATGCCAAGTATAAATTCTAGTTCTAATATTTTTAAATAAAATATACAAGAATTTTTATACATAAATGTGACGGTGATTTCTTAAAATTTCTGGAACATGGTTTGCAAAAGATGCGGAAATCTGGATTTTTTCCGGAGCACAATCATCTCTGTTCTTATAAACTAAATGCTGAAAAATTTAGTTTCAATTTATTCAATTTTTTATAGTTAAATAAAAAATTAAAGTACATTTTATTTGTTTCTAATGCTTTATATCTCCTGCATGATTGAATCTATTTAAGAATTAAAAGAAATTAAGTTTTATAAAAATTGTGCATGTATTATTAACTTACATGTGTAAATAAAAAATAATTCAAATTTGAAATTTTGTGGAAATAAATAAAAGCCAGGCATATTTAACGCTGCCTTGTGATAATGGATATGCTGCCTAGTGATATGGACTCGGAGTAGCATAGAAGAAGGAATATGCACCATTCTTTCAATTGAAAGTCATACATGTATCTATTTAATGAATATCTATCATTTAAAAACTGTATTCCTTAGTGCCAATTTTATAGTTTTAAAGTGTCTATTAGCTGTTATTTCAATAGGCACTGTTTCATTATAGTGCATTCATGGAGGTACTTCAAACATTTTCCTCCCAATTGTATCGGCTGGTATCAGAGTAAAAATTCAAGTGCCATAAGCATCTCATAAATTTACATTTATTTCATATACTGACAGTGCCATTTAATAAATTTTGCAATTTAATATTTAAATAATTTTTAGCAAGTATCGTTGCACAAAAAATACAATTTAATATTTCCTTACCTTCTCTTCATCATCTGGCACTCTTGATATGAAATCAAGAATCTCGTTATTAGGCACTGCATGTGGATTTCTAAGTTTCTTAGTGAATTTATTAATGCCTGCAAGAGAAGAGACATAAAATTTAGAAACTTTTTATTGCTCTAATTTTACTTTTAAATTTAAGTATAAAATAGAACATTTGCTTGACCAGGTTTTTATTAAAAATGCATTTTTAGTAATTTTCAAATTGCAATAAACTATTTACGGCTTTATTTTACAACACACTTAAAATATTTTGTAATATTCTTCAAATTTATTACAATTGCCAAAAGCTGAATGATTTTTAATAAAATAAGAAAAAAATTGAAAAAGTTAGAGTAGAAAATATGTTACTAGCGAAATTTGCTTGCTCTTTTAGCAGTTGTCCATTTACAATTGGCTATTTACGGTTTTCTTATAAAAACATTTCATTTCATTTAAAATGTTATGTGATATACATCAACTTAGTTGACAGCTATAAAAAGTACTTAATAAATAAGCAACTAAGACAAAATATGTGCAGTTAATCTTTTGATTGAAATATTTGCCTCTGTAATCTAATCAGTTTTTTCCCCTTCTGACTGGAACAAACGATTTTCATAATATCAATCAAACTCGTTAATTTCCAATCCTGATTTAACCAGTACCAAGGTTTATGAGGAAATCTTAAAATATAATTGGTTTAACTTAAAAAAACCTATGTTACTAGGATAACTTAGATTTAATGCAGAATTTTTCATAAACTTGTTGAAAACTATTTCAACTGACAGATTGAATAACATTAAAGAAAAAATCTTTACTGTTTGAGGGCAATTTAGAGTATTAGATCATCAAAAGAGTTTAGTTAAAAAAATTCTTATAAATCAAATATTGTAATAAGTAATAAAGATTAAGAATGTCCTTTAATCCATTTTTCTATGAACCAAACCAGTTCAGCCGTAGGGTTTTTGTTAGGCAAATGATAAATAAGAAATTGTGGTCATTATAATGGCTAACAAACCATTGACTATATTCTATCTTCCGCTGCTGTTTAGTTATTTTTGTAAGGACCTGCCCAATTTTTTGTGAATCATGTGTTTTGATTTCAAATTTGAGAAGCAGAACTCTAAAGTAAAAAAGGACCATGATTTAATAAACAAATTTTTTCTGCATCTATAATATCATTATAAACACATTTTACTACAATGGTACAAATAAAATGTGTACAATGACATTAAATTCCTCCTTTACATTTTATTTAAATAAGGACAATAATATAAAATTATAGCAACTTTATACTCCTTTTTTATACTATTTTTCTTCTTCTTTTAGGCTGTTCCAGGCTTGTTCTTTTTATGAAAATAAATATTTTTTGGGACAATTATGGTAACTAAGTCTCCTTTTTTGGGTAATCTTTTTAAAGAGAATAAGATGAATATATAATTCAATTGGTCACACCCATAAAAACCTATTTACAATTTTCTTGTTGATGCATGCACCCAAATAAAGTTGACACAAATTGTGCTCATTTTGATAGTATTTTAGCTATAACAATATACATACTATGTACAGTGTGGAAAAAAAAAAGGACCACTCTGAATAACTTTTGATCTAATGATCGGATCTTCATGTTCTAGGATTCAATCTTAATGGGTCAAGGTGGTGACATCAAATATGCTAATTAATAAGTGCAGATGATATTTTAAGTTACGAAATCAGACACAAAATTGTAATTTCTCTGAATAAACATACCTTTTTTCAACAGATTCTGATTTCGGGCCGCCTAAAATACACAATCTGAGAAACATAGTCTCAATAGTTTGGACCTCTTATTACTAATTTTATTTTTTGTGAATTTCGCTATATCTCGAAAACCTTTTTAACAGAATTAAAAAAAATTTACACACAAATATATAATTCGTTTATTCAAAGATAAATGCAAAAAAAATGACTTTAAAAAAAATTATTTGTTATTTTTTTATTTAATAATGGTTGAAAAAATTTTAAACTTTAAGGTACAAAAATATTTGTATTATTTTAAAGAATATAATTTTACTAGGCATAATACAAAATTTGAGCAAAATCGGTCGAATAATTCCTGAGAAATCGAATTTTAAATATCCGATATTTTTTAAATTCAAACAACTATAAATGTATCAAATTTAAAAATTCTACGTTAATGTCCATTATTGTTTCGCTGGAACTGAACTGTGGATTTAAAAGGATTGTTTTAAAACTGTATTGAAATGACGTAAGTGTGATATGTAACGATTTAGAAAATGTGTATTTAATGTCTAAAATTCGATAACATCGTGGCAGCAGAAGATAATAACTTTATTCTAAAATTTTTTTACATATATTGTTAAGAAAGGTTAACTTTTAAGTGTTACCACAAAGCATTATATATATTTTTTATTTTATCTCAAAGCAATTTTAGTCTCTTTTTCACATTTTTCGGCCAATTAAGGTGGCAGAAGAGTCAACGTTATAAGATTTTGTACACTTCTTAATGACGGTAGTTCATAACGTTTACTGCTAAAAGATTTAAAACACATTGACCGACTCTAATACGCACAATATGGGTAAACAAATACATTACAAATCTTAAGACATACTCACCCCAGCCCATAATGAGGTAACGAACAGGAATGAAGTAAAGAACAACAGTGGCTGCCACTAATACCATAAATGCCAACCATGAGAGAAAGGGCACTGAATAATTAAAAGTGCTGGATGGAAAGACAGAAAATTTAATGTAATAAATGTTATATGTTAAAATAAAATATGTCAAATATAAAGTAAATTATTTTTATTCATCATTCTCAAAAGCATTTATTCAACTTTAATATATTAATTTAATATTTTAAAAAATATAAGCATTCAATTTCATGAGCTCTTAGTTTAAGTTATCCATTTGGAATAAATGTAATCTATATTATAGCATTGTGGTTTAGTTATTTAGTGTTTTTGGTGCAAGAGCCAGAAATGGCTATACCGCACTATGAACTTTGTCTAAAAAATGAGTACTTGGTTTAAATAAGAGATAAAATATATAAAAAAAAAGGTAAATTTTAAAAGCTAAAATTAAATTGAGGTATAAAATCCAATGACCTTAAGGTATAAGAGAAGATTATAGTGTGGTTTATCGCCAATAAGTAAATGTAAAGTAGGATAATTGCAGCCAAAATAGCGTTGTCTTAGAAATTTAAATTTGTTGCACTGGGTCAGAATGTGTTTAGCATTGTGACTTAACTACCACTATAATATTAAAAAGAAAACAATTTACTGGTATATAAGATATGTTAACTTGATTCTATCAAGAGGTACCTTTTCATAGATGAAAGTTGACATAGTCGATATTTATATCCTCTCAATGGATGGTTCAGATTATTAAAAATAGTTGATTTGCTTCAAAAATAGCGCTCAAAAAAAATTTTTTTTCCAGCAAAGTAAATAAAAATCAATCGGGTTAATAAACAAAATTGAAGGGTAAAAAAAATGAGCAAAATGATATAAATAAACAAAAATGAAGAAAAAATATAATGAGCAAAATGATATAAATAAAAAAACAGCATAAATCAGATAGTGGTATTCATTAATTGAATTCTATCACAGATAAAATTCTGGAAAGGGAGTAATGTGTTATAACTACCGCTATAAATATTTAAAAAAAACAAAAAAAACAATTCACTAGTATATAAGACATATTAACTTGATTCTATCTCGAGGTACCTTTTGATAGATGAAGGTTGACATAATCGATAAATACACTCCCCTCAGCATTTAAAATTACTACTATATATTTAAACTTCTCTTAATATTTAAACAATATCAAATTTTTCATATGAGAATTTAAAATTTACTTTTTACAACGTTCTCCAAATGATGCAACTTCTCCTAAAATATTTTGTATCATGGAAGTAGCGTCTTGCACAGCTTGTAACTTTTCTTTTAAAGATTTCTTTTCTTCCTGTAGTAAGAGAAAAAGAGAGTAAATTTTAAAAACTTTTTTGTTGTTTTAGTTCAGTTTTCTGTTTGTTATCATCTTCATTTTGTAAACAGAATAGAAAAGTTCAATCAATAACAAAAATATGCTTACTAAAATTACTTTAAAAGTTATAAACAATTTATGAGAAAAAGTATTAAAAAATTAGTAGATAAAAGCTGTAAATAATTTGAAGTGATTTTATCAAATGATTATGTTTTCCAAAAAACTTGGTATATAACTGCACATTTTACCTCAGTTTTTTGTTGAATGAATTGAACCGTATCGATATGATAAAACTTTAAGACTAATTGAGTTTAATAAGAAATAAATTTTTCAACACTTACCGTTTTGTCCTCCTTATCTTCATCCTCATCATCTTCTTCTAGTTCTTCTAACTATAGAAAGTAATTAGTATTTTAGAAAATGAAAATTTGTTTTAGTCACTTGATTAGGTAAATTTGATGCTGATCCTCTAAATAATAGGAAGGAAAAAAGGAAAGAAAAAGCTAATACCATGTTTCCACTTGCAGGTTTAAGCTTTAACGTGCACTTGAGCTTTCTTAAACTGGTGTTTCGTGCATTTAATAAAATTTTCTTAATGGAAATGTTAGTGGAAACAGGATATAACACTCTTGGTCTTAAAATTTAAAACTCAATTTAGTCCTTAATATTTTGTTTATTGATTTATTCATTTTTGTGTACAGCAAATACACATTTGTTCTTAAGAACAAATAAATTACATGAAAAATTGAAATCATATGTAAAAAAAGAAAATAGTTTTGTTTAATTGCAATTTTGATAAAAAAAATTTACCTTTAAACAAACCTAATAGGGCAGGATAGCCTGGTCGGTAGGGCGCCGGGCCCATGTTCGTGGGTTCGAACCCCGCAGGCCGAAGTCTAGTAAAGTGACTGATGCGTGTAAAATCTGTCAAGTCGCAAAATGCCTCCATGTTCCCATAACAAATCAATACCTCTGGGGGTACTGGATTGGAGATCGATCGTTTTCTGGTGAAAATTAGGATCTGTGGATGAATGAATGGGTTCGCCCTATACATGGGTGTGACATATGGTGTGGCTGAAGTCGAATTCTTGGTCATAGATTGCGCCACTGGAAAACAAGAACAATCGCACCCCCTCTGCCTAAACAGGCATATGTCAAAAACAGCAAACCTAATTTAGACATTTAAATTAATTTTGACCACATATAAGCATGTGTTGCATGAATTAGAAAATAAACATGCTATGTATTTAAAAAAAAATAATATATGTAAATAATAAGTCAAGAATGATACATCAGTCTTTGATAAATAAATTGGACTAAACTACCTAAAAATAAAATTTATCTTACTTCATCTTCATCTCTAGTAGCTAACTGTCTTCCTGTGAGAGCATAGATCACATAATTTTTTACATAAAGAATTAACAAAGCTACAGGCAACATGTAGAATTCAAAAGTGTAAGTTATAACAAGAAATACCTACAAAAAATTAAATATACATTATTTAAATTAACATTTGAAACATAGAAAATATCACTTTAAATTAGAATTAAAGAATTAGAAACCAATGTTTGAAAAGTGATTTTAGCTTGATCAAAATAAAACACAGATTTTTATCAGTTATACAGTTAATTTATTATGGTTAACTGACTAATTATGATGTGAGTTCAAAAGCACAGTAATTGGAAGTGAACTGGTCATAGGTTAAAAAAGGAAACTATTTAATGGTCTAGTTGTGCTGTAAACCAAATTATAGTCTGACTGATATGGCAGAATATCCTTTCCTGGTGGAATTCTCTACCTCTGACAATGAATATACAATAATTAATTGAAAAGTGATTTTTCATTAACTTTAAAAAATTTTCTATAAATAGATGATAGTTATTAAACACGGAAAGACTAATTTATCTGACATTTTTATTATAATGAATTACCATAAATAACACAGTTTTTACGTCAAAAGGATTAAATAATTTTTACTATCATTATATTTGATGTGTGCATAACCACACTCAAATGAATGTAAAATAAGCATTAGAAAATTGATTGTAAAATAATTCTCTTAAATATAAAGTAAAAAGTACAAAAATTTCATCATAAGAATTTTAAATACATACTACAAAAGCTGTTATGCTGCGTAAAGTTGACTCCCATAAAAAACAACTGTTAAGAAATCTAAGTAGTTCAACAACGCCATAAAGCATAGATTTTACTCTATTTACATTTTTCACAAATATCTGTAAAAATAAATAAATAAAATGGTAAATCGCTTATTTACAATAAAATATTTTTTTTAACAATAAAATGATAGAAGAAAAAAACTTACAGATCTTTTGAACTTTTGTTCTTGCTGCATGTATTTTGATTCTTTGGGGGTAAATGTGATGAAACTAGCTCTAATCTAAAATGCAAGAAATCAATGTATTTTATCTTCATTCTCTGGCAATGCAGGATACATTAACATTTTTAACTTAAAAGTTTTGAATTACACTTATTTCAATAAAATATAGCTAAAGATAATTTGAATTTTGTCATTAGAGACAAGTAAAATTTTTATCATAATCTAACTTTATCCAATATTTTTTTGAAAGATATAACTACTAATTATTTTTCAAGGTTTATAAAATTTAAGTTACTCAGTTTTAGAAAAAGCTGGGTCTTTTGCATTAGGGGATGATTTTAATATATTTACTGCAAAAATAAATAAATAAAATTAAAAAGATAAAAATATTGAATGAATTTTAATAATTTAGTTTTCCATTTTATTTCTAAAATTCATAATTAAAATAAATAAGGTTTTATTTAACAGTGGAATAAAAATAAATTGCAAAAACAGATAAAGTATTGCAATCTCCTTTCTGTGCTTCACATTAAAATAGAATAAATTGTACTTATACAGTTTACATCCAAATAAATTATTTGCAAAAACATCTATATTCAAATAACACTATTTATAAAATTTAATTGAATGATGCTACAGATAGTGATAAAACACTTTCAATTAAATGAATCTTTTTTAACTTTGCCATTTTCTCATTATTTATGCAGAAAAAATATAACCACAATTTCTAAATGATTATTGGTTTTTAGGGCATATTTTTCGGTTGATATTATTATTTTTTTTACTTAAAACTATCTCTTTTTAATATTTTAAACAGATAACATAATGCGTGGCAAATTCCATTCTGTGCTTGGCATTAAAATATAATAGATTGTACTTACACTTAGCATCTACAAAATGAATTATGTACCAAAAAAATGTTTATTCAGGTTAAAATTATTTATAAAATCTAATTGAATAATGTTACAGATAGTGATAAAACGCTTTCAATCTAACTTTTTCATCATAAAGTAGAAATATAACGACCAGTTTTTAAATAGTTATTGATTTTTATAATTTTTTCTTGCTTAAATTTTCTAAAAACTTTCTTGCTTTCTTTCTACGTTCTTTTTTTTTGAAACAACAAGGAATACTTTACTTTGTTCTTACATTTTAAATAAATTTTGTCCCACAAAAGCTTGCCAAAAAATGGCATCACTGTTAAAAATAATTCCTTAATAACTTTTAATTTTTTTGCAATATATATATTATAGTTATCGCACTTAATATATAGTATAATGGATAGATATAATAGGTTAATACTTACTGGGTTATAAAATACATATATTTCTAAGAGTATTTGGCCTTTTGATCTTGTTCTCAATTTTTTATCTTTCAAAACATACCATTTCTTTTCGCCATTTCTTATCTAAAAAAAACAACATTATATTAAACGGAAATTAACCAATAATAATTAAATGAAGAAAAAATATCTTTACACATTATATCTATGCAAGATAATTTTGCACATTTTATTAAACTTAATCATTTTCTATATTTAACTCTAGGCATTGCAATTTAAAAAAATAGTTTGGGGAAAAAGAAACACTAACAAACCTATAATTGTTTTTTATTTTTGATTATTTTATCATACATTATTGAAAACCTTTTGTTAGATCACCATTTATTCATTTATGGAATTGAGAACAATTTTTCATTAAAATTAAGATCACAAGTTTTTTTTTTAACAATAGCATTAACTAATTTTTTAAGAATTACTTGGCTTTAAAATATAAAGCAAACATAGGAAAAATAATCATTAGCATGAAAAGTTACCTTTAATAGTGGGATTTCTACTTTTCCAAGAAACTCACACCTTTTATCACGATCTTCATCATACACAGTTACTTCTAATACTGAGTGAATATCTGTTACTTGGCTAAAAACATATTACAAAAATATATCAATTTAGCTGGAAAAATTTTCTATCTTATTAATTTTCTCAGCAGCAACTACATTAAAATGTTCTCTTTCTCTTCTAAAAATAAAATATTACAATCTTCATTAATACATATTATTTTTTAATTACAGAAAAAGGTTGAAATAAAGAATAAGAACATATTGAAATTAAAAGACATATTTATTCTTGAGAGAATGATTTTCAGAAAATTTTTATACAAAAGAATTGTTTCGTTAAAAAATACAAATAAGAACAAAATTAAGAAGAAAACAATTATTAATACAAGTTGTGTCAGCAAATTGAACAAATTTAAAAACGCTTTCAAGAGTGAATGACTCGCTTTAATTATTTTAAATATATAAGAGCAGACAACAAACACAAAACAAGCATCAGCTAAAGAAAAAAAAAAAGCTGTTTCCTAATTTCCCGATTTGCTACCTCACCATGTATAATGTGTGTATAAATTCAATATATTTTACATGCTTAATATATTAGAATGAAAATGTTAATTTTAAAATAACAATTAATGACAGCCATATGTATTCATTTTTTAAATACTCATCCACTATATGAATTACATTATGAATAAAGCACTTACAATGTAAATATTTTGTTCCACTCAGGGGTAAGAGTTTTGTACTCAGTATGTGTTTGAAGTCTGGCATTAACAAGCTCTACTACACAAAAAGGATCACTTTTTCCACATAAATCTGCAGCTGCCAGCCCTTGTGCTTTGAACACTGTAAGAATATATATATGTTTTATAATTATTTTAATGATAATAATATTGAAAAGTTTTCAAAGAAGAAATCACATAGATATACCTTTTACTATAAGATGCCCAACGTCATAGGGTTCTTTAAATGTTTTTAATAAGCTCTAAAATAAAAGAAAAAAATCTTAATTATAATTGCAGGAAAAAGAACAATCTGTTTTACTTTATCCAAGGTCTTCCACCTTTCATCATATATTTTTTTAATCTTTGACATTAATGAAAAAATAATTAACACATTAATAGTTATACACATGAAGAGAAATTAATTTATTATGATCTATAAAACTGTTATTAAGATAATTGCTAAATGATTTTATTATAATGGCTAATTAAAATGGAATCTAAAACCATGATTTGCCAGTTAAAACTAAATAGTGTTTGTTTCTCATTGCATCAAACAAATAAATTAATTTTGATGCTTTTAGTTATACTTTTACTGTGATTGATTTACTAATAATTATCATAACTTATCATTCTCTTCATTTTGTTTTTCTCCCACACAAAAAACGCCAGAAAATTCTTAATGGAAAACATTAAAACAAACAATAAAACAATATGAAATAATGTTATGATATGATCTTAGAATATATTTTTGATCTTCTATCAAATCTTCTATATCTATCTATCTTCTATCTTCCATCTTGATCTTCAATCAAATTTACAATAAAATATAAAAATGTTAGTAATTTACAACAATTGATTTTGTTGTAAATTACTTTGTTGTAAACTGTTACTTTGTTGTAAATGAATTTGTTGTAAACAATTGATTTTGTACGCACATAGAGTTTAAAAATTATGAGTATGAAAAGTAAAAGCAACTATGTCATAGAGAGAGGTAAAATAAGTACAAAAGGGCCTGACATCAGGTAAAACCCTCCTTGTCAGTATTATTAGTAAGTTTCACTCTATACTCACGTATTGGTTAACAAAATTTCTCTGTGTGCTCGCATCGAAAGCATAAGATGAAAGATCAGAAATTGTCTCTGAGCCCATTGTGCCAGATATAGTGATTAAAAAGAATAGAGAGCCAGCTCCATCTTCTAAATCTTTCCACACCGAGTGGGTCTTCTCCTCCTCAAACCCGCTCAAGTCTATTGTGCATCTGCCAAGAACATTAATAATATATAGTTAGATACAACTTTACACTATAAAACATCAAAATTGTTTTTAATATGGTCATTTAACCGTCTTCATATGAAGTCTTAACTTTTAATGCAAACAATGATTTAATAGACTATTTCGAATTAATCACATTTTGCACTTTAAATTCCAATATATATATATATATATATATATATGTTTTTGTTTTTTTCAAGTATCTGAAATTATTCAATTAATTATTTTTTGTGTTCTTCATATGGATTCCCAAATAAAGAACTGTATAGATATTTTTGTTACATAAAACAACATTTTCTAAACAGAATTTTTACACAAATATTATATTAAATTAGAAAGGAACGGAAAAAAAAACCCACTTGTTTATTTTTTGTTGATGGATGGAAAAAACACATCCAATAATTGTGTATAAAATTTTCATTGAAACAATTAGTTACAGACATGTTGCAAAAATAAAAATATTATTAAAGAGATAAAAAGTTAAAATACTCTTTTGACTAGTTTATTGGAAACATATTTCTGGAGTCAAAAATATGTATAGAAAAAATAAGCAAGTTTATTCGGATAAAATATGTGTTTTCATATCTAAATGGTTATAGTACTCATTAAACTGGTTACATAAAGTATTTCTTTCAAACCATAAACGTTGCATTTCATTATAACAAGTACTATAAGTACATTTCTGCATGTTTTTTCAGGTAAATTTTTTTGAATTACAGATATATTATGAGACTTGATATTATTTTTAATCACATTCAATAAATGACAACAATAGTAAAGACAATAAAATTCTAAATATATTATCATTCTCCTTCTGAAACTAAAATTTTTAAGAGATAAGCATTTGGTTGATGTAAAATACCTTATGAATGATAAAATATAATTTTTAAATAATTAAATTTTTATATCATTATAATTTTAATATTTTTTTGCACTGAAGAAAAAAAATTAAGAAATTTTCTTAAAAATTTTACATTTTATACCCTAACATAATTTATAGTTCCATTACATGAAATGAAATTTAAAATATGGATTAAGATATTCTAGCCAGTGCTTTTATTTTGCATTAAAATTAACTGGCTCTCTCCCTCTCAAATGATTACACTCCTCTTTTCAGAGGCACCTAACATAACCTCTAATTGAGGAGGAGTATGTCCTGGATCTAAATATCTCTCTATGCCACTGAACCAAGAATCAAATATTACCTTAAAAATTTTCTACCTCTAGAAAATATCTTTTTTGAAAAGAACATAAGTTGGTAGACATTAAAATAAATAAATTAATTAATAAAAAACTTGTTTACCTTAAATGCAGAAGATAATAAGATGCAAATGTATAAAATACTGGCTGTCTAAGTTTTTAAAATGAAACCAGCGGTTACTTTCCCAATCACAAAATGTTAAATAAAGCAAGTTAAATTGGTAAGAAAGCAATAAGGAAGTTCGGTGCTAATAAAAAGCCTCTTAAAAACTTTAAGCTAAGCCATAAACAATAACTCTTGAGTATCATTTTTAGCTTTTGCAAAGTCTAATCAGAAACTCGATTGAAATTGAAATAAATGATTTTTTTCCATGATTTTGCTGAACAAAACCCCTAACATCAAAACATAAATGCCATTTTTTGACATTTGTAGTAAATAAGTTAGTTTAAATTATGTTTCATATGAAATACTAAGATATAAACTTAATTTCAGGTGTTGACTTAAAGAATGCCAATAGTCATTTTTTCAAAAATATTTTGACAAGAACACATTTTTATAACTAAGTTAGAGTGTCTTCATTTTTGAAGTTGCCAAAATCCCTTATTTTGGAAGATGATAAAACCAGTTTGCATGTAGTAAGATAAAACTACAATTTAAAAAATAGTAACTTATACAAAAAATTCATGTGAGATGAATAGTTTAGTTATTAAAACATTTAATTTAAAATCAAATCAAATATGTAAATCTTATATTTATTAGATTATATATATTTCTTAACATTTTTGAGACTAAATATATAAATAATAACAGATGATTACAGAAAATTTATGTCGATGTTTTCACAATCTTTCATATAATCACTCTACTGGATTGTTATTGTAGAGTTTATTACATAGTTAACGTAATAAATTTTGCAAAATGTTTAACTTTTAACTCGGGAAGGATTGATGCAAAATATTTGTTAATTAATATAATATTTTTTATTGATTTTTAAAAATAAATTTTCGTATCTTAGTGGGAAAAGTTAGATTGATACTTAAAAAATATTCCATATTAAAGTTTTAAAAATATATTATTCGTTGAAAATATAAAACATTAATTTTGCCCAGTTAACAAGGCATTTTTCTATGATGAAAGTTGTTTTGTAAACAGATTTCTATTTTTTTACATCTATTTTTAGGCTGCTTTATTTATCCACTGAAATGAATATTAAACATGCTTTTCCACTAAGAATTTAATGTTCTACACAGAGTTTCAGAAATCAAAATGTATCAATACATTGTATCACATCATGGATGTTGTTTGCTGAAAAATGCCAAACGGAAATTGTCTCTATTATTACACCCTCATTATAAAGAAGTTTTATTGTATTAGAAAAAATTATAATAATTAGTATAACAATAAGTTCCTATTAAGTGAAAAAATAATATGGATCAAATTAAAGGATTTGACAAAATACAGTGATAAGCCACACTTTTTCCAAAGATAAAAGTTTTACATCAATCCGTTTTTTGGTATTTTTTCCAGATAGTCACTCTACAAGTTTTCAGAATATCCTCTAGATATCAGCATAATACACAGAAACTTTTTTTTTCGAATGCATGGAAATCATTATATTGGAACAAGCTCTTGAATTATGTATTGTAAAATAAAATTCACTTTACCTTCCCATGAAATCATCTTTTCCATGGAAATCTTTGTCATAAACTGATATTTCTAATATTTTTGGCTGATCTGAATACATATGAAGGTTGAATTGTTCTAGCCATTGGGGATCCAATGTTTTAAACATAACCTAACAAAAAGAAGAAAAATTTTAGGTTTCAAGTTTTAATGAAAACACTTGAGGTAAATAATTCACATAACTAAATAACTAAGCTGCCACAAATTGTGATCAGGGATTTAAAACATAGCAACACAATGGCTAAAGCTATTATATTTAGACATCTAAAATATGTAACAAAAACTAGCAACGTCAATATTTTAACACTTTATTACATGATCAATTAGTAATCTATTTAATTACATCATTTTAATAAATAGGATATTTGCAGTGAGTAAACCATGCAATTCATTAAGGACATCAAGGTTTATATTATAAAAAATTCTATTGAGAATAATAAAAATGAGATACTTTAGGGGTAAAATAATTTGTATTGAAAATTTTTTGTTACCAGTATTTCTATATTAAAGTTTAACTTTAATTCCAATAGGAATTCAAGGAATTTTAATTGAACATAATTTTTTTTTGAAGACTTGAACAGTTAGACTTCTTTTTTTTTTTTTTTATTATAATAAAAATTTGAGTAGTACATTCCAAAAGGTAATTTAAAAGTCATGAAGTTATATTCTTACACAGATATATTTCATAATATATTATTTGCAGGCTTTTTTAATAAAATTAGTACAATGGTAATTTTTACAGCCATTCAATTATTATTTAAGTAGGTAGCTTTAAGTTCCACTGTAAAAATCAAATTATATTTTTAGCAGTTGAGAAAAAATCAATGTTTTAATTAATATATTACAACGTAATTGAATTAATATGAATATAATTTTCCAACCGTTTAAAAACCAGTTGCTTTGCAAATAGAAATAAATTTATGCACACACACATATATATATATATAACATCTGTTGTTTTAATAAAATATGACAAAGCTAAGAAAAAAACTAACGATATCAATTGCACTACAATTGTATTACAAAGAATAAAGTTAAATTTAGATTATAGTTAATTTACAAAGAATATAGTTTCAATGAACACATAAATAAAAATGAATGACATCGACAAGGAATTAAGAGTAAAAAAAATTTGTTTTACAGATTTTTATGTTCTTAGCTTATGTTATTTAGTTTTAGAATTTCTTAGTTGAGGAGCTGGTAACAACTAATAAGTACAGTTCCTCGAATAAAAAAAATGCATTTATCTTTAAATTTATTATAAATAAACATAGCTCATAAATAATATGAAAAATATAACCATTTATTTTAAATAAATAATATTGAAAGACAAAAACTATTTAGTAGTAGCTCAGAGATAACAAGAAGCAATGAATTGATCAGAAATTTTAAATACCTTATAATAAACTACCTTTAAATAAATAAAACCATAAGAAAAATCCTGTGATATGTTAAAGCAAGCTATAAATGAAACTGTAAAAAGAACTGTTTAATGAAATAAGCCTACCTTAGATTTATATCGCTCTGTTCCTAAGTTAAATTTTACATACGGGTCACTCGTTCCATTTTCATCCATAGCTAAAAGGTTTTTGCCCTCTACTAAAACAATAGTAATAACAGAGTCCCACATTTGAGTCTTTTGGCGCTTGACAGCAGGACTTGCAGATGGTGTATTGAAACCCAAACGCAAAAATGTTCCTTTGTTAAAAAACTGGAAAATATTTAGTTATTAGAAAATGAATGAAGCAAAAAAAATGATTATTTCTCTCTTTTATCTATTCACATATAATAATGCCATTCCTGTATTTAATGATTTAACACGAAAACAATATTCTAGTTAGGTTGTTTTCCAAGTGAAGAAACTGTTTCCTTCATGTTATTTTACAAAATGAAAGTAACCAGTACGAATACAGTGAAATGGTGCTCAAAGGTGAAATACTTTTGGTAAATTATCCATTTGCCAGAATTGAAGTTTTCCTAACATTAAAAAAAAAAAAAAAAAAAAAAAAAAAAACCAATAATGGAAATAATTTTTATAAACAATTAAAAGTTTAGTAAGAAACAATAAACAAGATAACAAAATTTTTTTTTTCATTTTTGATCAACTTATTTTTATTTTATTTTTAACCAGCTTAACCAACTTATTTTCATTTTTAATCAACTTATTTTATTTATTTATTTTATTTTTCAACTTATTTTATTTATTTATTTTATTTTTCAACTTATTTTATTTTTATCAGTTTTAGATTCTTCTTATTATTTTTCTACAAGTAAATAGCTATTAAGAATCTTATTGCAGATGAAAAAAAAACATGTTTTTTTTTATTGATTTTTTGAACAAATTAAAAAAATAAGCTCTTTTTTGACAAAATAAGAAATTTATTTATAGATATTATTTGTAAATTACAACACTTTCATTAAAGGAAAGAAAGGATTTTTTTTTTCTTAATGCTTACAAAATTTTTCTAAGCAATTGAATCATTGTCAAAACATTAAAAAAAAAAAAAAAAAAAAAAATCATAAATTTTTTAAATTTTGAAAGTATACCACTTCAGAATAAACAACCTGAAATCTTTCTAAATTAATCAATACTTTTTTTGTAAGTTTTAGATTAATTTTTTTTTAAAGATATTGTTTTTAACATTACAATAATGCTATTAAAATTAATAATTTTGAAAGAAAAACCTGTGTTTCCACATTTTTTTTTTTTTTTTTTGGTATCAATTTTTAGTAGCAAATTTCAATGTATTTGGATGTAGACAATAATTTGTCATATTTTTATAATGGTATTTTCTGAATCAAAGTTAAACCATTATTACCTGTTCTTTTTCATCCTGAGTCTTAGGAACAAGCGTCAAAGTTAAAAATATTTGGCCCCATGACGGACTAGTAACATCAGGTTTTCCAGATTCCGTCAGAGTGACAGCTATATCTGTAGGCCTGAATTAATATAAATAAATTAAAGGAACAAAAGAATCAATAGTTATAAAAATTAAAGCCAATTATCTAAAGCTAGAAAAATACTTAAAAATTGTTATAAATGAGAAAACCTATTAATTAATCAATAAATAAAAATAAGAATTAATCTTTAAATGTCCTATAAATTAATATAAATTAAAAACTTATAATCTCAAAAAATGGTCAATCCTTATTTGTTTAATGTAAAGTAGGAATGTAATACTAAACAACAGCTATAATTTTTTAAATGGTATCAAAACTGCAAATAAATAAAAAAAAATATATATATAATGCTTATGCTTCAGATTGTTGGCAATAATAAACGAATCAATGCTTAACATTGTGCACCAACATTTATAAAAGACTTCAAAGCTATAATTTAAACAAGATAAAAAGATTTCCAAATTATTTCAGTTGCGCATTCTTTAGAGTACGCAAGATTGTTTCAGTTGCACAAAAGAAATGTGTCCCCCGGGTCTGAAAGGAAATAAAGAATGCCATATTCCATATAGCATGCCAATAGAATATAAAGAGCTTGCCAATTTAAATCTAGCGAAAGCAACAGTACTTTTTTACAATTCAGCACTTATTATTTTTTTAGCTTACAATGTAGCCATAATTTTTTTTGATTTGTATATATATATATATATATATATTTTGATAATTAATTAGCATTTACAAACAAACACTAAGATAAAACTGAATTATAACTTGAAGTTTCACAATAATCCATAAATTATATATTTTTCCACAGAACTATGAATACCAAATAATTTAATCCAAAGTATATTATTTAAAGTGATGATTTTATTTGGTAATTACCTGCTAATTTCTAGGTTTGTAAGGTCAATTTGTGCAGCTCCCATGTAATCATCTTGGAAAGCAAAATCATAATCATATACCCTAATGTGTAGAGGCTCAAATACATCTTCAACAGGTATTGTAAAAAATTCATCCCAATAGGGCTCAAGAGTCCTATTAACAGTACGACTTTTATACAACTGTTTACCACTAATTTTGAATTTAACATATGGATCACTAGTACCTGCAATGAAAAAGAAAAACAATAAATACATGGATTACAGCATTATTTTTTAAAACACATTTATTATTAATATTTATAATGAAAACAAAGTTATAAAAAAACATGCAATTCAACATTTAGAATATTTCAAAAATTACTTGATTAAAAAAGAAAATTAGTTTTACATTAGTTGATTGTTAAAATTAAATAATAAATTATTTTTAAGTTTAAGATATAATTTTTTTTTTTTTTAAATTAAAGAAATTTTTGTTAGTTTAAATGGATGATGGAGATATTTATTCCTATGAAATTTTAAGATAAAAGACTTAAAGGCATTAATTATTGTAATGGAATTTGAGGTGAAGGTAGTTTGCATGAAAAGCAAACAAGGTTTTAATAAGAATTTAAAAACCAATTTTGACCAATTAAATGACTAATTTTAAATATTGAATTTAACTAGATATTTTGTTTTGATAGCACACGAATGCTTGAGGTTCATTTCCTTGAAGGAAAAAAAATAAAAAATCTGGGAACAATTGGGTCTATGGAATTGCAAACAGGATTCCTATCAGTCATTATAACAGAATGGTCATTGTAATGGTAAAAAACAATATAGATTGTTTTAATATTTTAACTCAATTTTAAAGAAACAGGTTAAGTGAATTAATTAAAATAGAAATACAAATTCAAATACAATTAATTAAAATAGAAATACTGTTACAATTTTTAACTTGAATTTTTGCAAAATGTCTTACCATTAGCATCTCTGGCTTGAAGGTCTTTACCAAATCTAAGATGAACTTCTAACAGATAAAATGCATGCTGACGCAGGGTTAAATGCTTTTGCTTAATTAAGCCCTCATCCTGTTAAAGAATAAAGTGGAATAATGTAATTTAAACTAATACACAATTAATATGTAGACCAATAACATGATACATAAAAATGACATTATTCTTCTTTTTCAAAAATAGTATTAAATACTAAAATATGAGGGGAAAATTGAAATAAAGTAATTAACTTCTAAGCATTAGTACAAGCTTTTACCAAATCTTACTTGTTGCATCACTGCACCAAAAACTAATTTTTTTCATGTCATTCTATAAAATCCTGTGTAGCAGGAAAATTATGGAGCATTTTTGACCAGGGGCTCAACTCTTGTTGATGTTTAATTTATCCCAAGAAATTCTTTGAGCAAGGCGATTTTCATTCAATATATTGAATATTACTAGTTTAGTTTCTATTATAAATGCTTAAAAATAGACAAATCAGTAAAAGTAGTTAAAATGTGATTAAGAATTTTAAATAAAAATTATAAATGGATAAACAGATGGATGCTAAATACATGATTCCAATCTGCCAATTTGACTGATCAGATACGCACACAAACATGGTAAAGCAAAAAGAATCCACTTATATATGCAAGGAACATTAAAAAATATCTGAAAAGAACATTTACCATATAAAAATGCATAACATCCACTATATTTCTTAATCTTACCCAGAACATTTCAGTTGAACAAAGCATAGTAAATGTGATAACTTAATTCACTTTTAAAATATAGATATACTCATACTTTGAAACTCAGAAACTAAACTCTCAGTAAATGCGAAACTATTAAATCCATTGTTACTAAATTTTAAGACTTGAGTAAAGTACTGTATTAACATTTTTAGATTTATGGGATTGGCTTTACAGACATAGATGAAAAGGTATTTGCTGATGACGAGGAAAAAAAATTAGCACTTTTATTAGTTCATTACTTAACATGTTAATTGAAACTACTGCTGCAAAGGGCACAACAACATTTTAAGTCACGGAAATACCTTGAGAAGTGAGGATATTACTTATAACTATAAAGAAAGAAAAAAGTCCTTATTATGTAACAAGTTGAACAAAAGTTTATTCCCTGGTTAACAGCTTGTATTCCTTTCATTTGACTTTATACTATTCTTTTTTTTGGAGGGGGGGGGGTGCTCGTTTGAGGGGAGATGGATATTGGTATGCAATTTTCAATAATACATGATTCTTCTTTAATGCTTAAAATTTCAAAAATATTCTTAACATTCAAATTATTTGAAAAAAGAAAAGTCTAATATTTATAAATGAATTTTTTTTTAAATGATCTCGTTAATAAAGGTGTAAGAAATACTTCTTAAATTCAGATTACTGGAAAAAATATTTCCACTCAGTTAGTACTTAATTTTTGAACAATCTCAACTAATGTTCAACCTTAATGAGATGTCTATTAGTAACATCTTGTTTTTAGGATGATAATCTCTAGGTGTTGTACTGAGTGCCAGGAGAAAACCATGAAGTCATTTTAACTTAGAAACAACTGCTTAATTTTTTAATAATCATAATCTTTAGAGATTCAATTATTTTTTTTTTTTCATTTTACCAAAAGTGAAACTTTAAAAAATAAAATAAATAATCTTAAAAAATGATATAGATACTAAGGATTAATCAAATGCTTCAACTGTAGTGGATTTATTTCTTACTTGTTATGAATTAATTTCAAGCTTAAGATTTACTAAGCCTTAAGAGTCAATTATTACAAGCAAGTAAAGGTAACTTTCGATTATGTGATGTGGCAATATATTACTCGGATAATCTATACAAATGTCACCTGTACATGTTTACAATTTGGGCAAATATTCTGGCAGTCTCATGCACACAAAATATTTCAGAAAAGAATTTTAAATCAATAAAATTGCTTGTCCTTTGGTTCCTAAGTGATATTCTATTTTATTTAACAATAAATTGCAATTTAAGATCTTTTTTTAAAAAAATTTTAATAACTGTTATGAATTTTTTTTTTTTTTGTAAAATTATTCAATCCAACTTGACTACAATTTTTCCTAAAAAATATTGTTGATAAGAGTTTCTTATTGAAGAATATCTATAAATTCATGTTTTGTAATACTATAACATTTCTGTTAAAAACAGTTCAAGATGTTGTTTAATGAAAACAATATAAACGTTAAATTTTTTAGATTTTCTAAAATAAGGAGATGGACTATTGATAGAATTTATTTCAACATTTGTTACGGAATTCAGTCCGTATCGACACTAAGGTCTTAAAATAGAAACATTTAAAAGAATATAATATTGGAAATTTAAAACATAAAATATATCTATCTTGAATATACTTAAAAAGACACCACTTTAACTTCTAAATAAATAAATACTTATTTCATTATTTAACTTTTTTTTTATACTTAAAATATTATTTAAAGTATTTGGGTTTTCTTAATACTGTCACTGTAAGTCTTTAAAATAGTTTTAAATTAGTTTAACTAACAGTTGTAATTGAGCAATCTGAATAGGATTTTCAAAAATCTCTTAAAGAAACTATTTTAAGATAACAAAAAGGTTAAAATATATAAACACAGTAGACAATCGATATAATCTGTGTATAAAAATATTCTAAAATAGCTAAAATAACATTCGTTGTAAAAAGTAAAGACAAGACCATAGCAATTAACTACATTTTATTGAAAATGCCATTAAACAAATAAACAAAGCAATATATAAAAATCAACTAACAATAATTATGCTAACTACAAGTTTTAAAATCAGAGTTTCTTAAGTAAAAATAAATATGTTAAATTGTTTAATGTTGGTAGTATGTAAGATAATAAAAATAAAACAAGCATTCAAAACCACTGTATCAAAACAGAATGAAAGATGCACAACTTTTAATGAGATGTAGTCTACGAATCTCACTTTTCAGCCAGAAAAAAAAAACTTGCAAAAGAAAAATTTATGAACTAATTTCAATATTTTTTTTTTTAAAAAAAGGTTTAGAAATTATAACTTTAAATTTCAGAATGCAAACACGAAGACAGAAACCAGCTATAACTTATTTTCATAAAAAAATAATATGTGCAATTTCTTTTTCACTTTGAAAATAGTTTCGATATATTATGTAGACAAATGTTTTTTGCTATATACTGTTTTTTTAAATCTAAAGGATAAACAACTTGTTTTTTTTTTTAAACTAAAAATAATCAAATTAATAATTAACAACATAAAAATTTGTAGTAATTATGTCCCTCAATAGCTATATGATTTTGTCTGCTGGTGTGGTACTTCGTCTTTCAAAAAAGGTTGTGCACCTTAATATACAACGTTTATTGTAGTGATTATCTCATAACTATACATTTTTAGAGCATTTTAAAATCCTTCACAAAATTACCAATAAAAATAAATTTATAACAAGAGCATTGTTAATAAAAATAAATGGTTAAACATGTAATAATTTATGTTAGTAAATAATAAATATTTTTAAAAATATGTAATTATGTCTCATCACCTAATAAAAAATAAACATACATTATTTAAATCAAATAAAAGTGATAAAAAAACAAACACTTGCAGATATTTCTGTAAATGCCTCTCCAAGGTGAATCAAGCTTTCTTTTCATGACTAAACATAAAAATAAACTTTATAAAATGAGTATAATTGTTAATAACCTCTAAAACTTAGTTACATATTCTTTATCTAATAAAGAAAGCCTTTAAATAAAAAGATTCAGAAACAAGATCAGATGAAATTTTTTTTTACAGACAGATTTCTAATATAACATTAAAATAAAGAAATATTCTACTCATTTAATTTTTATTAAAAACATACTTCATACAATAGTGCCCAACTTCCATCACACATATAAATGAACACATTTTTTAAAGAAAATCAAATGAGCAATGTATTTTACATGAGTTTAATCTGCTTGCATCCAAAAAAGTATAATATTCCAATTTATTTTTTTGACCAAAAAAAAAAAATTTTTACATTCAAACTATTAAGCGAGTATTTAATACATACTTAAATTTGTCAGATCCAGGAAAATGACAAATTTAAAAAAAAAAAAAAAAAAAAAACGGTTTTCAAAAATTAAGTGTCATTGCTATTCAGAAATTACGTGAACAAAGATTTTGCAATATAACTTAACTTTCTTCTACTGGTATTCATTTATATATATATTTAGAGTTCAATTTTTTTTAATTTACAGCTTAATATAAATTTTATTGCATTTCATGATTCTCTTTTAGTCAGAACATTTATTAAACATTGTTCTTAAATTATAGCAAATCTGTTGTTAAATTAAATTTATTAATTACCAGTATGTAATTAATTAATTGAAACAGGATGTTAATTGAGTAATATAATAAACTTTTAATATCTCCTTCCTACACAGTAGATATTTATTTAAATGCAAACAAAAAAATGCAAAATGACAGATGTAATGAAAAAAATACAGCTGAAGTATCTTAACATAATGACAGGTTGCATCCAAGTCTTAGTTTTTAAATCTTGAGAAATCTTAATATTTCTTATCCCAATTCTTTTCGATTATAATACAAGTATGAATGCAATATTTTATGATGCCATAATAAAATTAAAGCAATTTTAACAAATGTTCATACATGCAGATATAAAATATGATTTGTATAAGATTATTAACAGGTATTGCATGTTGAAGTTGCACACTTTTTAGAATAAAAAATTTAAAAAAAAAAAACTCTTCTTGACTATATGATTTTAAAAAAGAAAAAGGGAACATTTCCATATCAGCAACTGTCTGTGCCAACTCAAATTGTGAAGGCATCAAATGAATTTATCCAATGTTTAACATGGTATAAATTCAAAAAAAATATAGAGAGAGGGTTGCCTGGTAGGTGTTAAGAGTCTCACCTCTCGACTTTGCCCCATTATGTGATTTTTAATTTCTCATAAAGCAACTGCCCAGAAACCACTAAATATATGCAAGACCATAGGTACTGATGTGGAAAATTTTCCAAAAAAATTTTATTCTATCAAAATATCATATCTTATTATATTTATAAATCAACAAAAACTATGAAATATGTGTTGCTATGCATATAACACAAATAAGTCTGAAAGAAATATATATTAATGCATTGAGTTTCTAAGACTCAATTTAAAATCGGGAAGAAAAAAATCATAATAAAATATCTTCTGACCGATTAAATGTTTTTCAGAGATGAAATGAAATACTATATACTGTTTGTCTACTATAGGTACTCTGACAGACATTCGTCTGGAGGTGCGACGGTGACCATGGTATGATTATTTCAAGTAGGGGTGCGGGTCCCTCTTTAAGACTGGTTTTGGCGAGAGAAAATGAGACCTCTTTCTTCGGTCTATTGTGTTAGCTCTAGAGTGAAGAGAAATAAGTAATCGCACCTGAATCTGGTATACTTCCCATACAAGCTATCATCGAAGCTACCCTCCCTAAAATGCCCTCTTCTTGTTTCCACAGCACCAGACTGTCGCAGACTTTGTGGCGGTCAGAGTACCTATCGTAGACAAACAGTAATGCAAGTTATATCATTAACAGTTTTCACAGCTGATTCCAAACATTTTTTTAATACAATGACTATCGCCTCCTGAACAACAACCATTTCCAATATCTTTTATCTTGCGTCGTTTTGGCTTAGCAGATTTCAGGATACTTACTGTTTGTCTTTTCACCAGAGCAATAGGTTGTGATCTTGAGATTCTATTCTCTTCTATTTCATTACGATCTCTTAAACATTTCATTTTTCTTGGTCTCATTTCACTGTTTTCAGTCTTAAAATTACCCAATATCTTTAAATCCTCATCATGAATCAAAGAAAATTCTTTGACGCTTTTATCTATAAGCAATCCTGTATCATTTACATGATCATACACCATAGGTGATAAAAAATTTTCTGACTCAGACTTGTTATCATGAGAAAGAATAGTTACATTATCAACTATTGTACTACATTTATCAGAGTCAATATTTAATTTAGTTTCTGAGGATAAAATGGATCCACATCCTTTATTTGCAAATAAAACACTCGATTTATTTGAACTGATACAATTTGATTTACTTTCACATTCCAGGCGCTTTGCATCATCGCCTCCTGAATAACAACCATTTCCGATTATCTTGCGTAGTTTTGGCTCAGCAGATTTCAGGATACTTACCATTTGCCTTTTCACCAAAATAACAGGTTGTGATCTTGAAATTCTATTCTCTTCTATTTCATTACGATCTCTTAAACATTTAATTTTTCTTGGTCTCATTTCACGGTTTTCAGTCTTAAAATTACCCAATATCTTTAAATCCTCGTCATGCATCAAAGAAAATTCTTTGACGCTTTTATCTATAAGCAATCCTGTATCATTTAAATGATCATACACCATAGGTGATACATTTTTTTCTGACTCAGACTTATTATTATGAGAAAGAATAGTTACGTTATCAACTATTGTACTACATTTATCAGAGTCAATATTTAATTTAGTTCCTGAGGATAAAATAGATTCACATCCTTCATTTTTAAATCTTACACTCGATTTATCTGAGCTGATACAATTTGATTTACTTTCACATTCCAGACGATTTGCATAATCGCCTTGTTCGTAAAAGGTTTTAGCACTTTCTAGTTTAATAGATTTGACATCTACTGCAACCTTATTTAAAACAATAGTTTCTGAGGATAAACCTGATTCACATCCTTTATTTGTAAATGAAACACCTGATTTATCAGAACTGATAAAATTGGATTTACCTTCACATTCCAAACAATTTGCATTATCGTCTTGTTTATTAATGGTTTTAGCACCTTTCAGTTCGGTAGATTTGACATCTACCTTATTTAAAACAATGGAAAAGGATCGTAACTTATACCTTACTTCAAGCGGACTTTTATTTTTTACCTCATTTCTAGTTTCATCTTTTCTGATATCAACATTTCCATTTCTTTTTATAGTTTTATCATCCCCACTTGAAAATGCAACTGATACTTCATTTTTGTCACAATGCGGAACACTTGTCTTATCATCACCTCTAGAAGTTGCTACAGAAACACTTTCTTGATGCAATGAGGTATTGTCATCATTACTGACCATATCATTTTTACTTTCATTAAAAATTTCTCCATTACGATTCAAAGTTACAATTGCTACATTTTTAGAGTCATTAATGACAGAATTTTCCTTTTCCTTTCTAGCTGTTTCAAAGGCTCGGCAGTCATCACATCTCCATATCTTATCTGACTTTTTCAGATTACCACAATGTTTATGTATTGCATCAGCCCCACAAACCGCACATGTCAATAAACTCCAAGAGCCCTTGCCATCATGTTCCCGCCCACGGCAGCAACTGCATTCAGAAGCACCACATTTTGGACGATAAAGAAGGTCGTTAAACGCATTAGACTCTAACTCCCAAGAAGCATCTTTATTTGGAATACAAATACCATATACTTTCATTTCCTCCACAAACGTAGATGCATTGTTACAAAGAGGGCACTTAAAAAAATGCTGGCCAGCACTAATCGCATATTTCTGAAGGCAATAATGATGAAACCAATTCTTTTTACAGCATGGAGAGTATAAACAATTTTCTAAATCATCTGGTGTAAGTTCCGAACAACATATGTAACAATACAGGTCTTCTTTAATCTGTATATGTTTTTGCTTTAGTTTATGAGCATGACAATAAGAAGAAAAATCACCGAAATGTTGATTAAGAGCCAGATTTTTAACACCACAAGGAAGATGGAATGATCTCTTGCAGGTGTTTACAACGCAGCCCAAAGTAGCTCCTCCCTGTTTACAATAACAACAGTTCAATTTCTGACCTCTTGAATATTCTTCTTTGATATCTACAGGAAGAAATCCTAAGATGCCTTCTGATTCTTTCGATCCACGCTGAGCAAGTCCACTCGAAAGGAACATACAATTTTGGTGAATAGAAAAATCCTTGTCATGAAAAAATTTACCAAAAACAATTTCATCATCTTCATCTCTACCACAGAATAAACAAGCTTCTTTTTTCTTTCGGGGTTTTCTTTTCTTTTGACCCATTTCAATAGTAACAACAAAAAACAGTTGTTTCAGAAATCAAGATACTATGTCTATTTTATTTCAAAATAAGAAAAACAAACATGCTTATCAATGAAAGAAAAATACTCTAAAAACAATGCAGGCAATCTTCTCCAAGAAATAAGTATTTCATTATTTTTAGATGAATTATATCATATTACACTTTAGGCAAGATTAAATTGCCGCCTAGCGTCTCTAAAGATTGATTGGGCGTCTTTTTTTTTGTTATTTGTTGTTATTTTTTTAAAAAGTAAGTTGAGTTGTTTTCGGCGGTACGATCTAACGTTAAAGCCGAACTAGATCACTTGAGCTCTGTTAATTCCATGGGAGCATTTACACTGGATGTGATTGTTTCGGCATTCGATAGTGAACGTGATTGGAGGAAAATATTTCCTGGGCTCTCTCTCGCATGCGAAAAAAAAAAAAAAACGCATTTGATATGTATGCTCTTTTAAACTGCTGATAGAGCTTTATAGATAAAGTAGAGGAAGTAAAATGAGAAATGATTGAAAATTGATTCACCTCTGATTGCCGTTGACAAAAAAAAGAGAACTTGATTTGTGAGTTCAGGTTCTCATGTTTCGTTGGCGGTGATCGGAGGTGCATGAACCACATGCAGTGAGAATGGTCTTTGAAATTTTCCTAGATTATTATTAATTGTCGTAATCTAATTCTTTCCTAATTCACGATCGCAATGAATTTTTACAATGTTTGCTAATGTTTTTAGAACAAACCATTTGTAATAAATGGAACAATTTTTTATTTTGTATTTAATAAATTATAAGTTGAATTTTAATTCGCGTTCGCAACGAACTATAGGGAGCGTTGTTGTATGTGCCGAATCCCTGCGATTTTCATATGAACAGTCATTCAGTTACACTGGAGACGTCTTTAATGTAGCATGTAGCATTGTAACGTTCCATCTTTATTGTGGCTGATTAAATTTAAAAAAGAAAAATGTTTGTTTTCTTTCTTATGCAAACGAAAAAAAAATGGTATATTTTTTTTTAGAGAAGGAACATCCAGAACACATCTGTAAAATATTTGTAAATAAAGAGAAAAAAATAGGTATATTCTTATAAGAGTTCAAACCTAATGCCTGAGAAATAGTTTTACTAAATTTAATGGTATAACATGAAAGGCCCATTTAAATTTTAACGTGAAATAAAGAATGCATACGAAACAAAAAGAAAAAAAAAGAAATATTCTTTTTTTGTCGCCTTTTTGTTAGTGTTACGAAAATGCGTCTTTGGGACTTGCCAAAAACAAAACAAGATGCAATTTTATTTTTTTAGGAGCGAAATATTTTATGGAGTGAAATATAACGAAAATGTACCAAAGTTCATAGCATGAAACTTTATCTTAGTAAACGTCCGTTTAGGAAATGTTATTTCATTTTGAATCTTATTTATTAGAGTTCATAATGGCTATAGAATCAGGTGAGAGAACAGTTTGTTTTGAATCTATGCTAAACTCTATATCGGCCCATTTTCCACCGAAATCCGATTGACTACTTTGATTTTAAACAAAGTGTTTCATTTTAAGATTTTTTCCAAAAATTTTAAGTGTAGATTGGCGGCACTAAAAATCTGCCAAATCTGTAGCTGTGGTTAATACGTAAGTACCGAATTTTTCTTCCATACTTTTCTGAATCATATTACTTCAAATATTAGAATATGCAAGAAGTATACATAAACACATAATTTAATACCATTTAATTTTTCAAAAAAAGTATTTTGACAACAATTTTATCAAAAAATTATAAACTAAAAAGCGTAAAATAAAGAATTCTTAGGATAAAAACGATTTTAAAAATTCCTCATTTTTCAATAAAAACTTTCGTATTGTTTTTTTTAAAATTCTTATAGTATTTAATCAGACGTAAAAAAAACATTTTGTAGAGAACGATCATCAAGTAAGAAAAAAAATTATTTACAAGCAAATTTTTTATTATAAAAATCATTACACTTACCTGATTTATAAGTCCGGAGAATTCCAAAATGATATGTTCTTTGTTTGAAAACTTTATTCTCAAATAATATATACATAGTTTATCCCTTCATTACTTTTAGGTAACATACCACACATCAAAATTTTATAATTGTAAGATCTCGATATGAATTTTAATATGTAACTTAAAAACAGAATAGCTGAATTCTAGTTGAAATTCTTTCAAAACTAAAAAACACTTACCAAGAAAACGATAAAAAATTTATTTATAATCAGCACAAAAGATACTTTTTCAAGTAATTCGGATTATTCTTTTTCTGAATTATGTAGATACAGAAATATATACAATTCTATGGAGAAGAAGAATATTCAATAACTATTACAGTTCTGTATGGAATTCATTGGAACACATTTATTCATTGGAATGACGAAAGCAATGTTGACTTCCTTTTAACTTGTAATGAATTGAAGACAGAAAAATTATTTTACCGCTATACACACATCTGTAACAGCAAGTGATCATGAAATCATGTTATGTTGTTGGTAATAGAAAGGTAAAAATTATTGAGAAATTGTTCTTCAAATGCTTGGCGCGTTCTGCTTCAATGTTTGGCATGTTCTGATTAGTTTTTTCAAGAAGTTTTACCTTTTCTTTAGGGAAATTTTGCTTCCTATTTGCTGCTAAGAAAATGGCGTCCGTCATTGCCAATGGTTATGTGGGAACTAATGCCCGATATTTACAGTCTCCCGCTGGATGGCGTATCGAGTGTTGCGATCGCGAATTGTGTAAACAAATTATAAATATAATTACTGTTTTTTAAATGTTGTAAAGGAATAATTTATTGATTATTATATATTATATTAAAAAATTATTATTATTCTACTTTTTAACAAAAAAACATTAAAAACTTTAATCTTTTAACAATAGTGTGAATTATTTCCGAAATGTTTGTAGAAATGAGTCAACTTTTTTTTCCAAGCCATTTAAGTTACAATTTTTGTATAGCTATCGTTTTAGTGTCGACAGTTACTAATTATTTTTTATTGTACGAAAAACTTTAACGATTAAGGGTAGTTAAGAAAAAGAATATATTCTTAAGAATACATTCTCATAAAAATTTCAAATATCTTACGGAACAGTAAAAAATAATTAATATTTAAAACAATTAAATGCTCAATGCATGAATAAAACATTGAGCTTTATTCATACATTGAACAATTTTATAAAACTTTATGTTTTTCTCCTAGTTAGACGTATTTTTTTTATTAAAATATTTTCGCGAAATGATAATTTACAAGTTTTTTCACAAATTTCACGCAATGTTTTATTATTACAATAGGGCCTTTCTTACGGCTCGCAATCACCATTCAATGACCGAAAATTCTTCTTTTATTTATTTATATATATATATATATATGTCTTTTCATTTATAAAATATGCGGGAATTAACTCCTCTGCCAACCGGTTCCACGGAACATGATTGTAAGATTCTGTCGTTACATACACTGAATCAAGTTAATTAAAAGATACTAAAATAAAGATAATTTATTTAAAAGTTTTCAAGGGAAACTCAAGATAGGAGGAAAAATTTTTTCACCTGGAGACAAAAAGCATCTCAATGTTTTAATATTCTTTACTTATTTTTCTAAGAGAAATATTTAATAAGAGGAAATTTATTTCTATTTTATTATTCTATACAGTTAAAATCAGATCAGAACTTAATTTAAAACAATAAATAGTAATGATCATCATAATAAAATACATTGAAACACCTCATCCAAAAAAGTTAAATTTACTAATTTATATAACACTTTACCTTTTTTTTCTTCATAATTTTTGGAAGACCCATCTTGCGCTCGAGTACTTCTCGAAATAAGTCATGTTTTGGCATTGTTTGGCGTGATGGACATAAACGCCACCACCCTTTGATTTATTTGGCTAATGAGAAAATGGCACAATGTTTACGTGGAAACAAATCGATTTGCCATTACAAGGTTAATTTTATTATATTTCAGGAAGAAAGGCTATATTTTATGTCTGGAATGTATTATCAATTTGCCTATTGTAGAAATTAACTATTCGTGATGTTTGGACATATAAAAAAAAAAAAAATAATAAGGAAAATAAATATGATTTTTCGAATATAGTTCAAATAAGTTATTTTTTGATCTATCCATTTGTTTTCCCACCATTTAATGGAACTGGTAAAAATCATATTGTAGGCTGTAAAATATGTTACAATTAATTTAAAATAAGATTATTCAAGGTGGCCTCAATATAAAATATCAGTTTTCAAACTTAATAAGTACTTTGTAATATTTTCAATGAGATTTTTTTTCTTTACATTCCACTCAAAATTTTCAAACGCTAAATTAAAATAAAATGACGTAAGGACTATAGTAGAAATAGCGTTAGGAGTGATGTAAGGACTATAAATTTAAACTGCTTTAAATTTAAAGCTTAGTACAGTAAAATAAATTTTTCAAATAGAAATTTTGAAATTAACTTCAAAAATTTAAAAGAAAATGTTCTTTTCAAGTTTAATTATAAAAAATTTTAAAAAGTATTAAATATTAGGCTTGTTGCCATGTTATGCGTCAAAAAATATGGAAATCGTCGAATGAAAGTGTTTTAACAACAATAAGATCGAAAAGTTAACATAAATAAAACGAAACATCCCTGGAGATGATTCAAAGACATGCGATCACAATTGATGGCCACTACCTCAATTTAGACATAAATCTGAAGGGGAAGGAAAAGTTTCTTCCGTTCCCTGTACTCATGGTACTGCCCAGTGACCGACTACTGGACTTTCCATTCCACAGATTTTTCGAGCACGTATCGGTGGGTCTTAGCGGAGTCGTGGATTGAACCCCGGATCTTTCGCACCGGAGTCGGATTTATAGATATAAAATTATATATATATATAAATTGATATCCATCTATGTATGTATGTATGTATGTATGTATATATATATAAATTGATATCTATCTATGTATGTATGTATGTATGTATGTATGTATGTATGTATATATATATATATATATATATATATATATATATATATATATATATATATATATATATATATATATATATATATATATATATATATATATATGTTGATAATATATATTCAGCAAAATATATTGATAATATATTTTCAATGATAATTTTTTTCTTTATTTTCTACTTAAAATTTTCAAACGCTAAATTAAAAAAAAAAAAAAAGACATAAGAACTATAGTAGAACAGTGCATTTAAAGTGCTTTAAATTTATCGTTTAGTACAGTAAAATAAAATTTTAAAATAGAAATTTTAAAAATTAATTAAAAAATTCACAAAAAGTTTTATTTTTTTTTTTTTTCAAATTTAATTATAAAAGTTCTGTTATGATGTACATCAAAAATTGTCAAAATTAAAATTTATGGACACGTTATAAGTTAAAAGTTGATGATTTACTGTAATTATATATGTTAAAAGTTTTTAAACTTGCTGCAATGTTTTGCGTCAAAAAATTGGCAAATCGTTGGGGGAAAGTGTTTTAAACATCGAAAGTGATCGAAAAGTTGACATAAATGCCTAAACCACTTACCAGTTTCCTTGTTTAATAAATAAACGCAAGAGGCTTTATCTCATAAAACTTATAATTCAAAATTGTCTCTTGATCCTCCCTTCTTGAGTACTGCTTTGTCTACATCACATGCATAATTTTCTTAAATTGTCATTTAAAATAGAAATATCGGTTCCTTTTTCACTGAAATTCTAGTAATTCTAAATTTCCCATAGTGGTAAAACTGGATAATTTGATTTTTTTTACCCCCCCCCCCCCAAAAAAAAAAATAAATAAATAAATCATTTATAAAAAAATAAAGTGATAATTATACACAACTAAACAATGAATAGCTTGATCAAATCTACAATTTCTAGGTCGAACAGTTTAGTTCCAACAGGTCTTTGAATCTTAGCTATCCAGTCTTTTACCTCAATTTCCCATATGTGTTAAGCTTTCACATTTGATTAAATACTATTTTAATTCTTTTTTAATAAAAAATCATATTTTTATTAATTTTTTTAAAATATTGATGATAAGAGATTCTAAATATTTTCCCAGATAACAAAAGACAGCGAAGTCTATAAAATATTTTATTACTTTCATCATCATAAAACGGTTATGCTGTTATGACCGACCGTGAGTTATAAATCATCTGTCGCGGTACATCTAAAGTATGTTTACTCATCGAGGTACATAAATATTAATGCTATATTCTAGCTTATGAAAAATGAGAAAATTTAATCGAAAAACATATCTTTCAAATACTTTTCTAGTTTTTTTATTTTTTATTTTAAAGCTTGAGAATTTAGACGAGCAAAATCTCAAAAAATTTAAAAGAAATAAAAGTGATTTAGTAGTAAATGCTTACTAAATAGGCATTTGATTGTTTCAAAATAAGAGTAAACCATTTTCATAAATTTTACAAGGAAACGAGAATATACTATATTAATATAGATCAGCGGTTAATATTTTTTTTTGCTATGGAATCCTAAATCATCCATCTTCTTTTGGCGGAGCCCCGAGACTTAATGATTAAATTTCATTAGCGATTGTGAACATATTATATTAATCAAAGGCCAATTAATTATTTTGAAAATATTTAATGAATGTATGAAATTTTTGATAAAAACTGCACTAATCAAAACTGCACTAATTACCACAATGCCAGTAGTGCCTATTACCAAAATGAAGCATCATTGAATTGGTATCAATAGTATGGCAACTTTTTACGGTACTTCACAACGAATAAGTAGATTTTTTCCATTAATTTAGTTATTTAGTACACAGCTGTTTTTTTCTTTGTCTTTCGGTTAGTACTTATTACTAAAATTTATTAAGCATCAATGACATCAATAGAAGTTTGCCGATTTTTTACGTTCTCTTTGACGAATTTATACCATCTCTCCATTTAGCTTGCTTTTTAGTTCAAAGCTCAATATTTTACTTCAGATTAATAAATATAGCTGAAATTGATATTCATTGGCGTCAATAATAATATTGGTGTTTTTTTCTCTCTTTTTTTACATTTAACTTCAACTAATTAGTATATTTTTTTCTGTTAATTTTGTTTCACAGAAAAACCATTGTTTTAAATTTCAATTACTGTTGATCTTAAATTATTTAGTTTCATAGATACAAATTTTAAGAACACAATCATAAGCACAATAAAGATGTGGTTTCAAATAACCATAGGAATACTAATTTGGTGATGTAGTCAGCCTGTGCTACCACTATCACGTAGATCATCAGATAACCTAGCTAATCAAATAACGAATAAAAAATAATTAAGTAATACAACAGCTAATTAGGTTTATAATTAAGTATCTCAACAATTAAGTATCTCAACAATTAAATATATTAAGTTTATAATTAAGTATTACAACAATCAATTAAATTAACTTTATAATTAAGGGTTACTACTTTTTTAATCACAGATATAATCCAAGAAACATCACTAATGCTATCTTTGAAATATTTGTCAAAATTGAATTGTTAATAGTTTAATTAAAAACAATGGTTTCCGCTAAATCAATAACAAAATTCCATTTTTAAATATCTTTGAATTAAAAATTTAATAAAAAAAAATCAAAAATTAGGCTTAGTAATTTGTTTACAATTGTACTCATTTAGTTCCATGTTAAATATCGTACTTTTAGATCTTACAGTATACTCTCCAATCCTGTATACAGACACGCGCAAATTCTTTTTTCCATTATGTGTATAGATATATGCGTTCCAGTTTCTCGTAAGAAATTTATAATTTTCTCTTCATGACTAGGCATGTTTAGGTATCATAGTTAATTAAACTTCTTTACTAATTAAAAGCATAATTAGGCGTCCCAGTTTTACATAATTAACAGACTTACGTTTTGGATTCAATATTTTAAAATGAAGAGGCAAGTGAGGCATTTTAATTAAAAAGCCCATAATTAAAGCCCATTAAATTCTCAGTTTGAATGGTTTTAGAGAGAGTAATATATATATATATATTTTAAAATGAAGAAAATATATCAAGTAAAAATTTTTCACGTTGTTCAAAAACCAAATAAAGAAGTTCTACATCATATTATAATTTTTTAACTTGCAAATAAATATTTTTTCACATTGAAAATATCAATTTATCAATTTTTATCTGTAAACAAAATAAAAATGGATTTTAATTTAGTCAGAAATTAAATTTGTTTGAAATTTTTTTTAAATAATTTGTTAGATTTCTTCATATAGCAAATCGAATTTAACTTCTTCATATCACATGTGCCTTTGTACCAGGTGTGGCGACTAAATAACAGGATTATTTATTTTTCGTTCGATTGTCTTTTCATCTTATAATGAGCAAATGATATGTAGCAGAGCTGTTGAGTCGACTCTGAATAGGAATATTTTTTGCAGAACTTTTATTCCATTAAAATCTTCACTGATTCCTCGGAAAATATTAACATTATTACTAAGTAGATATTAATGCAATTTATATAAGCACGATTAGTGTTAACGGCATTAATAATAATTTCTTATTATAAACTTCAAAAAATAAATTTGTAAAAAATATTGATATAAATATATATCAATATCACTATCGCACACTGATAAATTTATAAAAAAAAAGATTTGCAAGAGAATATTCTGAAATTATTACAAATCGGGCATAGAATTCATTAGCATATATTTTTAACAAAATTTTCAAATATTCTAATTGAATTTGATATTGAAATTTAAGAACTTTTTTAATAGTTCACTCAGACAAAAGCTCAAAAACATTCTAATGCGATAAATTAAATTTGCGATAAGTAATAATCTAAACAATAGTCACTACCGTATATTTCGGTGTATAAATCGACCCTCTATTTTTGATTATGTGATAGCAAACTTCTGGTATATTGGTAAGTCGATTATTATTCCTATAGACAACATATGTCCAATAATACCAGATACGAGGTAAAATGTGTATTCAAATGTTATGGAAAAATATTTAAAAAAATGGGGATTTTCAAATTCCTTAAGAAGACGATTTGATGTGGAACACGATTATTCCCGAATAGGCACTCAAAGCATGGCTTTAAACTGTTTTCGCTTTCACAATTCTAATTTATGATAGTAAAGATCTAACAGAATAACTATTTTAATACTTGGGATTGTGTTAACCATTATTTTCTCATCATTTTTTGGTAAAATAAAGTCCCAAGTCTTTTTTCAGAATTCTCTTCTATTCTGTCGTTAAGGTTATCATTCTCCAACCATGTTTATTGCTTTAGCAAATTTTTTAGTTTCGGTGATTGTGGATATAAATCATACACCCTAATCTCTGAATTTAGCACATGTAAACCATGTTTATTCCTTTAGGCAAATTTTTTAGTTTCAGTGATACTTGGAGATAAATCCTACACCTTAATCTCTGAATTTAGCACATGTAAACCATGTTTATTCCTTTAGCAAATTTTTTAGTTTCGGTGATTGTGGAGATAAATCATACACCCTAATCTCTGAATTTAGCACATGTAAACTGTTTCCTAAAACCGGGACTGTAAAATTTGCTGAAGGGACTAGGTTTGAGAAAGTTAGAAAACATAAGGGAAATCTTGACATTGGAATTGAAGAGTACGAGTATTTCTATAGAGAACTTACATTGTTTCTTTATCATTTACAGCCAAGAACGGCAGGGCATTACGTCTGGTGTTGGTTGTTTCGAAACTTATTAACTGGATATGTAATTCATACAACAATTTTTAGAGCATTAGTGTACTACTGGTAGTGAAATTACTGTAGTTGCTACTTGTATTTTTTTTTTTTTTTTTTTTTTTTTGTTGTTTGCTGTGTAATGTGCTACTTTTTTTTTAAATAAGTAAAGTAGTGAGTAGTGCGATACAAAAAACTAGTAGTTTGTAGCGATTCTTGGAAACTACTTTTAATGTTAGTTTAGCACTAAGGTTCTAACGCATCAAATTTTTCGAATCAGATGGGTACTAATCTTCGCAAATTTGCTAATGGACGCAATGAAAATGCTCCTGGGGCTGCGACTGTGCCTTAACAAGAATTAGAGTCTTTTATAACTAATATTTAAACTAGTCATTACGAATAACAGCAAATTTATAACTTTTGTCACATTTTCAAATACGAATGTACATTCGTGAGTTATTGATTCGATGTTATTGAAGTGGAAGGGAACACATTTTTGATTTACCGAATTTCTTACAGGAAATAAAAGAGCATTAAACTCGTAACAAAATTGAAAACAATTGATAAATTTCCTAGTATTTCTTAAATTAAATATATGCTGTTTAGAAATGCATAAAAAGATGAAGATTTAAAAAAAAACATATTTGGAAGAAGAAAAAAAAAAGGTTTTAGAATGACAAACTCGCTCTTATAAACGCGAATCAATATTTCTTAATAAGCCGACAGCCCTGTGTAGGGGGCAGGGAACTGTCCTTGCACCAGAAAGGTTCTGGGTTCGAATCCCGGGCAAGGCATGAATGTTCCTTCCTTTTCTGTACTATCTGTCCTCACTGTGGGAGCGACGTTGTCCCACCTAATATGGTGCCCCCGAAAGAGAGGCCAACAAAATCGTCCTGTATATGCCTGAATTGACGGATGTTAACACAGGTGGGCATTGGAAAAAAAAATATTTCTTAATAATTCCTCATGTTTAATATTCGCCGATTTTTTATTCAAAACCATTTTGAACATAAGTGTAAATTAAGTTCTCCAGTAAAGTTCGTCTCCTTAAAGCAGTTTACGTTTCGAAAGTAGTTTGTATTCACTACATTAAAAAAAAAAAATAGTTGTAGTTAACAACATTTCTAACAAAGTAGTTGTAGTGAACAACAAAAGTCTATCAATATTTTAGAGTTATTGAATCAGTCCTTCGAAAACCGAAACGAACTAGAACTAGTACTAGTTTTTAGAACTAGTTCATTTGTGTTTATAATGCTTTCTTTCTTGGCTGAGCCCTACTCTAGATAGTGGCACATAAATTAAAAAAAGCGCTGAGCTTAACAGTCCCCCTGTTTATAAAAATGGAAGACCTACCACGATTCCAGGAGCACCAACATCCATGGTAATGCCACTGTCCCTCATGTTGTAATCGTCATCTAGGTCAGGTCTACTTCGAAGGGCACGGGCTGGGGACGAGGAGGCCGAAGAATTTCGATGGATGGTAGGGTCACTGTAGCTAACACCGTCCGCCATCATGACCCCATTGTGAAGACGTATACCTCTTCCGTAGACGTCGGAATCGTCGCGCGTTCCGTCCGCCGCCACTGCTGCCAAATCACTTGTGGAGACGTTCGGATGACTCGCGCACAGACGTTGATTGTGCATTGCCGTCTTCCTGCAATAAAGAGAATAATAATCTTTAATATATACGTAATCAATATGCGTAATCTTAATATATACGTAAATCTTTAATACCACAAAACGTTTTAACTGTTTAGTGCTATTAAAGTAGAGATTATTTTTTAGTTTAAAATTAGGTAGAGGAGAAAGAAAAAGAGGTATTATATGATAAGCTTGTTCTAACGGGGAAAAAATTATTAATTATACATTAATTTATTGTATCTGAATTAAAATAGTCGTTAATTTGAAGAAGAAAAAAAATTACCATAACCCATCTAAAAGAATTACCATAACCATAATTTTAGATTTTGACATCTTGAAGTTCGAAATTTTAAGTGGTCAGAAAGGATTAAACAACCTGTATAAAGCTTAAAGGAAAGCATGAAAACTTTAAAATATGCTGGGAAATGATGACCAATTAAGTAAAAATAAGTGTCCATATTCAATGGTCATGCGGAATGTTAACTGATTAAGAAAAATTAGGTTTAAGACTTGTAAGAAAGAAGGGGAAATGGAGCCACCCAACTTTAAAATAAAAAAAGCTGTCTCAGAATACGCAGTTAACCCCTTTACACACGAAACGTTTGGGAGAGGTCATTTGTTTCTTATGCCAAAACAATAATTGATGTGTCTCAGACGTCTTCAACCCAGAGATGCCAACTTGTTCCGGACAGTAAATAAATATTTTAAAGTGGTAGTTTATCAATTGTGATTCTTGGTTTAATAAATTCAATTTAGTAGAATTTTATCCACAACTATTTCTAAATAATTTGTAGGCTTATATAATTCACCACTTTATAGTACTTATGTCATGCTATACCTTTTAAAAAGCAAACAAAAATAGCCAAATATTTTCAAAGTTTAGTTTGTAGTTATTGACCGTTTTTTTGAAATTTTTTTTGGCGTGTCTGGAGCAGTTGGCATCTCTGTCAACATTCCGTTGCGAGTTGTTGTTGAGAGTGCAATAAAAGATCATTTCTATATCAAGAAATGATATGTAAGGGGTTAAAAATAGTTTTTTCAAGACATTTAAAAAGCATATTTTTGTCTTAAGAAAATGTTAAGAAAATTATGATTAATTTAAGTGAAAAAATTATGTGCCCCTGGTATACCTTGAATACAAATCTTCACCCTGCAGATTTAGATAAAAGTTTGGATTTAATAAACATTATCAAAAGTCTCAATACTCTCAATGATAAAAAAATATCTTGAAGCTTCTAGTTTTCACATATCTTAAAAGTTAGTTTTGCATGCAGGGGAAAATGCCTCTGTTATTATATCTCAAAAGTATTGCTTATTTTATTTTAATACCGTCGTTGAACAGCTGAGTTTGAGTTTACGACAACCAATATTAAACTCCATAGTCTTCTAATTTTGAACTCAATCCAGAGGACAAGGAAACTACTCGATCAAGCATTAGGGACAAACTAGCCTTCGTGGAGGACTTTTTTGATGGAACTAACTCGTATTTGGAGTGGAAAACCACGAAACCTCCCACAGCTCACTCGACGACAAAAGAATTCTAACCCATAATGCGTCTACCACTGGGAACATTTTAGCTCTATGAACATTTGAGTTCTATTGAACCACTCGAATTGATTGGACGTATATTTTTTCTATTTTGTTTTTAGATCCATAATTCATTTCAATAAATATTTTGAGACTTCAATGCTTTCTTGATACCAGTACTCTCGATACCTAAAGATGTAAAAACTTTAGAAAGCAATTTCAGGATTTTATAAAATTAATTTTGATATACAGAGATGTCTATTTTAATAGAGTAATTTTATTATGTGGTTCTGGAACATGGTGCATTAGAAAGTCAGACATGAGAAAACGTGCGGTTTTCGAAAATAACTGTCTCAGAAAAATTTTCAAATTTTTTTAACCTGTTTAAAATTGAAAACGGCACAGCATTAGAAAAGCAACTTTAATTACATAAGAATATGAACTGAATACTGAATAAGAGAAGGCGGATATCGACGGTAAATATACTGAGAATGCCCAGAGAAGAATTTACGCTTGTTTCTCTTTCTTGGGCCCCAGATGGCAGGAGAAAAAGAGGAAGAGCAAGAATAACTTTAAAGACCAGGAACATGATGCTGAATGCTTTATGCGCCAAACAGCGTAAAGATTCTAAGTAAGATATCTACTAGTTGAGAATTACTAAAAACATATTTATGAAATACATTTTATGCATAATCAAATGTATAGAAAACTTTAATATGACTGAACTTGTGGTCTGACATTTTTTTTTTAATTTTAAAAATATATCGAAATTACTTTTTTCTTGTATGTAATAAAAAATTCACCATTATAATATAATACATTTTAACATATTTACTTTTCAATGAAAAGATAACATCACTAGGGATTTAAAAAACAGGCTTTATTTTATATTTACTTAAAATAAAATAAAAAATAAAAATGAATGGAAATCTAATGAAAATTCGTATAACGTGTCGGATTTAATTAAATCACGTTTATTAAATTCAGGACGAACTACAAAAGTTAAATTTTTTCCTCATTTTTTGAAAATAATTGGGGATAAGGCATTACTTTGCGCATTTGCTAACTTGATAGAATAAATTTGATGATTATTTCTTGGTAATTACAATCAATTGTATTTTTTAACGTACAAAGTCGTGAATGGGAATTTAAATGCAACGAATAAAGCAAAAGATATCACATAATTAGAGTAATATTTTCCAATTAAGTCATTAAAAAGAGTATAATCCTGAAAGAGAAAAATGCTCACGAACTCTAGAATTTTTGCTAAATAAAGACTCAGTGACTAATAAAGAAAATGAAATTATGGTTAAAATAATTGCCTTATTACTCTGAAAAAAATCTTACGAATAAATCTTTTAAGAAGGAAAATTATTTGAAATACTGCTTAGTATCTATTTATTATCATGCCTAAGTTGAAGTAGTCGAATTTTGTTTTTCTCTACTTGTCTTCTGATGATTTCTGTCTATTTACCCAGTGTTGAATTTTTTTTTTATTGTTTCCGTTGGTTTGTTTTAGTAGATTTGTTCACTTTTGTCTTCAGTAGCTAATTTTTTTTCTTCTTTCAAGTTTGTAATTAAAATTCGTTTAAATTTAATGAAAAGAAAAACACATTTTTTAAGAAGTATATTGTATGAAATATTAGTATAAAGGCTAACGCAACCGTGGAAAAAAGGGCTGAATATGTTTCTTTCCAGTGGCAACAGTAATGAAATAATTGCATTAAACGATACGGCGCTACGAAAGAAGTATGTCCGGTCGCATAATCTAGTACAAAAGTGTCCCAACGGAGATTTCTATACCCGTAAGCCAAATCAAAAGCGTTCGAGCGGAGTATGACTGGTCACAGTCTATAAAGAGCCAGCCGTTTTTGGTAACCAACTTGGTCACCTTTCAAAGTTATATAGTACAACATACAAACTTTAGTGGTAGCCAAGTCGAATGCACTACACAACTGTATTCAATCAAGAAACTGTACTCAAATCCATCTCTATTCCTATCACCTTAATTAGTTTTAATCAGTATATTAATGTAAGTTTTTCAACGTCTACTAGTTGACCGCGGTTTTGCCCTCACGGAAGTACTTTGACTTCAATTTTATTTATTTAAAAAGGCGATATTGTCTAAGTTCTTTGTGTATTGAATTTATATATACTATATATAACGTCGTTGCTGTAATACAAAAATTACTTTTGTATTAATAAAAGAATTAAAATTTTTGTATTACATATATATATATGTATATATATATAGTGGTGACCAAAAGTGTGGACATTTTTTGAAAGTTTCATGCTTTTCAACTTTGTGTGCTTGTAGAATATATTAATTTTCACTTAAATACAAACGTTTATATATCACATTGAAGGTAATTTAATGTAGAATTTAATAATAAATACAGTAAAGAATATCTGTATTACAAAAAAAGTTATTCAACTAATAGTAAGATCTATCTTATATTTGCATTTTTTTTAAAGTGATACTTTCACAATCAATACTTAGTAGGATAACCCTTAATTTTTAAGACAGCTTCATTGCGTCTTTTCATCGAGTGAACGAGTGTTTGGAGTTCATCTTTCGTAATCACATGGTGCCAAGAATCAATTATAGCTTCAATAAGTTGTCTTTTATTGGATGGATGTTTTTTTCGTACAAGAATTTTCAAACGTCGCACTGTGGAACAAAAATCATTTTTCGCGGTCAAAAATAAAAAAAATGAAGTTATAAGAAAAAAAAATTCTCAATATGGTTTTTTGTAGTAAAATGTCCAAGGAATATGATGGTGTATTTTGTTTTTTTGGTTTATTAATGGAAATAGCAATTAAATGGAAACAAAGTCGAAATAAAAAAAATTAAATTTTTCAGTTAAATTTTTATTAATATGATAAATCCTTATAGTAAATAAAAATATTAAAACTATGCATGATTTATACATAAATGTATTTCTAAGATATATATGAATTTATTATTTTATATAAATACTATTAAAACCAGCGCGATTTCCCTATTTCTGCCCTGTACAATGAAATTGTAACTTTAGGGTGCTCTATAAAAAAAGCCTTACGCTGCCGAGGTAAAAAAAAAATGTGTACCTTTATTTGGTATATATACTCATGAACTAAAAAAAATTAGTTGCGAATATTTGCGAATTTGGCTGATATATCGATTTTAAATAGAAATAAAAAACGTTGTTTAATAAAAATAACACTTCGTGTAATGAAAAAAAAAATTATAAACATAAACTTGAGATTTTTATTTTTGTTATAACATTTTCAAAATTTTTTATATCTAGCAAAATAGATTCATTATTTTTTCTAAATTCAATAATCGAATTTGTAATTAACAATCTTAATATTTTGATTCAATTTATTTAGTTTAAATTTGTTTTGATAAATATTTGCGATTTTACATCCATTACTTTATTTATTAAAATTATTAACTACAAATTTGTAATCAAAGATCTCAAAAACTACTAGTAAATAATTTTTATTTATTTATTTAAAATTTTTTCAATAATAATCCGCCCTTTTGGATCCGCCATTTTGTTTTTTTGAAATTTTGACTTCATATTTGAAATCAACGACCCAAAAAACCTATAGGTGATCAATTTTTAGAATATTGAAGTTAATTTTCTAATTTTGGCCGCATTTTTCTGATTTTGTCCCACTGTGCGTCGCCACAAATTTTCAATTGGATTGAGATCGGGGGTGTTTCCAGGCTATGATAATATGTCTATGCCTTTATTTTGAAACCACGCTTTGCATACTTTTGTGTTGTGGCATGGAGCTGAATCCTGCTGAAAAATAAATGGTGCGTTGTTGGGGAAGTGATCCCTGATGGAAGGTATCAATTTTGGTTTCAGGACAGTTTTGATGTATTTTTTGGCATTCAGGATGCCATCAATCACTTGAATTCGGCTCACACCATCTGCAGACATGCATGCCCAAATCATGACATTTGTTGGGTTTTTTGTAGTTGCTTCAATGCAATCAGGATGAAGTGCTTCACCTACTCAAGTCTCACGTATTTTCTACCATCACTACCAAAGAGCGATATTTTAATCTCATCGCTCCAGATTACTTGCTTCCATAGATTTTCTGACCATTTAGTGTGTTCTTTTGCCCACTTAACTCGTTTTTCGCGTTGCTTTTTATTTAAATATTGTTTTTTCCTTGGAATTCTAGCTTGTAGTCTAAATCCTGATAAACTTCTTCTTATTGTTCTTGAACTTACTGCAATACCCGCTGCATTCATTTCACATCTAATGGCATCTGAGGAAATTTATCTATCTTGAAGGCATAGCCGTTTAATTTTTCTATCGGCAGTAGCACTTTGCATTTTTTTCGGCCTGATTTGGCTTTATTTTCCACTGATTTCGTTTTTTTCATAACGTAAACAGAACTTTCGTACACCAGAACAAGTCACTGAACCACCAACTTGTCTTGCAATTTCAGCATAAGAGAGGCCATTTTCTCTCAATATGACAATTCGGCTTCTTTTTGTAGATGCCCAATTAGTTCTTCTTGTTGATGACATTGTTTAAAATTAGTTTAATTAAAAAAAAGGACTTTAAATATTCAAAAACAGCAATACTCTATTTCATTTTACTAGTATGCATCATTCCACAAAATATTTCCGCAACAATAACTCTTTTACCATCCAAATAACCTAAACTATAGTTACAGACATTTGATTGGTCCTAAGAACAGTGTTTGTGATTGGTTAGTACGCTTTTATTACAAAACACGTCCTTATTCAAAACGATTTGTGTTTGTTCTACTAAAATGAGCATAACTTTTTTTGTAATACAGATATTTTAATTCAGTTTTGTTATTAAATTCTACATTAAATTACCTTCAATTTGATATATAAACGTTTGCATTTAAGTGAAAATTAATATATTCTACAAGCACACAAAGTTGAAAAACATGAAACTTAAAAAAAATGTCCACACTTTTGACCACCACTGTATATATATATATATATATATATATATATATATATATATATATATATATATATATATATATATATATATATATATATATATATATATATATATATATATATATATATATATATATACACACACACCCGAACTAACATAATTACATTTTATGAGCTATATACATTGTGAGCCGCGATGGCTCATTAGATATAGCGTTCGCCTTCCAATGAGGTGAACTGAGTTCGAATCCCAGCGATGGTCAATACAAATCCGCATCCGGCTTGCACCGACCACAGTGCTGGCGTAAAAAATATCCACAAATGGTAGACGGATCATGAGTTAGAGTCCCCTTGCCGTCAGGCTAACCATGGGAAGTTTTCGCGATTTTTCTTGCCATGTAACGCAAATGCGGGTTAGTTCTATCATAAAATTCTTTACGAAGGCGAAAATTCCCCCCAATACTTGATAAAGGAATTCCCTTGTCTTCTGGATTGGGTTCAAAATTGCAAGGCTACTGAGTTGAATATTAGTAGTCGTAAACCCAAATATTAGGTCGGCTGTTCAACGACGGTTATAAAATAATATATATATATACATTGAGTATATACGTTATTCTGAACTATATATACTTTAACACAAGAAAGAGTGAAACTTAGTATATACCTATATTGCCCAAAAGCAGTCAAAATGACTGGATTGTAAAAGAATAAATAATGTGTAAAATAATTTTTTTAAATTAATTTTTTATATTTTTTTATATCAGTTACAGTTGTATAACAAGTTATTAGCAAATATTAACAATAAAAAAAAATATATGTTGTACAAAATTCCAAGAAATCGTGTTATTATACACATAATTGTTTTTCTAATTGAAATTAAAAGCAGTAAAAATGACTTCCTTAGGCAATCTAGTGTTAAATGCCTTTATTGTCGATATATTGTGTTTCAAAAGAGCGATTGCAAGCTTTGGTGGAAAAAAAAAAGTCAAATACCATTATAACAGACTTACATGAATGGAATAAAGAATAAGCGAGACGAAGCCTTCTTTGGAAAATACTCTTTGTACATAAGATCAAAACCAAATATCTCCACACTTCATGAAAGAATGATGCAGCAAATGACTCAGAGGGAATTGCCTTTTTTGGTCGATAAGTATTCTTACAGGAAAGTCATCTAATGTGAAAATTAGAATGGCCTAACTTCAGGAAAGTGCAATCAGCAAAGTGTTCTTTCGCATAAGCTTAAAATGAGATAACGGAAAAGGAGTTTCTTTTTTGATGTTGCTAGATGCAAATTAGTGCAGGTGTTTTCATACTAATTAGATAAAAGGTGAAATATACAGTCAAAGAGAATTATCCAAAAGAAGAAGTTTAAATATTGAGTCGAACAATTCTTATAGTTACATTTCGTGATTTGGCTTTATGTTACTTTTGGCAAGAATATGTAAAAATATTTTATTATTGCTGAGTTTTCTTTATTTAAGTTTATAAAGACTCGTTTCAAAAGCTGAAATATTAATATTAAATACACGTTGACCCCATAACCTTTTAAAATATGAATTCGGTGACGGCACTAACATACGTGGTGAAATTATTAACGTTGATTATTAACGTCTAACATACAGTCCCTGGCCAAATTATTAGACGCACTGTAAGATTCCATGTAAAATCTTAATTATCAGTATATACTATACAGCTTTATTGCTTTAACGGGACTGAAACCGGTTTGCACTTGTTTAGGTGCGTGTAACAATTGGTTAAATTAGGCGATATATGATATAAATTCGAGATTGGATAAATTAGACGATGTATTATATAAATATAGAATATTTATTATAACAGGTATTATATTGTTATATTGTAATAATTAGATCAAATTATTAGACTCACTGTAGTTTTTTAATAATAAGGGGAGTGTCGGGTACCCCCGCCCACTGTCAATTTCATATGTATAGAATATTTTTTCAAGTCAATGGGCCATCGGACATTAATTAGTATATTAAAAAAATATTATTTTCAAAGTTTCAAGTATTTATGCAGCTGGTAACATGGTAAACAATAGTTTTGAAAATATGTTGAATACAGTAGTCAAATTTTTTAAATTTCTATTTTTTTAAGTTAAACTATTCTTTTTTTGGTTTATTCTTTGTGCATTATTTAATTAGATGATAAAACAATAGAAACATACAAAAATATTGATTATTGCTCAATATTATACAGAAATATAAGCAATACTCCTTGGGCGGGCTACCCGACTCTTCCCTACATGTTTTGCGCGAGTTTATATGCAATACTTTTATATTTAAACATACATGTAATGGGCTTTTATTCAGGAGATTTTTAATATACTTCCAATTTGCATTTATTTTTAGAGTATTGCATTACAATGTTAACCAATTGTTACATAAACGTAAACAAGTGCAAACCGGTTTCAGCCGCGTAAAAATAATAAAGCTGTATAGTATCACCTAAGAATTAAGATTTTACATATAATCTTATAGTGCGTCTAATAATCTGGTCAGGGACTGTAGGAAACCAAAGATAAATAATTCATAAAAACGCGCGTTTAAGTTAATTTCTGATTAATTAGTGCTGCAAGCTTGAAAAATCATACTATATCATAAAATAATTTTCAAATTTTATGGAAAGCTTTTTTGGGGGGATGGATCGCGCGAACTGGGTACTCGGAGGGGTTTTTTAAGTAGACAGTTCGTGTCCTCGATCGTATATACGCTAAATTTGGTGCGGATGGATTTAAAAGCTGTTAGAATTGCAGATTTCTAAAAGGTACACGCACATGCATATACGTAAACATTCTGTTTTATTTAAATAGATTTATATGTAAACAAAACTATAAATCATACCTGATAAATACATTTGTCAGCAAATGTTTTAGCATGGAAATTTATGAAAATGAAATTTCAACAATTTATGACATACTTCAGTTTGTTTTGTTATGAACTAAGATAAAATTTCTTTAAATTGGAAATTAAAAAGTAAAAAATATTAAATACGTTTTAATTTGCATAATATACTTTCGGTACACGGAGTTACGTTTCAAATATTTTGTACAGTAAGTTCGATACTTTACAATTTATTTATATATATATATATATATATATATACAACAAAATATTACGTTTTCGTGTTCTGAGTAAGTTAAGGTAAACGAAAGTTTTTGAACAAATATTTGTAATCTTTGCTCATTTTACGTACGTAATATAATTTAAGTATAAAATTAAGTAAAGATGTAGATACCGTTGCATAAATCTCGCATCTGTTTTTATCAGTAAAAATTGAAAGAAAAAAATGCACATCGACTTTAGAAAAATATTTATCTTTGTAGAATAAATCATTAGAGTTTTTTTTTCTTTCGATCATCTAAGTTGGATAACCTTATAAAATAATACTATCATAACAAAGTACTGTTATTCATTTCAAAGGGAGTTATTAATCTTGTTGATGGGATACAAGAAAAATAATTGATTCATGTCGATCACAGTCTAGAAATGAAATACGAACCAAACAACGGAACTATTTGTTTTCTTTATGCTTTGCCCTTTCTGGCAGAGAATATTCTATTTCTGTTTGTTGACATGGCATCATTCAAATCAAATAACAACACATCATGTCAAAATTTAAATAAAAAAAGAATGCACAACAGAAAATGTTGTTTGAAAAGCAAGAGCGTTGGTAAAAATATACATGTATTAAATCAGGACGTGTTAAATTTCTTCTTTTTTTTTTGTTGTTTAGTTTTGTTTACAAACAAACAGAGGAAGGTGAGTAACATTGGAAAACTTGAATTAACATTGTTAAGTGCTGAAACTATTCTAAATACAATACGAAATAGAAACTTTGCGTATTTATTGTTTTGTTTTGGAAGTTTAATTGTGGAATTTGTTCGATGCGAAAACAAATTTTTTTTAATTAAAAAAAAAAGAAATTAATTTTTTTTTCTATTTATAAAAAGAATATGCCCCAAACTTCAAAAGATTGATCTAAAATGGTAAAAAGATATTGATATGACAAAAAAAATGTATAATCCCAAAAATGTTTTCGAAGGAAATATTCTTGAAATTCTAAAAATAACACTCTCCCTTTTTACATATCTATGATTCAAGCATGTTCTGTACCGGTTTATAACATTGTGCTTTGGGAAAATTGAAAAATGAATATCTCTAAATTATGTATTTTCAGCTAACAAACAAAAAGCCTTTCTACCAATTGCATGAAATTTTATCATATTGTTGTAACTAACATACGCAATTCTTGTATAAACTACTCTTAAATCGAGTATTTCGCAAAAACTGCTTTTTGTTGGAGAGATAAAGTATATTTTACTAAAAATGTCATTATTTAGAACTTTTCTCATTTTTAAATAATGATTGGCATTTTTAGCCGCTAACAGTTTCAATTTAAACATATATCTTTTAATTTACTTAATAAATTCTATAAATTTAGAATTTGTATTACTCGTACCTTTGATATAAGTTTTACACATAGACATGTGTTTTGTTGTCATCAAAAAAACCTCATAGACACAAGTTTCATTCATAATACAAACTTCATAAGAACAGAAAATTAAACACAAATCTAAACAATTTTCTAATAAACAGAAACGCACAGTCAGGATTGGATTTGGTTCAAATTCTGCTGGAATTACATAGGAAATAAGATGTAAATAATTCATTGGTATAAATTTAGTTAAACTTTGATATTTAATTAGTGGTTTTCTTATATTGATTCAGAAGTTCACTCTTTAACAGATTAGTTTCATATCTAAAAAATAGGTGGCAGCAAATGTAGCTTTAACATGAAAATATTATGCAATGTAAATTTTTTTATCCTCCTAAATTTAAATCATTACATAAAAATGTTATGGTATAATGAATTTTTTCAAATATTTACTTTAAATCATTGAAGTTTTTTCTTAAAAAAATTTTGGTTGAAAGAAATTTTTGTTTTATAATTTTGTTCCTTTTTCGAGGAATTGATGTTATTTAAATGTCTTAGAATATATTAATAAATTCTATTAAAATAATATTCAATTGCTGTTTGAAATTTGACAAAAATTTTGTTTTGTTGAAATTATTTAAAAAATTTATAAGTAAAGTTAATAGTAAAAATGTAATTTTTTATATTTCTAAAAGAAACAGTTTTTATTTGCCAATTTTTTGAAATAACTTCAATGCTTAACTTCCTTTTTCAAACTATATTCTTACTTTATATAGAAACAAATTTCTTCGAAGTAGTTATACTGTAAAGAATTCAGGATCAAATTTCTGTAAAAAGTTGTTGCCCTCAGGGTACCGGTACTTTTTGCCGGAACATGTTACGGAACAAAACATCTGATATATACAAATTTTTACAGCAATAATTACCTTTCACGGAATCACTCTAATTAAATAAATATTGCTGTAAGAATTACTGTATAATATTTTACGGTAAAATTGAATTTTAAGGATGATGCACCTAAGGTACTTACTTTATACGGTAATTTGATCAGGAATTTTTATAATGTATAGTAAATGATCATATTGTTTTCTTTATTTAAATTTTTACTACTAAATTATTCGTCAGACTAATATTTTTTATAAGGACAGTGGTGTGAAAAAAGAAACAAAAACTAATTAAAGCCGATAAGATTGAGTCAAAAATTACTTCAGTTCAGCTATCGAATTTAAAGAGAAATTTTCAAACTAAATTGTCCTGAATTTGCACACCAACACATTAAATAAGCTTAAAGATTAATTAAATTTTTTTTTATCAACAATTAACTGTGAAGGGGAATAAATTGTTTTTTTTTTATATTTTGTTCATTTTTAATTTTAATTAAAAACTTGTTTGCAACACTTAATGAGCCCATTAACTTAAATAATAGCGTTCGCAAAGCAAATGTGCAGTCTGCGAATCAGCACTATCATTAATATGAAGCATAGGATGTATTTATTTATTTTTTAAAATAGAATTATTTTCTTCAGCATTTTTGTAATCTTTTTTCAACTTTTAATACTTTTTTTTGGACTGAAGTGTTCCTTGAGGCAATGAGAATTTTTTGAAAATTTATAGCTAAAGGTCTTAGTGACACACTGCTGAATATTATAAAATATGAAGTTGAATTTCTACTTACAAAGAAAAGTCATGCAATCTTTTTTTTTTTTCCTTTTTTTTGAGAAAAAAATTACAAGTAAAGTTCATTTTTTTTTTTTCAAATAAAAAACTACTTCAAATATTTACCTTGATAAAAGAATAATCTTTTCCCGGAACTTTATTTTGAAGGATTTTACGGAGAGTCTAAGGTTTTAAATTTTATAAAAACATAACTCATTTACGTAAAATTTTGAAATAATGAAATCAAAAACTCATTTTCTAAAGGTTTTCATGATAAACTACCATAAAATTTCTAGCGTTTGCTTAGGTTTTCTCATCGCTTTAAAAAGTAGAATAAAAGTAATACGATGTGATACTTCTGACACTATACGATTTTGTTTTTTGAAAGAAAGATTAGGAGGATACAAGACTATTACTGCCAAGAATTAATTTTTATCAGACAAGTAACATGAAAACTGAACATCAGTAAATTTTGCTTCGTACCTGCAGTCAAATTTCAAGAAGGCCAATGTCAGTCAGAAAAGTTTATTATTAAAAAAAAAATGTATAACAAGTTTGAGAACGAATTCAGAATTTTTTTTTCTTGTTGCATGAGATTTTTTTAAACGGATTTTGGATATTTTCACATTATTTATTTCAAATCTTTTCACTTTTTGTCGAAATCATTTTGTCAAGTTTAAAAACTTTATATATAAAAGGGGAAGGCAGATCATTAGGATTACAATTGCTTAGAAATTAATGCCAGAAAATGGGCTTCTCTAATATGAAATGTTTCTTCGTGTGCTTCTGAACAGGCTATAATAGGGAAGCACCCCTAGCCGCGTGCGACTAAATTTTTGGGAATGGGTTCTTAAGCAAGTTTAATCCTGGCGATGTATCCTAACTCCCCTAGAAGTTTGTCGCAACAAGTTCTAGAAGTTTATTGCAACCCCTTTTTATATATATATAATGTTTTTAAACTTGTACATTTCGATAAAAAAATACACTAAAAATGTCATTTAAAAGAATCTGTAGCTTTAGGAGCAAAACTTATTTCAGATTTGAAATCCCCGCGCATGAATTAAAATGAAATTAGGGAGAAATCAAGCATTTGTATAAATGTAACAAAAAATTGCTCCTCACCGTAATTTTTTATAATTAATTTTCAAATCCAAAATTATTATATAAATTTTTTTATTTATTTTTTTTTAATTGTTTTTTTATATTCTTTTTTTTATTTTTTTTTTTAAATTCAAAATGTGATAGTTTGAAGAATATAATTGTAAAACATGCTATCTGCAGTTATGTAAGGGTTCAGATTTGTTTTTATGAATTATAGGCAATCTTTTTCGTTCTTTCAAGTCGCAACAAAATTCAAATCATAACAATCACAATTTTCACAACTGTGGCAAATCTCATCGGTTGAAATTTGGAAATACACAGAAGATGAGGAGCCCTGGGGAGCCCAACAGACATTTGTGGATCAATCATTTCAAAAGTATTTGCAGATAATTTCACTAAATTTCGTTATTTGTTTTATCTTCCTATCAAAAATTAGAAGCTACCTAAGTTCATGACAGTAAAACCTGTTTTCACAGTGTCTTATGTAATAAAGGAGGAGAATTCGATAATGTAAAAGTTAGAAGAATCCAGCAAAAAAAGGTGAAATCATTCAAAGACTATAACTGCTTATTGTATTCTTCAACAGAATGGTGGCAGTGAACGAGAGAATAGAATCTTAATAGAAAAATGGCTAGAGCTTCGATGCATTCAACCTTTGTGCAGGATTCTTCTAACACTTTCATTATCGAATTTGGTAGCAGAGCGTGGTTCCTATCCTTGGACCTCTGGGTTATGGGTTGCTGATTGATATGATTACTGATCGCACTGAGCCAACGATGCTTTGTAGACTCAGAACTGGCCACTTCAAGGGCATTAGATTTGAAAATGGAATGAAAATTTCTCCACCATGATCTCGCTGCAACATTCCAGCATCTCCAGAGTACAATCAGGACTGCCTTAATATTACATTGGAGGATAATACTACAGTGGATTCCCTAAAACATTGATGATTTCTTCAAAGTTAAACATTTGCACAATTTCAAGGACCCAGTTTAGAGCTGTTCTAATCATGAGAATAAGTACCACCACAACCACATTTTAAGATGAAAACTTTAATTTATAAATAATAGTTTGAAATTTTGACGGACTACCAGATGAGGAAATGTTTATGTTTTAATAAAATGTTTCAAATCTCTAATGCTTCAACCCAATTTGTTACAAAAGAAAAACTTCATTAATTAAGAAAACAACTACGGATGGCAAAAAAGTAGTTGAAACAATTCACATTTTCTTTCGAAAGCAGTAGAATTCAGCATGCCAAAATTCAGAAAATTCAAGTTCACGCAAGCCAAAATTTAATCATTTTTATTAATTATAAGAAGAATTCAAGTAGCAACGGGTGAAATGCAAAATGAAAATATTAATTCTAAAAATCAGTAATGTTTCATAAATATTACTACCATTATTACAAATGATGAAAATTAACAGCTTTCTAAACGACGTTTTCGATCATCAAAGTGTAATAATGTTAGAATCACAATCAACGTATATTCTTATGAAAAACTATACGATAATTATTAAATATGTGTTTTTTATTCTTAAAATTTAATAAGTAATGGAGGCAATAATGTTGAAATTGTAATCCACACACGAATCACCGTGCTGCCCTAGATTTCCAAACTCACTGATTTAAAGAGTCTTAATCTTTTTTTCTAATATGTTTGATAGCTTTTAAGCTTATAAAAGTTATCCTACTTGTGCTTAGGCTAATTGAGACAAGTGAGAAGAATTATTCAATCAGACTGAATTTGCACATTCTTATTGCCATCAACCTTTAAAAAGGTTTTTTGACAATATGACTACAATGCACTAAGTTTGTTGAGAACTGCCTGAAATAAATCAAGTTAATTTATCAAAGAATTCCAATTCATTTTTCAATTAACCTAATGGTATGTTAGCTCCTAACAATAAATCTGAAATGTATTAGACTTATTAGAAAATTCTGGAGACTTTTCTAATTAGCTTGTACATTACAAAATGACGGTGGATGTTTGCGAAGAGCTGAATTATTTAATTTGCCTACGATACATACATTGGGAGAAACATCTTCAAAACCTTCTATAAACTCAGGAACACTAGAGACTTAAAAGTGGACTAGGATTTGAATTATTTTGGTGGTGGTTATGTTGAAAAATAGCTGAAACATTGCTGTACTTGTTGCCAATAAATATCTTCCAGAAAGCGTGAGTTCTTTTTTTTTTTTTTTTTTTTTTAAATAGGGAAATTTACTTTCTGCATGCGCCTCATAGTTATTCAGCGTTAAAATTAATTCCTTGAAGTATTGTAGAAAATTCCAGCATTCAAAAAGTGTTAGAATATTAAAGTTTCTGAACGATTTATATTTAAAAAAAAAAAAGAGTTTTTTGATTAGTGTAGCAAATTAATTTCATTACAGTGATATTTTATAGTTTAAAGTTTCACTTAAATTTTTTTATTGCTAGTTTTATTATTATTATTTTTGTTCAATGGAAGATTTTGAGAACCATATTTCGAATTTCGAAATTATGATTATAATGTATGTATTATGAAATGCATGTATCGATTATCCTACATAGTTGTTATTTATGAAACAATTTTAAGATAACTTTTGATATTTTAGATAAATTCAAGATACAGTAACGAATTTTTGAAAAAAAAAATTAAATCGGCTGCAAAGCAGAAGGAATCTATTTTAGTTCCTGAAATTTTTTTCGTTTTTGCACGGAATAATATCTTCGAAAAATCTTTTGTTTTTGTCTCAAAGGTTTTCCTGTTTTTTTTAATTTTTTTTTTGTTGAATGATATAGTATACTGGACTTTAAAACAAAATTCATATGTTATAATTTTCATTAGTTTCAGTTTCTAAATAAAAATGAAAATATTAAAAATTCCCAATAAAAGCAGGTGAAAATAATACTAATTTTTTATTTTTTTTACTGAGTTGAAAAGTAGTAAAACAAACAGTTTTCAAAATCAATTTTAAGAATCATTTTTCGAGAACACTATAAAAATAGATAAAAAATATTGAAACATTTTAAAATCAGTTCGTGATCTAAGAAAAATATTGAAGTTGAAAATAAATATACTTTAGAATATAAGATGCAAACACACACAAAAAAATTGTAAAATCCCCAAAACAATCCTTCAATCCTTCTTTTGTAAAGTGAATTTTTGAAAATTCAAATGTAAAGGGAAATACACGGTTTGTTACAGATCAAAACATGGCAAAGAGCCAAAAAGGTAACGAAGAGGATATGAATTGCGAAGAATGTTGAAAAATTGCTGCTGGAAAGGAAAAAGATGACAGGAACAAGAAGTCATGCAGTATCGATAAGTTGTTCGACACACTTTAGAATTTGTTCAGAAGTTAAGCTATGTCGGAAAAACTTAGATACGAACTTTAGTTTAAAACAAAGAAGAGTTTATTCGTGATGGTATAAAAAAGTTTATTCCAGAAAAAAGAAATTAAACTATCGAAAAACTACATGCTGGGACTCTAACACAATTCTTTGGCACAATTCACTGTTAAATATATCTCAAAAAATGAATATAAACTTTAAACGCGAATTTAAAACATTGAAAAGTGAAAAAGTGACTTTAAAAAGAGAATATAAACTAAATATATATACTAAATAATCTACTACTTATTAAGAATGGAATTAAAAGTCAATTAATATATTTACTTATATAATTAACTTAACTTAAACTAATAGAATTTACAGAAGAAATTAAGAAAGCAAAGTAGCATATAAAAAGTTTTAGTGAAAATTAGACTAGAGTTTATAACTAAAATCACAACAAGGAACATGCATGAAAACGGTAAGAAACACCATTGCCAACAATCGTTCTCGAAAAATATATTTTACCCTACGTTAACTGAAGAATTAAAATTCTGTTTATAAATTGTACTAAACGGTATAGAATTTATAAAAGAAAAGCGACCACTCATGAAAAGTTTTATTTTAAATGAAACTAGAATCACAAGAAATAAACGAACATGCATGGGAATGGTAAGAAGCACAATTGCCAACAATTATACTAAAAAATATATTTTACCTTATGTTAAATATAGAATTAAAAGTCTGTTGATAAATTGTAAAGACGAAATTACGAAAGCAACCTAGCTGAAAAGTTTTATTTAAAATGAGACTAGCGTTTCGAACTAGAATCCCTACAAGAAATAAAAGAACATGCATGGAAAGGGTAAAATTATAATTTACAGTATAATGATAAAATAAATATACATTTATAAGAATAAAAAGAAAATGAAGCTTACATGACGCTTTGATTTTCATTGGATTGCAAATGTTATTTCAAAAAGGAAATTGCTCGTTATCTCGTAAAGGAGATTGCTATTGATTTGAAAGGAAAACTATAGATGTAAAAGAATGAAATTAAAAGTCAGGTTTTAAGTTGTGCTTGAGGAAGTTTGATTTATCAAAGAAATTAAGAAAGTAAACAAGGAAAAAATTTCATAAAAGAAAAAAAAAAGGGAATAAAACATAATTACTCAATATATTGTCCTTCGAAAAGAGTCTTCGAGAAATTCTTTGGAAGACCAGAATTAGAGAATGTCGACATTTCTCTGTAAATGTCAATTTTCACGTAGTTGCTTAGGTGTATGTTCCGAAAGTATTTAAAATTTCATCTCTCTCTTACTCAAGATATGTCAACAGTTAAAACTAACGGTGAATGTTGAAAAAGTAATTTTTGACTGGTCGAACTTATTACTGGTCGAAGGATTATAAGGGTAAAATAATATAAGCGAACATTGTTTCCACTTTTACTGCTGAAGGTCAACATTTTCCATTGCAGGAAGGAATGAAATAATAATATTAATGACTGAATTTCGTACAACAGTAATGGTACATGGTTTGTTTAAGATCGTAACAAGAAACAGAGTTTCAAGATCGTCACTGGCAATCATGATTCAGATGAATTGTCGGACTGATTGTTAAAATAATGGCTACAAACTTTTTTTGTTCAACGAACACTGCTGAAAGTGAACATTTTGCAGAAAGGAATAAATAATATTAATTACTGTATTTTACAGAGACTATATATTACAAAGCGAAGAGGCGAATGTCGATATTCACCGGACGAAGTTAACATTTACCGAATAGCGGACTTTCACGGTAACAGAGCAACAACATGGCTTATTTAAGATAGTAACAAGAAAGATAGACATAATCAGATTGTCACTGACAATCATAATTCACATGGATAGTCTGACGGATCGTTTAAATAATGGAAACGTACTTTTACTATTCAACTTTCAAAGCTGAGAGCTGACATTTTCCAGTGCAGAAGGTGAATCATAACATTAATGACTGAATTTTGGACATTTACCAAAGCGACTTTCTGGATAAAGACGTCCACCAGAGAAACTTAACATTTACCGAGCAATGAACATTTATGCTAACAAAAATACTACATGGTTTGTTAAGATTTCAACAGCTATATTGCGAAACTAAAATTCATGATGACAGAAAGTCTTTTAGAAAAAATTATGAAGACGAAAAATATTAATACGATATTGAATTGTCATTTCGAAACTTTGTTGAAGAAGTTTTTTTTAAAAAAGGACTTTTTCTTAAAAAAATTTATCGCATAATAATTAAAACAAACACATTTATTTTTACATTTTTCTTGGATTAACCATAAATGATTCACACTCTTAAGTATTTTGATCCTTTTATCTAATTGTTCCCAAGTGAAACTAGATCCCTTGAATTAGAGGAACTAAGCCTAAAGTGAAACAATTCTTTACCTGCTTTGTTACATATCATGCTATATTACGAAAGCATATTTATTTTAATTTAAAGTTAAAGTAACTGCAATTAAAATTGAATCAATTACAGGACTCACAAGCATAAAAATAAAAACACAATTATGAAAAAAGCTATTTCAGATTTTTGAAAGTTAATTTTATCCCCTGCTCGCAAATGCGTTTTATACATGTATTAAGAGTTTTTTGAAAAGTGTTACCGAGTGAGAATTTGCCAAAATATAGAAAAAATGAGTCTAAAAATATTGTTGTATTAAAATAATGTTACAACTTTGAAAATACTGATACATTAATTTCTTTTATATACTTGATACAAGACAAGAAATGCTGATAGAACAATTTCTTTCATATGATTGCTACAGCGATGGAAAATAGTCATAAAAAATTTTTTTAAACAAAAAATTTTGATGCAAAAAATAATAATATTTTGAATCAGTGAAAAATAATGCATGCAAGCCTAACAATTTTAAGACCTCAGTTCTCTCCGTTTAATTTTTATTTTTCTTCGACAAGACTAATAACCTAAAATAATAAACAAAACTTCAAAGAGAGGATATTTTGCATTGCATAAAAGAAAAACCTCAACCAAATACGAGTAATCAAAATAAACTTATCACCAAAAACTGACCTTTTGGTAATAAAAAATCTTAAGTAATAGTTATTACCCTAACAACATCAAATCAGTATTGTTTTTAAAATCAAGTTTTCTTTTCTGTTAACGAAGATATACATGAAAAGACTAACGAAACTTCAAAGAAAACCTATAATGTTTTACGCATTACACACAAAAAATAAATTGTTTGAACAAGTACGTGAAACCATTTATCACTAACTTTCTCTGCATTTGAATTTTCGGGCATCAATTTCTTTCAACGAAACTAATTATAGAAAAAAAAAATAACGAAATGTATTATGCATTACATTTAACAAATAAACCTTGCAGGGGCATGTGAAAGAATTTTATTACCGGACAAAGTTCTTATGGATAATAAAAGTTTTATTTTCGAAGTTTCTTAGTGTTCTCACACACTTAGCATAATTCTCCAAGAGAGAGCAATTAGGTGCGAGTGTTTGAATAGCAAAGTAATCAAAGTATTCACTCAATGAGAGTTAAAAGCTCGGCAGAGGGAGGCAATCTGTAGAGTGCATTGAAGTGAAATGCTCAGCAGGGGGTGTTAATGTAGTTAGAGAGTCACCACTAAATGACACGGACATGGATTGTACCACTAAAAGCATTGGGAAGGTATTGTTTGGAAAATGAATGATTAGATTCCATTCGCTCTTAAGATGATGAAATCATATTAGAGACTCCTTATTTTGAACTTATTTCTTAGTAATATTTCTTAGTCACTGTTTACGTAGTTTATTTGTTTGATTTATATTATTATTTGATTATAACAAATTAACTTTGGATAAGTAATCCATTTCATTATAATTTTTTAACATTTTAAAAGACAAATCTCTTCAAATTAAAACAAAGATATTAAACAAATATGTAAATATTTTTTTATAAAAAGCATTTCTGAAGCTCTATCGCATATTTTAACACCCAACAGAGAAAAATATTCTGTTTAAATTATTCTACTGTATGGTAATGACATTTCTTGTAGAAAAAACCCCCCAATAATTTCGGTGATAAAAACTGGAAAATTTATATTAAAATAAAAATGATATTATCCGTGATTAAATCACTCATTTGGTTAATTTTTCAGTTCGTATGGCAATGGTTTACTGAAAATTCTATTTTTCAAAATTACATTTCTTATTACTAGATATTAAATAGGAAATACAAAACCGAATAGAGAATTTAACAGAATAAATGGTTTTTATGCCATGTTCTAAGGTATCGTGATAAAATTACTAAATCTTACCACATTTTATCTCCCTTTATAAAACTATATTTTATTGTTAACCAAAGCGCTTCAGTAAAAATTGCCGACGTTTATGGTGTTCCCATGGAGCCGGAAACGTGATACATTTTACCATATTCTAGTAGTTTTGACTTGTTTTCCTCAGTGCGTTATTGAATATATTGTTTCACCATCAAAATTAACAGTTTCTGCTATCCTAATATTGCGAGACAGGTTGAACCTCATTATCGTGAAATTCAAACCATTCTAAACTTAATTACATGATACAAATTGAACGGAAAATTGTCATGGCTCAATTTATTAAAAAAATGATTAAATTTAATTTCTTTCTTTAAAATTAGAGCAAATGTGCATGACTTTGGTTCAAATATTATGGTTCAACATTGAAAAAAAACGCACAATAGAATGTAGCTAGGAAAACTTCAACATTCTCTTAAATTTCAAAATTCATATTGTATGAGTTTTGCAAAAAATTTATTATCATAGTTATCTTCATCTGTTTATTATCATAGTTTTTCTTCCTTACTAGTGAGTACAATTAGATTTATTCTGTGAAATAAAGTATAATTAATTTTTTTTTTAAAATTACTAAAATGGCATATTTCTTTAAGAAATTTAACCATCCCATTGGCTACACCTTAAATATCACCATATATCACAAGTCAAATAAGTCAACAAATATTACAAGAAATAGTATTTCTTCAAATACATGGGGACTAAAGTTTATGTCATAAAGTTTTGTAAAATTCTATCTAGTGTTATTGCTAAGGGAGATATTACAAGCAATTCTAGAAAGTATTTTCGACTACTTTTCAAAAAATAAAAATTTATATGTTATATAAATTTTTATGCTAAATCTCCTTAAGAATCGCTGCCAAAACCTTGCGGCAAAAAAAAAGAAAAAAAAATTATACATATTTTTCTTTAGTTCAAAAAATACATAGGATTGGTTTACGAAAAATTTTGCGAGCTCACACTAAAGAAGATTTATTTTTTACCTGACGCTCTCTAGTTTTGACATTATTGAGGAAAATTTGTATTGCTTGGATTCAGTGGTTTGGATTGCTCGGAAACCTTATTCATTTTTTTTTTGAAACTTTTTTTCTTAAACAATATTTCATTTTATGAATCTGCACTGTAAAAAATATTTAGAAAAAAATAGTTAAATAACAATTTATTGAATTGTTACTTTATTCGAACAAAACAGTCAAATAACCATAAATAAGATGGTATTCAAACTGTTAACTGAGAGAAAAACCGCATATTGACTGCTTTTACCAAAAGTTTTATCGCATCAACTAAGACCACCTAATGAAGCCACTTAGTTCCTTGCAGCTGGTTACATATTATAGCCGAGAGGGCTAATCTGTCAATCTCATGACCAACAGAACGGAGGTTCGAGTCCCAGCTCTGCACCACAATATTTCCTCTCTTCTCTTCAATTCATGAAGAGTTTTAGTGTCCTACAGTCCACAATTTGTGACCCTGGGTTATTGCAACACTATGCTCTTATTCACGCATAGATGACAGCACAATACAGCTGCTCAACACAAAAAAAATCTAGCATTTCCATGCTAGTTGTAAATGGTTAAAAACCGTATAGTTTTGTATTCATGGATTTTTAACAATACTAATTGTAAACGGTTTCAAAACCGTAAAAGTTTAAAAAAAAATGTTCCTTACCGTAAACTTTAGGGTTAATTGGATAGACAGACTGCTGCTAGTTGTTTTATTTATTAATAATTGTAGAATGAAAATTCTAAGAGTGTGTAACAGACTTCCTAATACGAAACTCTTTTAAAAAATCTATTATTTCAAATACATAGCTGCATATTTGGACTGTAGATGGGAAAGATTTTGCATAGTGGTAGTAAAATAATAATTAAAGTAGAAAGAAATGACTTAAAAATTAGTTATTTCGTTAACTCTGAAAAATATATATGCCTGAGTAAAGGATCGTGATAATAATGAAATATAGTTGTTAAGGAAAATTTAGGAAATTAATTAAGGAATAAGGAAAGAAGATTAATTAAGGAATTAAGGAAATTAATTAAGGATAATTAAGAAAAGAAGATTTTCCTGAAAATTGTTATTTTGGCTACACTTAAAAGTATAACTGCCAAACTAATAGATCCTGATAATATTTAAATAAGTAAAATTATAATAACTAATTATAAACTGGGAAGAATTTCCTGAAAATTAAGTTATTTAGGCCACACTTAGAAGCATTACTGCCAAACTAATAGATCCTGATAATAATTAAATAAGTAAAATAATGATAACTAATAACATTTAAAGTGGGAAGATTTTCTATAAAATTAAGTTATTTTGGCTACACTTATAAAAATTAATACCTAATTAATAGATCTTAAACATATATATTTGAGTTTCTGATTCATTATTGTGGATAAAGTTGTAAAGCGACTTTTTTGCTTTTTAAAAATCAAGATTTATACATTAAAACATAAGTGTTGCTACCTTTTAGACAAAATTTCTTGAACGACAGTAAAACATAATCTAATATATATAATTCTCTTACGTGGCTCCCAAATTTTGGCTGTATTTCTTTTCCGCCGGTGGCAACGTTTGCTTTGTTTTGTTTACGTTTTGAAAACATCAAAGCATTATGCCTTTTAACGATGTGTTTCTGATCTAATATATATAATTCTCTTACGTGGCTCCCAAATTTTGGCTGAAGTACTTTGTACAACTAAATAAGATTCTTTTCACAACACTTAAATATTTATTTTATTTTCTTCATTTATAGAGAAAACAGTCGGCAAAGAATTCTGTTAGGTTAAAAAACATTTCGCTAAAAAAAGAACGAATTCTAAAAGAAATAAAAATAAAAAACTTAAAAAATAAAAATGCTGTTGCCAGCCATAGAATTTTTTGAAAGTTAACTTATCAATATAAATCAAAATGACATAGAAGCGCAACTAGATCAAAATTAAGATACCTGAGCGCTTGACGTAACAAATCCTTCAATTCTATTAGTGTTGTATCGCCAAATGCCCAAATTAACAATTGTGTTTTTAAAGAAATTCTCTCTCTCTCGCTCTACTATTCAGACTACTATTTCATATTGTTTTACAACACATGGTTTCAACACTCTGGTGGGAAAGACTTTAAAACAAAACTTACAACAGTTGCTTTTCTCGACAACTGAAATTTAGAATAGTGTGATTAATAAAAATATGTGAACTGTTTGCAATTTCAAATTAATATTGAAATGTACAGGTTTAGAATTTTCTACAGTGAAAAGTTTTCGGAACTTCAGTATTGAAAAAAGTATACAAAAGCTAGACGTTAAGAACGTATCCAATGAGCGAGCAAAGCGAGCATTGGACTGCGAAGCAATCCGAAATGAACTGCGAAAGCAGTTCCGGGGGTTGGCGAGCGCCAGCGAGCAGGGGGCGAAGCCTCCTAGTAATACATATACTTACAATAAATCTAATAATTAAATGCAAAGTTAATAAATTAGAATTTATGTCTTATATTTCAAGTAATAACATGACTTATACTTAGTTTCAAATGTATTGTCTAAGAATAATTTAATGCCTTTCTGAAGAAATTTATTGTCATATTGAGAAAAATCATAGTGTTCTTTTTTTTTAAAGAGAAGCTTTTCTATTTGTTCCATAGCTTGATGTTTTAAAAAGTTCAAACTCTCCTCGACAAGTGAAATACAAATATGATTCATATGCAAATATTTGATATTAACATTATCATACGTTATATTGTTGGTAGCTATCAGATTTAATCTTTCATTCCATTTGTAGGAATAAAAAGTCAAATGTTGTTAGCAATCAAAAGTGTTATAAAATTGTTTGGTTAATTACTTTTTCAGAAATATGAGTATGGGTTTACTATTATAGATGTGTAAAATTTATTATTTTGGGTTTAGTAGTTTCTGGCTTATTTACATTTGTGTAAGAAAAATAAAAAGAAATAACATTGCTTTGAATAAAAATAACGATTAAGTGATCTTTAATTACTATTTTTATAGCTTATAAATTTTTCAGTAAGTTTTACCATTATTAAAAAAGTTTGACCATAAATTACGAAAGTGAAGAGACCATGAATTAGAAAATTATAATTTTAAAGTTTGATAACTTTACAAATGCAAAAAAAAAATTTAAGTTGTGCCTGAAAAGTAAAATTTTTTACACGTGAAAAAAATCATTTGAAAAGTGTTGCTTTAGGTATTTATGTAATTTTAATAACTAACAATTAAATTTCATTATTGAGTTATTTAAAAATAAGTACTACAATACAGAATACACTTAATTTTTTTCTTTTTAGAATTGAATTCCAAAAAACGAGTACCATTGCTGAACGCACAAAATTAGAATAAAAAGCAATTTCAAAAAAACTAAGGTCTTTAAGCTTTTTTAAGTAGCAGATGAAAAAAAATGCGAGATTTTTTAAAATTCTTTGTAAGAAGATTTGCTTCATATTTTTATACCATTTTAAAATATCACACAACTCATACTACTTCCGAAATAGAACTAAAGAAACTACATAAAATTTCTATTATCCCAGCTTACGGTTTTACCAAAATTAAACACGCAGGATTTAACAAGTTATTTAGGAGCAAAAAAAAAAAAAAAATCTCCGGAAAGCATTACAAATTTTAAGGAATTTCCAAGTTTAATCCTTAATAGCTACATATTTTATTCTAGGAGAAAAAAAATAAAACAGTTACGGAGAATTAAAAAAAAAAAAAACGATGAAAAATAACTTTTTTGTCTATTCTCTGTAAGTACATAAAATTCAGAAAATTATTTTATTATTCACGGGTGAGCTCTTCGCAAAGTACAGTGATGGGTGGAGTTAAAAAATGTAACACGCTACATTTTAAGGTGCATGCATATCCGTTCGTTACATTCTTGGAAGAAGAGAGTTACAGAAAAGTAGCTTCGTGATCTATTTAGAAATTCATCATAAACGCTGTTTTTGACGGGTATTTACTCTCGCCAAATTGTGGTCTTGAGTATAAAATTGACTTTTTTTTTAGCTATTACGAATGAGGCGGAAAACAAGGAGTGCTTGGTTGAAAATGAACTTTGGTGAATGCATAATAAGGGTAAATGATTTCATAAGGTAATTTCATTAGGTAAATCATTTTTGAAAGAAAAAGAAGCACGTCTCGTTCGTAAATTCGTTTGGTGCGCACTGTCTCTACAAATTCAAAAGAGTTGAGAGTCATTTATTCTCCGTGTCATTGGTTTAAACGAAATAATTTAGTCGATAATTGAATCCAGTGATGATTTAATTTGGGGATGATTTATTGAGTAGGAAAAAAATCTTTTGAAATTTGTATGACAGATATCTTTGGAGTTGATGAAGAGGTTCAATTTAGAAAGGTTATTAAGATGAATATTAGTTTATGTTGAAAATTTTAAATATTAATCGTGTATAGTATAATGTATGCTTTTATGTTTCGTCAACTGTTGAGCTTAGAAAATATTATTCTACATTAAACTCATTCTTTGTTCGATGTTATTTTTCAATAACGTCATACACTGTAAAAAATTCCGGATCAAACTACGGTAAAGAGTACCAGCACTCATGGCTCCGGTACTTGTTACAGTAAAATCTATTTTTACCGGACCATGTTACAGAACAAAAAATCTTATATACCGTAAATTTTACTGTAATAATTACCTTAAAATCACTGAATCACTCCAATTAAATAAATATTACTGTAAAAATTATGGTATAATATTTTTCGGTAAAAGTAAACTTCACAGTAAAATGGATAATATGAATGACATACCCAAAGTGTGAGACTTTATACCGTAATTCGATCCAGCGTGTATTTGTTACAGTGTATTTAATATAATGTTAATTCGAACAAAGTAAAGCTATTAAATCAGTTGTTATATATTATTATAAAATAAATAAAACAAGCATAATAAAAAAAAAAAAAAATTAAGCTAGAGATGTTTAGCCTTATTTTGCAGTTATATGTTCACTCATTAAAGAAAAATGTTGAAAATGTTGTTTAGCGTTTAATCCATGTGTCTAATAGTTTTCAAACATTTATCATTTTAAAGCTGATCGGAAAAGCACAGAATTAAACAATTAGTTTTCTTTTAACATTGCATAGATTTAATTGACTATGTTAGTAATTCGTCTTAAATTGATATCGTGATTTTTATCACACTCAACTAATAATTTGTATCTTCTATTGTCTATATTTTTTATTTCATTTTTGAAAAAAGTTCTAAAGATTTATAGTAAGGGTGAAACCTCCGCATGTATACAAAATTGCTAGAATTTAAAATTTAAAAAAAAATCAGATTTTTTGATTGCTTACTTAAACTGAACATAATCATTACATATTTTAAAACTCTAGATTTTGAAATGTTCTTAAAAATTATTAAAAACACGCGATGATCAGTGCAACTACTTTAATACAAACAAAAAAGTTTATATTTTTAAAAATTCAAAAGAACAATAATACTAATAAACAGCATTTAAATTTATTATAAAATTTTATTATTAAAAGTAAATTGTTACAATTCAATATTTTAATGTCACTATTAACATTGAATCATTAACCAAAAATTATTAAAAAAAATTAGATACATGTAATTTAATATTAAGTAATTTCAAGGACTCATTTTTAATTCAAAAATTTTATTACTAGCAGTTAATTATTATAATTCAATAGTTTAATATCAATCATGAACCAGATATAAACAATTAGATATGTATAAATTAGCAATAAGTAACTTTCAAGAGTTTATTTTATGACAAAAATTTCATCATTAACAGTTAATTATAATAATTCAATATTTCAATATCTATCATTAAACAAACATTCAAAAAAGTATATACGTATAACTTAAGGCTGCATTACTTTCAAGAGTTCATTTTTACGACAAAAATTTAATTATTAACAGATAATTGTTATAATTCAATATCTCAATATCAATCAAAATTTTATCATTAACAGCTAATTGTTATAATTCAATATTTCAATATCAATCAAAATTTTATCATTAACAGCTAATTGTTTTAATTCAATATTTCAATATCAATCATTAAGCAAACATTCATTAATCAAACAATAAAAAAATTGGCGTTCATAACGCAGGTAGATGATAGTTAAATTTTATAGGTTATATTATTGACACCACATGAAAAACAATTCATAACTAGATTCAAAAATTCATGTGTAAAAGTCACAAGTAAAATCTATGTTCTAGTTTCTTCTGGTTATACATCTTCGTTACTTGTTGACATTCTTATCAGAATACATATGATAACGAAAAAAAAGATGCATCAGATACATTACAGTGATGTATTACATACATCATTAGTCAAAATGTGATGGCAACAGTATGGTTTTAATATCCAAGACATATATTGTATCTTACTTTTTACTTGTACAGCATACATCGTGTTAATGTAGATAAGAATGAAAAATATTTGTATGGTTAACTTAAAATATATGTTTTTTAAAACATAAATTTTTTCCTTTCGGTTCATAAATTAAATGCTTAAACATTTCGTGATGAATTATAAATTACTGAAAACTGAAAATTGGAACATTAAATTTTTTTAAACATGTTTTTGTGTCACCGAGAAACATACGTGCCAAAAAATCTTTCTGATATTTGAAACTAAATTGTAAATGCATTGAAACTAAAACTCATTTAAGCATCATTGAATTTTTAGAAGTTAAGCATAAAATGGAAACTTTTGGGTTCATAGATTTACTATAAATACAGTGGAATATTTTTCAAGCTTCTTATAGAGGATTTCTATTATTTCAGGTATATAAGATAAATGGATTTTTTTTTTTTTTTTTACTTTCAAGAGCAAGAAAATACTTTTAGTTATGGCGAATAAAATGTATCAAAAACCGAAGTTATTTACTTGTTTAGTCTAAGAACATTTTTAGGCTTTCAGGAAATATAAATTTAATGGATCATAAAGTATTAGAGAGAAGAAAGATGCTTATTTTTATTCTTAGAAGTGGTTTATTTTATGTATTTTTAAACTAGTAAAATGAGAAAAAAAATTGAAAGCCTCGAAATTCATAGAAATATAGATAAAATTCATTCAGGTAAAATTAGTTTGTAATAACTTTAATAGGAGCGGCATTTCATCCAAAAGGAACTCTTTAGCTACACAGTTCTAATTTTCATTCCAAAAGTATGGTAAAATAACCAACAGCAGCAACTAGTATGGTTAAAAAAACCATGAATACAAATCTATACTGTTTTTTTTACCATTTACAACTAGCATGGTTTCAAAATCCTGTAAAAGACATTTAACTAGACAACGGAGCTAGGCTTTTCATTAGGTAATGGGAATCGGAGTTAGGTTGTAGTTGAATTATGTTTTATCAGATGAACGGTGGAATGTAGTTTAGTTAGTATAATATATATTAGTTTCAGTGATCGTTAGAGATGGGGAATGCTAGACTTATTTGTGTTAAGCAGCTTTATGGTCACACCATATATGCGTGAAAGAGTGTATCGTATTCTAATAGTCTAGGGTCACAAATTGGAGTGTGCAGGAAACAGGAAGCTGTATTGAGGGGAATGGAGAAAATTTCGCGATGTCAACGCTGGGACTCGAACTCCCATTGTATCGGTCATGAGACAGATAAATTATCTTCTTGGTTGTAATACTTACCCAGCTGCAAGAAACTAAATAGCTTAATTTGGTGGGCCAAGTTGGTGCGATAAAATTCTGGTTGTTTAACCGTATTAGGTAAAAAGCAATTAGTAAATGGTTTTTCTCACAGTTTAAAGTTTGAATACTATCTCATTTATGGTTATTTGATTGTCTCGTTTGAATATAGTAAATTGACTATTAAATAAATTGTTATTTCACCATTTTTTCAAAATAATTCTTATTAGTGTACATAACTCCTTAGGTACAAAGAGCTCCTTAAGTAAAATAAATGAAAAATTATGTTTATCAGATATTTTTCTCGTTTTTAGTAGGTGCAAATGAAAATTTTCTTCAAAACATTAATTTTAAACATAGCTTAAAAATAGAGAGAATTAAAAATTTACAGAATTCCCAAAGATAAAACACGATAATAGAGTTTTAATAACAAAGATGTTTCACAGCAGGAAGATAAAGCATGAACGGTAAATAAATAAAATAGAAAGATAAAATACAAATAGTAACTTGAATTATAGTAAAATAATAGTCAATAAAATTATAGAAAAATAGGCATAACATAATTAAACTTATAAATAATTTAATTTGGGACACAAATTTTTTAGAGCATGTTTATGTAAATGCATTGCAAAAGTCATTAATGGTTTTGTCAATTAATTTCTTTACTCTAAGAAAACAATAGTTTTTCGCTCACTGTAAAAAACTTCCGATCAAATTACGGTAAAAAGTACCGGCACTCAGGGTGTTGGTAAATTTTTCCGGAAAGTCTATTTTTATGAGAACTTGTTGCGGAACAAAAGATTTGATATACTGCAATTTTTCCAGTAATAATCGAGGTAAAATCACTGAATCAGTCTAATTAAATAAATATTTCTTTAATAATTTTGGTATTATATTTTATGGTAAAAATGGATTTTATGGAAGATGCAATCAAAGTGATAGTACTTAATATCGTAATTTGTATATTACTTTTAAAGAGCAGCAGTGTAAACTGATGGTCATCCTTTTTTACAGTGCACTATTTTTTAAGAGCAAAATTTTTAAAGAAAATTTTTAAAGAGACCTGTTGTTGTTGGGTTTTTTTCTGCAGAATTTACTGTTATTCTATTCAATGCAGATTCATTCTTTATTATGCATTTAAAGAGAGAATTATCTACATATTCTTACTTAATTATTTTTAACCATTATTTCTTTTATTTTAAAATAAAAAAGTTATGTATTTAACGCAATAAAGAAAATTTATTTAATAAATGTTGGTTTCAAAAGCAATATTTTCGTAAAGCTAATTTGGCAGTTGAAAGGTTGGGAGATTATCTGGCGTAAAATATTTCCTTTGTAGTTTTTTAAAGACACATTCGTATATTTTTAAAAATTATTTTTCAATTTAATGGTTAGGATACAAAATGCTTGTGTTCTGATGATCGTCATTTTAAATCATTTTATTTTTTACAATAAACATATGATAACGCATTTTTTTAATAAATATATTTAAAAAGATTTCTGTTTAATTTCCATAAAAGCACATAACTGAGTTTCCCCCCAATTACTCTCTCCTTAGTTTTTAATAAAAGAAAAATCATTTAAACTTTTACGAAAAAAAAAACAAAAGAATTCAAAACCGTTGTTAATAAACATTTTGATTAATAAAGTATAAAAAACATAAATAAACTTAAAAAGCATATTTAAAAAAAAAAAAGAAGAACCTGAAACGGCAAGAAAGAATGTTCAAGAATGTAAAGAAGAATCAAATAATGGTTAATAGCATTTTTATGCAATTAATCAAGATTTAGGTAAAAATAAATTACAAAAATGCAATAAGAAAATATTTTAGAAACCTTAAAGATAAAAAAAAAACCAACAAGAAATTTATTTAAAGATCCCAGCAACGATTTAAACTTGTTTGTTACCATTTATTTCAAGTATTTTAGGAAAAGAATATCAGTGCACGGGTTATTGGCTTTTAGAAAAATGCATTTCATTTGTTATTGTTTAATTTAGTTAAGAGTCCTTACTCTGTAAATAAAAAATAAAGAAATTTTTCCAATTTTTTTTAAATTCAAAAAAATTGTTGAATAGTTGAGTTTTGAAAAATATATCACGTCATTATTTTTTTTTCTTCAAAAAATGCCCATTGTGACCTTTGTCACCATTCATTTTAAATATTTTAAGAGAAGAATATCAATGCATAGGTCATTAGTTTCTAGAAAAATGAACTTCATTTGGTATTGTTTAACTAAGAAAAGAGTCTTTAGTCTGTAAATAAAAACTAAAGAAATTTTCGAAAAATTTTTAAATTAAAAAGAAAATCGATCAAATAAAGGTGGTTGGGATTTGAAAAATGTATCAATGTATCACGTTATTATTTTTTCCGAAAAAAAATTTAAATAAAATGAGTATGTGTTTGTGATAGTTACACCAAAAAAAATGAAACTTTTTCTTTTTCCTTTTCATGTTAGTACTTTCACTTTCAATCTTATTTTTTTCTTTAAAAATATATTTAATATTATTATATTTTAATACTTTTCTTAGCAGCATTAAAATAAACAATTTATTTCCGGCTTGCTTATACCATACTTCGCAATTTTCCAATTTTGGTAAAAGTATGTAGGTGCAGTTGACAAAAGTAACAATTTTTCTTCTAACGAAATTGAATTTATTTTATTGCTCTTATTTTACATGATTTTAGTTATTTTATTATTATTTATTCAATTAGAACAAATTTAGTTATTCAATTAGAAGATTTTACGCAGTAACAAGCTTTGGGCTCGGCTGAAATACAATCTAAACAAAAATTTATGAAAATGAATTTGATATATATTTTAACTGATTTCTAAATATTGTTTTTAGTTACACGAGCGTCATTTTGTTAGAGCTGGGTGCTTGCACTTCAATAAAAATGAAAATAATAATAAGAAGAAAATCACAGATACCCATACATGTGATCCATGACGTCAGCTCCAGCTGATCGCTTATAAGAAAAATGGCTTCTTAAAATTGAGTCAAGTTTCTCCAATAAGTTAGAATGTTAATTAACGTGAAGTTAATTAAATACAGCACCATATCACACATCGAGTTCGTTGAAATATAATTCCATCTCGCCTCCATCTTTTGCTTAAATTTTTTTTTTCTTTTTCTAATGCCCGCATGTGTTAACATTCCGTCAATTCAGGCATCTACAGGGCGATTTGTTGACCTCTCTTACAGGGGCACCATATTAGATGGGCAAACGTCGCTCCCACAGTAAAGACAGATAGTACAGAGATGGAAAGAAACATTTTTTAATTTTTATTTAAATTTTTATTTGTTCTACATATTATTGAGTTCTAAGCTGTTTGTTTTACAACTCCAATTAGAAATTAGAATAGGCAAATGTATACCGGGCAGTGGCACTTAACTAGATCTAGTATGACTTTACCAATGGTAAATGTCCGAAATATATACTAGGTCTAGTTGAGTGCCACTGCCCGGTACACATTTGCCCGGCATACACTACAGTGATGTTTTTTTAAGGTCAAATGCCATTGCCCGGTATACCCTACATTGATATTTTTTTAAGGTCAAGTGCCATTGCCCAGTATATATTTGCCCGGTATATCCAACACTGATGTTTTTTTAAGGTTCAGTGCCACTGTCCAGTGCTAAAGAGAATAGAAGGGCTGGTTCACTCCTTTGAAAAAACTCTCGCCGCGCCAATCCTCTGATTTTCTCTAGTGACGTCACTTTGGCGCAAAGCTCGCACTTTTACTTCAGAGCTTTCGGCCTTACTAGCTCTAACTAATATTGGAGCATTTCTTTTTGTGACATATTCTAAGGCACTTGTTATTTTCTATAATGACTTTCCTCAGTTTTTGCAGTGAATTTACAAAAATTTAAAACTATAAACGAAATGCCAGTTTGCGCGATTGCAACTTGCAAAAATTCTGATAGAAAAACAAAAGGAAAAAATATAATTTTCCGCGTGTTCCCTAAAGTAAATGAAAAACTATGTAAAGAATGGATTCCGAAATGACACAGTTAATATAAAACAGCAATACGTTTTTTCTATCGTTAAGAACTTTTATAAAATTCGTTATCTAAATAGAAACCGCCTCGTTTCTTCAAAAGGAAAGGCAGGTGAAAAAAATTAAAAAATGGATAAAGTCAAAGAAAATTAAAACGTAAGTAACAAGTATAAATAAAATATATAGTGTATACTTGAAATTCTCCTAATTTCATAACATATTTTTTAATGCACTTATTCTAAATATTTATGATTTTTTTAAAAATTATGTTCTCTTAAATTTAAATATCTATAAATTATATCATCTTAAATTTAAATATCTATAAGCAATTGTAAAATTTCTAATGCCATTATGAACCTAAATTATTATTTTGTTTCAGTAATTAGCGTTTAAGGTTGATGTTTCCTAATGATTGAGTATGAACAAATTGCTGTTAACGGCATATTTTAAAATCAGGGATTCTAAATTTAACTCAACTTATTGTTATATTATTATAATTATAACCGTCGTTGAACAGCCGACCCAACTTAATGGGTTTACGGCTACTAATGTTCAACTCCGTAGCCTTGTAATTTTGAACCCAATCCAGAAGACAAGGGAACTCCTGGATCGAGTATTGGGAGAAATTTGCCTTCGTGGAGGACTTTTTGATGGAGCTAACCCGCATTTGCGTTACATGGAGAGGAAGACCACGAGAACCTCCCACGGTTAGCCTGACGGCAAGGGGACTCTAACCCATGATCCGTCTACCACTGAGGATATTTCACGTCAGCACTGTGGTCAGTGCAAGCCGGATGCGGAATTCGTATCGACTGGGATTCGAACCCGGCTCGCCTCATTGGAAGGCGAACGACCTATCCCCTGAGCCATCGCGGCTCAACTTATTGTTATTTTATTTTATAACCGTCGTTGAACAGCCGACCCAACTTAATGGGTTTACGGCTACTAATGTTCAACTCCGTAGCCTTGTAATTTTGAACCCAATCCAGAAGATAAGGGAACTCCTGGATCGAGTATTGGGAGAAATTTGCCTTCGTGGAGGACTTTTTGATGGAGCTAACCCGCATTTGCGTTACATGGAGAGGAAGACCACGAGAACCTCCCACGGTTAGCCTGACGGCAAGGGGACTCTAACCCATGATCCGTCTACCACTGAGGATATTTCACGTCAGCACTGTGGTCAGTGCAAGCCGGATGCGGAATTCGTATCGACTGGGATTCGAACCCGGCTTGCCTCATTGGAAGGCGAACGCTCAATCCCCTGAGAAATCGCGGCTCAACTTATTGTTATAAAAGAATATGAAGATAAAAAGGTGTCGATAATAATTAAAGTTAAAACTGAACTTTTTAAATTAAAGTATTTATAGTGTCATTTTCGCCAACGAGTAAAATATTTTTATAAGTTTAAAATGGTATTTTTTTAATATAATGGCCAAGAAAGTCTTTTTGAACTATGTTTATGAACGGAAATAATGTATTAATTACGTAAAGTTTGAAAGCTAATAACCAGAAAAAGTCTATCTTATTTTAACAAAGAGAAAGATGCAAAGTTATCATAATATCTTTGCTTGCCATCTCCGATACCTGTGGACACAGTGGCGTCATGAGGAGAAAAATCGTAGCTTCAGCTCTAAGAGCGGAGTGAACTAGCCCTTCTATTCTCTTTAGCCCTGGCCACTGCTCGGTATACATTTGCCCGGTATGCCCTGCACTGATGTTTTTTTTAAGGTTCAGTGCCACTGCCCGGTATATATTTGCCCGATACTCCAAACACTGATGTTTCTTCTAATCTATCGTTAGTAAGTATTAAAATATCGAATAAATGTAATTATATCCACGAATAAATTCATATCACATAGGATGTAATAAATATTTCGGACATTCACCAAAGCGACTATGTGATTGTCAACATTCACCGGTGAAAGTCAACAACCACCGATTTCGATCATTCACAGTAACATGCACATCCTTTACATAATAACCTCACCAGGACATTTACTTCATACTTTCCCTAAATAGCATCCGGCATTATATATAATGCCTAGGCAATTTGTGAAATATAAATCATTTCATACTTTGCTGGCTAGTTTTAGGCATTTTATATGATGCCGGATTTCATACTTTGCCGGTAACATATATATGTTTATGAAATATATGTTTATCTTAGTATTAAATGTAATTTATATTTTTCAAATTAAACTAAAAAAAGCTTTTAAATTTTTTTCTGTTAAAACAATCAATAAAAAACACATAAAACGCTTTTATATCTTTCCATCTAATATCTCCCAAAGTATTTCAAAACATATAACCCAGTTTTGGCATTATAAATTGAATTTCTCAGCCAAAATTTTTAAACCTCAATTCAATTTTGATGTTTTGAGTATATCTGATGGATCAGTTTATGTCTGTATTAGATTTTCTGATGCTTTTCTTGTATCTTCTTTATTTAATTTTGACGTTTTTTTTTTCAGTCATGGTATATCAAGAGAGATTTTAGACAAGAATTTTATCTTTCAAGATTTAAACTGCAGCTGTGGGAAATGAAATATTATTAAAGAGAAGGTTTTTCTAAACATTAAAGACAACAAATTTGTGACAGTAATCTTGTTCAAAAAATATAATAATAATAAACTGAAGAATGAATTTTACGAGGTATACAAAAAATCTAAAAGCTATAATTTTTTAAGCCCATTTTCTCTGATCAACCCGGTTTAAATTCAGTTTAAATTTCAGATTTTAGTTTTTTTTTTGTTCTTAATAATGAACTTTTTTAAATGCATATTATCTTTAAAAAAAATGTGAAATATATAAGGCATTCGGAGAAATTAGCATCTTTTGATGTGCCTTAACTCTTCTAGAAGTTTATTGCAACATGCATGCTACCCCCTTTTTATATATGACGTTTTTACATTTTGACAAAAGATGAACTACAAAGTAATTTAAAAAATTTTTAGCCTTAGGACCAAAACTAATTTCAGATTTGAAATTGCTATAATCAGGCAAGATTAAGTATTTGCATAAGTGCAACAAAAAATTTTTCCCCACTGTAATTTTTTAAAATCTAAAGGCAGACAAATGTATAAGTATTAAATAGTCTTTCGAAAAGTTCTGATTTTAGAATTAGATACTTTTAATTTGAGAAGAAGTGAAGTGTTTATGTCGAACCGTGTGATTTAAAATCGTGCGTAAGTGTACAACTTGATTGGCTTCTCAATCGACAACTGCCACTATTTACCTAAGATGACGTCACTTGCAGGTATCCAATGGAATTGGTATACTTTTAAGAGAAAAAACTCATTTTTATTTTATAATATCGTCAGCTAAATCTTTATCTTTCTGATTGAGAGTTGACTTCATATTTTTCTGTCGCTGAACGAAAATGATGAGCAAGAATTAAACATAGATAATAAAAAATTCCATAACATACTCCCATTCGTCGACACCCCTCTAACGGTTGAGTTTAATCTCTTTAGCCCTGGCTAAGGAAGAAGCCATTATATACTTTGGTATTCGAAAATGCTTCGTTTTGAAGATTGTATAACATTCACTATTTTTAAAGTAAAAAAATTAGGTTCGTTAGAAATAAAAGTTCAGGAATTGTTTAGAGTTATTAAGTTTCCCGTTAATTTTTGGAGAGGAGTTATCAATTGTGTTGTTTATTTTTTATAAAATACAGCATTGCCTTTATTTTTGTTGCAAGAATTTAGTTTCCCTAAGAACAAAAGTTAAAAATGAGTAAAGTTATCAGGTTTCTCGTTTATTAACTTTGTTTAGGCCGGTTGGCATCGTTTTATCGCCAAATCCAAGGGTTAATATGTAAAAAAAAAAAAAATAAAAAAAAAAAAAAATAAAAAAAAAGCCAGTTCCAGATAATTATATAACTATATCCCAGATAATTAATGTTTCTAACTGGGAGCCGTGATGATAGAGCGTTCGTCTTCCAATAAGGTGAATCAAGTTAGAATCCCAGCGACGGCTGATCGATACGAATTCCGCATCCGGCTTGCACCGACCACAGTGCTGACGAAAACAATCCTCAGTGATAGATTGATAATGGGTTAGAGTTCCCTTGCCGTCAGGTTAACCGTGGGAGGCTCTCGTGCTCTTCCTCTGCATGTAGCGCAAATGTGGGTTGGTTCCATCAAAAAGTCCACCACTTCCCAATTTTTTATTCAGGACTTCCCTTGTCTTCTGGATTGGGTTCAAAATTGCAAAGCTACGGAGTTGAACATTAGTAGTCGTAAACCGAAATTTGGGTCGGCTGTTCAACGACGGTTATAAAAATATATAAAAAAAATTTTCATCTTGAATATAAATAATTTAAACGGTTTTAACTTTAGCTAAATAAATATAATGGCGACTCACCCAGAGGAAGAGGCATAATTTTTGGATCTGTGGTGGCGGAATTTGTGGGGAGTTAATTTCTTCAGGGTTGAAATGACTGTGTGGATTTTTTTCCCGGATTTGAACCCGAGGATCTTCCTATAGGGTGATGGCGGTTCCGTGGAAGGAGGTTGAGGAGAAGGTGGTAGAGAAGATGGGTCGTCCTCGTCCCCGTCCTCTGAAGCTCGGTGACTCAAGTCCGTTTGACTTTTAGCTTTTGGACGGAGGAACTTTCTTCTCCTTTTCACTCCGTCATCCGGAGGACTGCGATCTGAGCCACCTATGAACAGAACAAAATATTTTGACATGACATATATATGAACAGAACAAAATTAAAAAAAAATCAGGTGACAAGAATCAGAACGATCTTCCATTGCTCTATATTGTTGGAAATTTCATTCTGAAATGATAGTAAAATAACCAACAGCAGTTTAATTAACAGTACAGTTTACGGTAAAAAAAAAATTTTTTTTTTCACTTTTACGGTTTTGAAACCATTTACAATTAGTATGGTTAAGAAACCATAAATACAAAGCTATACAGTTATCTTAAACAACTAGCCTGTTACTAGCCTACAGGCTAGTTATCATTTACAACTAGCCTGTTTCCAAGCCGTAAAAAAGGAATTTAACTGGACATAGTTCAGAAGCTTTTACGGTGCTGCGATCTATACGTGAATAAGAGTATTGTATTCTAATAGTCCAGGGTCACAAATTGGGAGGTGCAGCACATTGGAAATTCTTCATGTCTTGAAAAGAATGGAGGAAATGTTGGGGTGGTAACTCTGGAACTCAAACCCCTGTCGGCCATGAGATTGACATATTAGCTCTTTCGGCTATAATATGTACCCAACTGTACCCTGCTTCATAAGGTGGACCTATTTGGGGCAATAAAAGTCTGATTGTTTAACCGTAATAAGTGAAAACAGTTAATAAATTATATTTATCACAGTTAACAGTTTGAATAACATCTTATTTATGGTCATTTGACTGGTTTTTTGTTTGAATATTTTGTTATTTAATAATTTTTTCCGAGAAATTTTTAACAAAAGTACATAGCTTGTGAATACGAAATGATGGTAAGGCATCATCTTTATTTTTATGTTCATCGTATGAACGTTTAAATGGCTTTTATGTAATTACTCTAATTAACTATAAGAATTCTAATCACTTAAATAAGCATTCTATTTCACTAAAAGAATTTACTCTAATTCACCAAAATGTCGCTTCATCCATTTTTCAGACATGGTTTTCTTAAAATAATCTAAACTGGTATATTAATTAAATTAATTTAAATGCATCGAATATATGTAACTTATTAATTATGAACAAAATTATTATCACGATAATAATTATTAAATAAAATGTGCCTCATTTAAATTTAAGTTTAAGTCTTTGTTGTTGTTGATATTTTAATCATTTTCAATCAATCAAAAATTAATATTTAACTAACACAATTGAATTTATAATAAACTTCTAAAGGGATTATTAAAATTTTTAAAAATGTGTTCTGGAAAACCTTAGAAAGTTTATTATGAATTTAAATGCAGCTTTATGCAGTTTTCAAAATTTTTAAAAAATGTATAAATTTTTTTTGGTGATGGTGTATTATTTTTTAACTAACAAAAATTCAGTATCTTAATTGTGCATTTACCAAACTTCCCCAAGTTATCTTTTTTAAGTTTTTGAAAAAAATTATTATTTTTAAATTGAAAAATGTAAAAAAAAAAATCATCGCGTAAAAAAAGCATCCGAAGTTCAACGGGATGAACAAACGAGATAAAACTTTACCTCACCCACAAGCATAGTTTTTTCACCAATTTGAAAAAAGAGAAAGTAATACAATTTCTTTTTTCAAATTGCAAAAAAATCTCAACATTTTGATATTATTGTGTTACACAGATCCCCTTTAAATAAAATTGAAAAAGGAATAAACTATCTCTTTTTTTCTTTTTTGAAACTTATTACAATCCATAACTATGTAACTAAAACTACTTATAAACAAGCTCAATACAAATAATAAGCTACATTTGAAATTAAACAAATATCCAAAGAAGTAAAGTCAACTTTACAAAAACTAAATATCGCTTTTTTTATGACATCGCTTATTTTCTTTATCTTTATTACAACATAGTATTAAGGTTTTCTCCAAATAAAAGAACATCAATTTTCCTCATCTGAATCAGAAACGAATAAAATATAATCAAATCTTTAAAATATCTTCATAAAGCCTTCGTTAAAGTACTGTTTTTATTGTTAAAAGCAATTGTATATTTAAATCACGTTTTTTGTTCGATTTCAGTGGGATTATAGTTGATGCTACTATATTGTAATAAAGATAAAGAAAATCGTTTGAATTGAAGGAAGGTAAAGAAAACGATTTCTTCAAAAACTCATTACCACAGAAATTGGAAACCACGCGAGCGTTAATCGATTATTTCCAGCATTTAAGAACGACATAAAATGCCCCCTAACTCAGAAACAGAAGTAAGGAATTTTGAAAACGGAAATTTAAATGGTTTCCTTTTTGAGCCAGTTGAGATAGAACACTTATTATTGTTGTCTCATTTCGAGTAAAGAAATAGTTTGAGTAAAATAGCGGATGGAATTTAAATAGCAGAAATATTTTTAAATCGGATCAAGGAGTGAACGGCGAATCAATATGAAATCGATTTGGGAAAATTTCGAGAAAAAAAATTCAATACACAGATAAACAATAAATTTCTTGTTTTATTTAAAATTATTCACAATATTTTTTTATCTTATTTTTTGTTCAAATTAATTAGCAGCAAGAATTAGTAAAATCCAAAAATAACACCACCAGTAAAAAAAAACAAACTATTATTTATTTTATTTTTAAATAGTTCGACAAAAAGCACATTCACTGTAAAAAATTCCAAATCAAATTACAGTATAAACTATCGACATTTTGCGTGCATCATCCGTAAAATTCATTTTAGAGTAATATTTATTTAGTTAAAGTGGTTCAGTGATTTTGCAGTTATTATTACTGTAAAATTTACGGTATATGAGATTTTTGTTCCGTAACATGCTCCGATAAAAATGAATTTTAACGTAAAAAGTACTGGCAGCCTGACTGCCGGTACTTTTTTACAATTTTCTGAAATAAGTTGAAACCACTATGATTGTCTACTAAGTTGAAATTCATATACAGTGTGGGGTATTTCGTAATCACTGCCCTTAAGAGGCTTTTTTTTTTCTCAAACGATCTGCACCGCTAAAGAGAAATGGACATCAAATAAAAATTCAAAATATGATTTTAAACATAATTATTTACCTTTTGCAAATAAATTGATGTTGGATATTTAATCTACTCGGCAGTATCTTTCAAAACTTGTAAAATATAAGGCTATCACCCAATGCGAATGGTGAAAATATAGATGTTGCTATTCTATAAATTTAATCGACTTTTTTTTGGCAATATTATACTAATACAACACTGCAATCAGTATTTTTGAAAAGTAATTTTACTATTATACCATTTCTCACGTTTTTAGATTTTTGATAAATATGTTTGCTTTTGCGCCATTTTTTAGCATTCAAATCCTGTTTACGATATTAAAAATATTTGTAAAGAAGACATAAATTGAGAAAAATCTTTCGAATAGTACGAGGGTTGCTATTTATATTTCTGGCCTTGGCAACAGTAAGTGTTGCTAGGCGACCGCAGACGATTTTAATCGAAAGTTTGATATTTTTAAACATAAATTCAGCACACGATTTACCATTATAGCTTCATTTGTGTTGTTGACAGTAAATTGAAAAGTTCTTCTCTTTCAAAAAATGGAATTGAATCGTGAACATTTTCGTGCCATTATTTTTCATAACTTTCGACGTGCATTGTCAAGACAAGAGTGCTTCGATGAACTTAATTCTTTATTCAGCGATAAAGCGCCATCCTACAGCACTGTAAAAAATTGGTATAACGAATTTAATCGTGGTCGATGTTCGATCCAGGACGAATCCCGTGCAGGTCGTCCAAAATCCGTTGTTGTGCCAGAAAAGATCGATGCTGTGCGTGAACTGATAAAGCAAGATCGTCATGTGACATACCGTGAGATAGAGGCGTCTTTGGACATTAGTATGACTAGCATCAATAAAATATTGCATGAACATTTGAGCGTAAAAAAAATTTGTTCGCGTTGGATCCCGCATAATCTGACAAACGCTCAAAAAAAGGCTCGTGTCGATTGGTGCAAGGAAATGTTGGAAAAATATGTTCAAGGTACATCAAAGGCTGTGTATAACATCTACACAGGTGGCGAATCATGGATCTATGCATATGAGCCGGAAACAAAACAGCAATAAACTGTATGGGTCTTCCAAGACGAGGCAAAACCAACAAAAGTTGTTCGAGAAAGAAGCACATCGAAACAAATGATTGCCTGTTTCTTCGGCATTAACGGTCATGTGGCAACAGTGGCGTTAGAGCAACGCAGGACGGTCAATTTTGAATGGTACACGACCATTTGTTTGCCAGAAGTCATCGGAGAAATTCGAAAAAAGCAGAAGAACAGGCGAATCATTCTTCATCATGACAATGCGAGCTCTCACACATCGACTCAAACAAAGGCATTTCTGACGGAGCGAAAGATCGAACTGATGGGTCATCCGCCGTATAGCCCTGATTTGGCACCCAATGAATTCTTCTTATTCCCACACATCAAAAATAAATTACGTGGACAACGATTTTCGACCCCCGAAGAAGCGGTTGATGCATTCAAAACGCATGTTTTGGAGTTACCTCAATCGGACTGGAAAAAGTGCTTTGAAAATTGGTTCAAACATATGCAAAAGTGTATTGATCATCATGGAGAATATTTTGAAAAACAATAAAGCCAATTTCGATCCTACATATTTGTTTTTTCATTATTAGGCCAGATATATAAATAGCAACCCTCGTAGATATTGTGGGAAAGGTAAAGAAAACGATTTTACGAAAACTCATTACCACAGAAAATGGAAACCCCGTCAGCGATAATCGATTATTTCCAGCGTTTAAGAAAGGCTGAAAATGCCCCCGTAATCCCTTAGTTTAGTTTTATATTACATATATTATATTATCAATCGCATAATTTTATTGCGTGAAAATTTTAGGAAATCTCAACTTGATATGAGTCAATTTTTAAAGAAAAATGAGCAAATTTAACGAAGTTATTAAACATATCGTCAGCAAACATCTTCGAAGTGTTACGACAAATGCCTACTATTCGTTGTGTTTCACTAAATATCGTTCATAATGTTTTTTGTATAATCCGAAATCTATAGAATAATGTAATAATATGAGTTTTATGCGAACAATAACACTTTAAAATCAACTATAAAAGTCGAAAAACAGTTGGAAGGTCCTGATGCGTGTGTTATGCTTGAAATTTTAAGCTTGAAATTTTAGTCAATCAAATTATAGCGGTGTTACACCTTAAGTTCATCAAAAATACTATTATTATGAGATTTTTTTTATGTACAACAAAATAACTTTCCACTTCTAAACTTTAAAAATAGCTAAAATCCATCAGCGTTTCGTGAGCGATCTTCCTTTTAATATATTCTACTTATTTATATTTAAAATTCCACGTATATAAATCTATATCTTAAATGTAATGTCTTTTTCACAAAATTGAATGCTTTGTCCGACATGTATTACGACTCTAATCGAATTACAGGAAATACAGTATATTATCATATACGAAGACCTTCCGAGCAAATGCGCATGCGCAAAAGCTGCTTCGATTTCATCACAAATTAGATGGATGACATGAGAGAAAGGATGATAGATTTTAAGCTAAAAAGTTCACGCGTTTTAAAATTTCAGGAAGAGCACTTCTCAACGTATCATCCCTTCTCGAAAAAGAAACGCCCCGGTATGGTAGTTTTTACGTTCGAAAACGGACATTAAAGAACTTTGGATAAATGATGAGTTTATTTTGACAACAGACGATAGATCTCATGTGAAGGGGTATTCATTACCTTTCATGTATGCATTTGCTACGTTGCCTCGCGCCGACCCATTCCTATTTTAAATTTCAACTCAGAAGACAACGAAACTTTTAGAATTTATTTAGTGAAATACTAGGACTAACTTAAGCGAACCTAGATGAGTTCAGCGTACTGTTCACTTAGAAAAAACATCATAGATAACAGTATTTTTCGGATTGCATATTTTATGGGGATATTCCTTAAAAAAATTTTGTTAGTTTATATCAATTTGATCATAGTAACATTTACACTAGTGCAAATACTATAACATTCGGAAACAACTTTTTGGGTAACTGCCAAAGTTTGAATCTTCTCACCAGGTCTTTCTTAAAATGCACAAAATTGAAGAAATAAAAATCTTCCAGTCACGTAAAAATCTGACCTGTTTTATTTGGATGCTATCCAGAATCAATTTAAATAAGTATCTTATGTGATAAATGAGTCGTAAATAATATGAATATTTGTTTTTTTTCCCCCACTTCGAATGGTGATAGAGATTGTTTCCTTTAAAACAAAACTATCACTTATAAAACTGCCAGAATAATAGATCACTAAACATTTTTAAATCCTGCATTTTCAGAAGTGGACGTAAAAAAAAACTAACATTGGATTCTCCGAATTTAGTTGGTCAGCTTGAAAATGATTAGATGTATGTGTTTTATATAAATCAAAAAATCAAAATGTGAAAGATTCAACTGATGCAGCAAAAAAGTAACAGAATGTAAGACAAAATGAAAAGTAAAAGTAAGATCATTTTATTTTGGGTAGAACAGGACTTTCACACACTAAATATAATTTACCTATTCAAAAAATATAATAATATCGCTCACACATAAATAAAATCTGCAAAATGTGAAAAAAAACTATTGTTACGAATAACAATAAGCAACTTGCGTTAAGAATATATTTAATAATTATAAGTATAAATAATGACCGGTATAGCCGGGTTGGCAGGGCGCAAGACTCACGTTTGTGAGAACGGGAATTCAAATCCAGCCGGCCAAAGACTCCCCCTGTAGTAAATAGTGACTGGTGCACGTTAAATCTGCCGATTCACAAAGTCCTCCATATTACCATAACTACCTGAGCTGCGATAGCTCAGGGGTAGAGCGTTCGCCTTCCAATGAAGCGAACCGGGTTCGAATCCTAGTCGATAGGAATTCCGCATCCGGCTTGCGCCGACCACAGTGCTGACTTGAAATATCCTCAGTGGTAAACGGATCATGGGTTAGAGTCCCCTTGCCGTGAAGCTAACCGTGGGGGGTTCTTGTGGTCTTCCTCTCTATGTAACGCAAATGCGGGTTAGTTCCATCAAAAGTCCACGAACGCAAAATTTCTCCCAATACTCGATCTAGGAGTTCCCTTGTCTTCTGAATTGGGTTCAAAATTACAAGGCTACGGAGTTGAACATTAGTAGTCGTAAACCCATAAAATTGGGTCAGCTGTTCAACGACGGGTATAATAATAATAATAATACACGGGGGTACTGAATTGGAGATTGATCGTTCACTGGTTCAGGTCAAAATACCGATTTGTGGATGAATGAATGGATGTATGAATGGGTCGACCCTATAAGCGGGTGAGACGTATGGGTGACAGAAGTCGAATTCTTGGCTATAGATGGCGCCACTGGAAAACAAGTATAAATAATTGTTCAAATCTTAAAAAAAAATTTAGTTTACTTTATGGAAGAAATCAACTACTCACATATTACGAGAGTTATTTTTACCATAGCTTAGATATTTTACTCTAGAATCTGAAATACAATTCGGCCAAGCGAACTTCCAAATATCGATTTTTATACAAAGTGTAATTCTGCTTAGAAAACTTGATATTTCAAACTTCATTTATTTTTTATTCCCTCTTATTCATAATAATCCAACTATTTATCTATAAATCGATTTAAAATAGTAAATAACATTTTTTTTCTTTTCTTGTTATGAATATGAATTCTGTTACAATTAATGTGTTAAAGAGGAAAAATATTTTTATTTACACAATTCATTAAATTATGTAATTTCTCATTTCCCGTTAATGCCGTTGTAACCTTTAATATTTAAGACATTCCCTCAATTCGTATAAATAAAATGTATTTCTGCTGACGAATCTATTATTTCCGAATTATTTACGGCCAAATTTACGAGAATAAATTATACTGCCCGGGAATAAATGCGAGTACTGCTTCTCTTGCTTTCCAGCGTTATTTGTAACGAACAAATTTACGAGAAATTTTACGAGATAGACTTGTGTATCGGAAATAAACTAGATTTTGTGGCTAGAACTTGGAAACAATAAATTTAGATGTTTTAGACAAAATAATGTACCTAATGAAAGAATATTGGTCTACTGTTCGGAAACTTTTTTTATGTGTTTTCACGAAATTTCAGTATGCTACAAACTAGAGCAGAGTTTTCCAATTTTTTTAGGTATCCAAACTGGATGAAAATTGGATAAATGGTATATATTTAGCTATGGTATATATATAAATTTATTATTGTAATCATGCTTCAAGTAAAAATTTTTAGAATTTTTCTTTAAAAAAAACAATACTGAGCAATATATTTTTAGTTCTATTTTATTGTATATTTGAAATTTTTAAGAGATTTTAGATCAAAACATAGGTATCTATATTATTGATTTAGAAAAAAAATTATTTTGATATTTATACATTACAATTTGTTATTGAGCTGTTAGCGTGACTTAAATTTGTAGTTTTTATGCTCAAATTTTCGCTTAGTACAAAAATATATTTTATAAATTTTCAAGTAATTAGATTTATAATTTTATGATCTCTATTTACCAAATATAAAATTTTAATTAAGGTTGTTTTTAAGAAAAAAAAATTGTGTTTAACCTTAACAGTACAAACTCTCAAATTTATATAAATATCATTTTCATTTTAAACAATTTATTATGCAAAAAAACGTAAAAATTATAATAATAATTTTAAACCTTTTTTACGAAATGAAATTTAGTTATTTTGATCCATAAGTAGTGTTTTAACTATCACAGCAAATTTGAACTATAATTATGTATTAGCTGTAGTTGCTAAGTATTAAAATTCACTTACTTTGTTAAAATGGTTTTTATCTACTTTGTTAAAATGGTTTTTAATAGAAAATTTCCAGGAAAATTTAGCATCAGAAATTTTTTTTAACCTATTTTAGACTAAGCATAGAAATTTTATAAAATGTGGTATTACTCTCATTGAAATAGGCTTAAATCATATTAATTAAGAGACAAATAAAAGTTTGAACGTACATGAAAAATAATATTTTATTTAAGAGATAAAATGGCGCGCATATGCACCATAAGCCAAATCAATCGACTAATCATTTAGTTGAACACTAGTTTTTTTACATTATTTAATTTATTATGTCATTTATTTTATTTACAAAACCTGCAACTTTAACCCATCATAACACATGATTAATCTCAATATGAATAATTATACATTTTCAAAAAGTCGAATTTGTCAATAACCGTTTCAAGTTAAATAACTAGCGTACATTTGATAATTTTCCACCAGAGAGTATTTTCTCCAATTGAATTACTAATATTTTAAAAGATGTCTTCAGAACCATTGGAAGTTTAAAAAAAAAATAAAAATTGTGAAAAATATAAGCACTAATGCTAATAAAAAATATTTATTGAAATGATGAGTTTACACACTTTTGGCCGAAAATTTGTTGATGTTATTGCAACGAGACAAACACTCCATGATCAACTGCCTCAACAAAAACCAAGATTTATACCTCTTATAGAACAAGCATCCAAGAGACAAGAAACAATAGATCATTGACAGAAAATTATCTTGAAATTTTCAGCAATCATTTGTGACATCTCTGTAAATCTCTTTCAAAGCTCGAAACTTTCGTTAAGTTTATGGCTCAGAAAACATTGCCAAGCGGATTTTTTTTTTGCAATTGAATATATATTTTTTTTTCGTTTAAACATTTTTCGCTACATTTAACAGAAGTTTCAAATTTATAACTTTCGCTTGAAAAATCAGCTCGTAATAGTTAAATATTATTTTTATACGGGTATACATTTATTAATGACAGTAAAGAGGCGTAATATCAAAGTAAAATAGTCTAGATTGATGAAAAATCTCGAAAAAAAGCGAATCATAAAAATAACACTTTGCTTCGAGAAAAAAGTGTCAAGATTGTCGTTTTACTCCATTTTCGGACAAAGGTACGTAAATGCACCATTTCAATAATTTTTTTTATTAACACTGTGACTTATATTTTTCCCTTATTTTATTTTCACGCTATTTTCAAGGGTTCTGAAGACATCTTTAAAGTGTTAATAAATAAATTGGAGAAAATACCTTCTGGTGGGAAATTATCAAATGTATGCTAGTTTCATTTCCTTTCTTTTTTTTCCCTTTGTTTTTTTTAAACTTAAAACGGTTATTGATACAATGAACTGTTTTAAAAATGTATAATTATTCCATTTGAAATTAATCATGTTTTTATTATGGCTTAAGGTTGCATGTTCTGTAAATAAAATAAATGTCATAAAAACCAGTGTTTAACTAAATGATTTGCCCATTGATGTGAGTAATGGTGCATATACGTACCTTTTTAGATCTTTAATAAAGTATTATTTTTAATGCACGAAACTATTTTTTTGTCTAAATGAATGCAATTTAAGCACATTTCAATTAAAATCATATAAAATTTTTATGATATTTCTATATTTGGACAAAAATGGCTTAATGGGTAAATATTCTTTTTAGTCTCGATTGGGACGTTAAATCAACTATTTATAAAAATATTAACAGCAATAGCAATGCTAACAAAAAATTAAGATATTATTTTAGAGTTTGGAATACCAGTAGTTCTAGATGCTTTTTACAAAACACAAGAATTAAAATGTTAATAAATTTATATATATAATAAATCTATAATAAAATGAGATGCGTGTGGGGGCCCAACGTGGTGTGATAGTTAAAAAGCCCGATAAAAAGTGTATCGGTATTCCGAATGCCGGTACTTTTTACCGTAAAATCTATTTTTACAGGAACATGTTACGGAACAAAAAAAAATTGATAAATCGTAATTTTTAAAGTAATAATTACCGTAAAATCAATGAATAACTCTAATTAAATAAGTACTCCTCTAAAAATTACGGTACAATATTTTAGGATAAAAATGGATTTTACAGTAAAATAGATTTTTACGAATGACGATACCGTATATACGATACGATACATTACGATACCGTAATTTGATCTTGAGTTCAGGTTTTTTTATCCTATCTTCAGGGTTATTCAACCCGATAATGGTTTACCAGATTTTGATAATGATTTTTTTTCCTTTTATTTAATTATTAATTCTAATTACAGATTCTAAAAAATATTATGTAAGAACTATTGTTAGGGGATACACTCTACTGTGTTAAGGATATTAATCGATCTCTTTATTATGCTTTATAAAAGCTAATGCTTACAATTTAATAAAAATGGAGCATATATTTATACTTCATAACTCTTATATTAATTTATAATACTGTCTAACTATGCCAGCAACCAATAAATGAAACTCCGACTACAAATTGTTGCGAAGTACAAATTGTGTTCATAGAAAAAAACCGTAATTACTGAAGTTGCAATGGAAGATGTCGAAATTAAATCTATTTTTAACTTCAACATTCATTTAAAAGAAAACTGCCCCCAACATAACAAAATAAAAATAACTTTGCTCAAATAATGTAATTTCTTGAAATTGAAAGTCAACTTTAAAGAAGAAAAAATTTCTGCTGTTTGAAAGAAAAATATTTAATAAGAAAAAGTACTCAAGCGAGGTAGTAAGGAATTAAATTAAATCCATTCAGGAGCTATTTGAGTCGTTATGTGCCGTAATTGATTTCAGCACGTTTTGGGGGCGAAGTTCTTTGCTATAAAAGAGCAGATATCAGAGAAAAAACTGCCACTTTTTCTCAGTTATCTATTTAGAGAGAGACGACTGCACAAGAGTTTGCTTTTATCGAAGTGGAAGATATGGAAATAAGATACAGTATGCATATTTGAAAACAATATAAGATTTCATTTTAAAGTAAGCCATTTTAAAAGAAATATTAAAAAAGTGACATTATAGTAAGTTCTAGAGTAAACTATTTAAAAAAATATTAAAAAAAAATACGTATTTAATATTTTAATATGATTCTGTTAGAGAGGCGATAAAAAAAATTCTGTAATGAAGTTAGGGGATATTCAGAATTATATCGGTATGGTACTACTCAGAAAACCTGTTAAAAGCTTTAGGTGTGTAAAAATATTTTAGTTTCAGTTAAATTGGCTCATTGAGTGGATCCCTTCCGCTTAAGCTGACCCCTGGTTCGAATCACAGAGACGGCTGGTTGTTTTATATACAGTTCCTGGTTCGCACTATCTGAAGATATAAATTAGAATATTCCCAGTGGTAGATGAAAAGGTCATGCATTATACACTGTAAAATATCCGGATCGAATGGCGCCGTAAAGTACCTGAACTTTGGTTGCATCTTCAGTAAATTTAATTTTACCGTAAAATCCATTCTACCATAAAATCCATTTTACCATAAAATCCATTTTACTGTAAAATTAATTTTACTGTAAAATCAATTTTACTGTGTAAAATTCATTTTACAGTAGAATACATTTTTACCGTAATATTACACCGTAATTTTTACATTGATATTTATTTAATTAAAACAAATTCAGCAATTTTATGGCAATTATTATTGTAAAATATATGATTTATGAATTTTTTTGTTCAGTAACATGTTCTGGTAAAAATGGATTTTATAGTAAAATGAAACAGTGCCAGTACTTTTTATCATAATTTGATCGGGACTTTTTTACAGTGCTTGACAGCTAATATCACATTTAAAATATTTTTTTGTGCGCCACGTTTCACAAGCGGCTAAACAAAACAACCAGGCAGAGGATCTGCCAGAAGGTTTAACGAATATCGAAATATCTGTAGTAAGTTTTAAATATTCGAGAAGTCAACATGTAACTTTTTCAACGCTCAGATGAATCGAGAGGTGACAGGTTGAAATAAATCAGGAGTTGATAGCTTAAAGTAGAAAGTTTAGATGCAGAAGAAGAGGTGAAATACAATAAATGTGTTTAAATTTCTTTCGCATGCAAACTTAGCATGGCTGAAATAATTAAAACTTTAATAGATAAAGAGAGTTGAATTTCTAGTTTTAGCGGATCATACTAAAAAAAAATATTTTTCAAAGATGTTGATTCTATTCTTGTTAGGTATTTTGTTTGGTTTAAAAATGAAGATTGTTAAATTCACTCTTATCTGATAAAAATAATTATAACCCGATTTTAATTAAGTTATAACAAATAATAAATTGAATAATTTTAAATAACTAATGATGAATTGTAAAAAATGCTACTTATTTCCATACATTTTGAAAAAAATAATAAAAACATTTACAGAATATTTATTTGTCATTAGACATATACTGCAAAAAAGTCCGCATCGAATTACCAGCACCTTGAGTAGTATCACTACTTAGGGTGCTGGTACTTTTTACTGTAAAATCCATTCTTATCGGAACATGTTACGGAACAAAAAATCTGATTCACCGTAATCAGATTTTACGGTTAAAGGCCTTTTACGGATGATGCTCCCAAACAATTTCTTACAATGTAGCTACAATTTTAGATAAGATATACTATCTAAACACTATTTTAAATAAGATGCATTGTACAATTTTAAATAAGTTTAATTTTATTTGAGCCTTTTCCGAAATTTTTTTTAAACTAACTTAACATTTAAAACTTTCTTTAAGAAAAGGAAAGGATTATTTTACAAATAGAAGAAAACATCTAACAAAATAAAGAAAAATATTAAAAAAAGCATTTTTTTTGAATTTTTTTTCAAATATCAATAATTATTCAGATTTTAATCAGATTAATTGTTTTCATATCATTGCAATTTTTGAGATTATAAATGTATTTATAACGTCGTATATTAAGTTTATATTTTAACCAACAATCAAATTTTTTTTAAAAATAAAATTTAAACTAAGAAATAAAAAGAAAGATAAAAGGAAGAAATTATTTAAAAAAAATTCAAACTAAAAAGAATGGTGCCGAATTTCCCTAACGTGATGAAGATGTATAGAATGTCTAAGAGAAGCGCACATATAAAAGTTCATTAGGTTTCGTCATAATATCTATTTAACTTAATGAATCTAAAAATAGTTGGCTTAGGTATTTAACGAACCAAGAACTCAATGATTAGCCTTCCTTATTTAAAAGATGACGCGAGAAATCAATGAAAGAAGGGTCCAGAATAACCGTAATTTGTCAAGTCAGCAAAAGACATCCAGTTAAGTTAATATTTGATCCTTTCAGTTTTTTTTATATTGTAGAAGAGTGCACAGATCAGCATTACGCGGAGCTTTGTAGATTGATCTATTGAGAGGTTTTGAAATTAGGAGTACAATTACAATATTTTATATTAAATTAAGTTTAAATCCAAACCCTCTTTCAGAAATATCTTTAAAATAGAACTTAAAATAAGAATTTAAAAGAAAGATAGAGAGAGGAGGAAAAAAAAAAGAGAATTCTTGTAATAAAAAAAATGATTCAGATTTTCTCTAACAAGAAGAAGATAGATAGTTTAAAGAAAAGCGCACCTATAAAAGTTCATTAAATTTCGTCTATTTAAATTAATGAATCTGAAAGTATTTAGCTTAGGTGCTTAACGAACCAAGAACTGGGTGATCAGTCTTTCTTATTTAAATGATGACATGAGAAATCAATGGCAGGAGGGTCAAGGATACCGTAATTTGTCAAGTCAGCTAGAGTTAAGTTAATATTTGATTCTTTCAGAGTTTCATTTCGAAGAAGAGTGAACAGACCATCATTACCTGGAGCTTTGTGGAGTGATCGATTTTTTTCGCATGCCTACCTGCTACATGCAGGCGAAGAAAAATTCATCATTGGCTCTGGATAGAAATAGCTTAGAGAGAGATCAAAAACAGAAGAGATTGATTGGAAGAAAGGAAGAGATTAGTACAGTTGGAAAGGATGTTGGACTCTTCTTATTCTGATGTTCTTAGTTTGTTGTGTTCTTGTAGAAACAAGATTTTCAGATAAATCAGGAAGAATATGTTTTCAGATGTTGAAAGATAGTTTTAATGTAGAAATAGGAGGGTCAGATAAATATGTAGGATAATATATTTATCAATTGAATGAAGCCTGTTAAGAAACTTTTTAAGATGTAAGATTAAAATTGTAATCTTCAAAATTAATAAAAACAAAGTAATTCTTCTGAATGATTACCTAATTTATGAAACATTTTATGACATTCCTACAATGATGTTGTAGATAATGTCGGATTTATCAGCCAAATGAATAATGTTGAAAAACTTTCAAGATGAAAAATAAAAACATTTAATTGTCAAAAATAATAAAAACAAAGTAATTCTTTTGTATGATTACATAATTTACGAAATATTTTATGATGTTAATACAATGATGTTGCAGATAATGATAAATCTGATGTAAAAACAGGATAGTCAGATAAATATGTAGGATAATGTCTTTATCAATCGATGAAGGCTGTTAAGGAGCTTTCAAAATGTAAAATGAAAATTTAATCTTTAAAATTAATAAAAAAAATACTTCTTCCGTATTATTAATTGGAGAAATATTTTGTGATGTTCCTACAATTGTGGAAAAATTTAAAATATGCTTAAAATTAATTAAATAAAAATATTAAAATTAAAGAAATTATAACTTTTTAAAAATACCAAAATGTGGGGAAATGGCATTAAAATATGAAGCTAATTTCGTATTTACAAGCTGGGTGAAAACAGAACGCCAGCAATCCCTGATGTCAAAATGTTTTATTCCATAAGAACTAAATTAAATTTTGATACAAGTGGAAACTAAATTTAATTAGTTGAATTCTTCTTTTATTAAATTATTTAACTATAATAGTTTCAATATGTATAAATTTAAAAACACACGAATTTATCCAAAAGTCTTACAAATATGCTTTTAAAAATATATCAGTATTATTCTTTAAAGTTGTTAATAATAAAACGATTTTAAAATACAATATTTAAAAACTTAACTGATTTACATTCACATTTTAATGATGATATCATTATTGATTAGTAGCTGAATCCCATGCCAACTGAAACTAGTAGTGAATTTTTAAAGTTTAATCAACATCCTTGTATTTTGTATCATTTTAAAAGAAATTTGTTGTAATTTATGAATTCAAAAGTTATCTTTTGGAGTTATGCATGATTATAGTAAAATTTATCATAAATGGAGAGCATTCATGATTTTGACTTATTCTACCAAAAAATACTGTGTATTTTAAAGAAGAATAAGTTATTAAAAATATTAAGATTTTAGATATAGTTTGATTTACATTGTAAAGCAAGTCTTTTTATGCAGTGAGAACCGTCCAAAAAAATGTTTTTTCTTATTTTTTAATTCAAAAATTATTTCAAATATATATTTGTCCCCTCTGTTACAATTATTCGTTTAAGTTTATTTTATTCATTACACAAAAATCCTTTTAACTTAATATTTGGTTTTTACAATAAAATCTATTAGTTCAATCATGTTATGTTATATTTTTGAAAAAAAAAATTAAACATTTTTAAGTTTCTCTTATAGCCGAGGGGATGTAACAGAGAGGACAAAACTAAATGTCCCCTCAGTTACACAAAATTGATAGGTTGACCATTAAAAAGGAACTCTTGGAATGGAAACAAGTGCTAATGCTTCCTGATTCAACTAGTTTAATCCAATTCCTTCATTATTAGAGTACACTTTTTATACAAAGCTGTGCCATTTTTATTTGATAGTGTGTTTAGTTTATAGTTAAAAGTTTTTTAAGTGAATAATCAATATGGGGAAAACAGCAGCAGAAAGAATGAGAGAATATAGAAATAGAATGTTCCAAAAAATAAAAGATATTTGTAAGAAGAAATATGAAGAATATAAAACGAAAATTTATAATAACAGAAGTATTTTGAAAAAAAAACTTAACAGAGAAATAAATAAATTAAAAAAATACAAAGGAAAAATAAAAAGGCACTGATACAAGCAGTAGAAATTCAGGAAGGATATTCTCTTTATAATATTTCTTAGGCATAGGGGAAAGCCATTAAAAAAGCCAACCGTGCATTACTAGTATCTCCAAGAAAACGTTGTACTGTTCTACGCATACTCTGTAACTTTGTTACCAAAATAAAAGAAATAGCCTAGTAACAAAGTTTCTGATGAAACAAAAAAAACTTGTAAAAAATTTCTACTCATCTGATAAACTTTCCAACCAGACTTCTGGTAGAGATGAGTGCATGATTGTCAGAGAAAATGGACACAGGAAGTCCACAAAGCTAAATGTGCGCCTTGATGGAACCATATCAAGTATCAAAGCAGATGCATCCAAACATAAAAATTGGCAAATTTAAGTTAACTGTACTACGACCTATCCATATTTTATGCGTAGGTAAAACATCATATAAAATGTGTATGTGCTATTCACGAAAATGTGAATTTACTATTAAAATCACAGTTGTTTGCCTTATAATTATATAAAATTACTAAATATAGCGACTTTTGTGACAATCGCTCAATTGACTTTTTATTTTATAACCGTCGTTGAACAGCCGACCCAAATTTAATTTTACGGCTACCAATGTTCACCTCCGTAGCCTTGTAATTTTGAACCCAAACCAAAAGACAAGGGAACTCCTCGATGAGTACCTTCAGAGGTATTAATTTGCTTTGAGAACTTGAAAGACTTTGTGACCCGACATATTTAATGTACACCAGTCACCATTTAAAACACTGGGATTCTTTTGATGTTGCAATAGATGGTTTAGCAACTGTAAAAAACTCTTGGAAAAAATTGGGTAGTTAATTTTGTTGCCCAAATAACTGAAATTGAGAAAGAAACAAACAATGCACTTGGTTTTTTCTTAAACACGGTCTGGTAAAATAAAAACTTTCAAATATAACTACAAAGAAGTAGCACGGGTTTCAATTATAGCACTGTTGCCAACTCCAACTTTAAATAACCGAAGTGTCACTTTTAACACTGATATTTCCCTTTACCTTTTTGTCAAATTTGTAAGATGCCCCTTCTGTTACATTGCATGTCCTCTCTGTTACGCTGCATTATTTGGACTTAAAAAAATGAGTTAGCAATTTTAAAAGTCTTATAATAATTTATTTTACTATGAAATGTGATAATTTAAAAAAAAAATTACAGATAATGTTTGGGATGGCCCAAATCACAGAATTTAGCATAAATAGCAGTGCATGTCAAAAATGTGAGATTTTATTTGTCCCCTCAGTTTCAAGTAATTTTAATTAACTTTCAATTTAATTATGAGGCTCTTTTATTATTTTATTCTAATTAATTAAACATTGCACCCTAAAGTAGCATATTCTAGTAGAATTTTTGTTTTCAAAAATATTTAATATATTTTTCAGAATAAAATACTTGTGTGATTTCCCCTCTGTTACGCTTGGAATTCAAAAGTAAAAAGTTTATATCAATTGTTTTTTTCTTAAAGGCGTTCACGATTTTAAATTTAAGTTCACTATTTCAGATTGTAAAAAGAAAAGATTTCATGTTCTGGGACTATTTTTATAGCAATTGAACTGTTCAAAATTTTTTTAAAAAAATTTATAATTAAATAAATAAAAATAAATAAATTTAGTTTTACAATGGGTATTCAATAGATTTATTTCTTAAATTACAGATACAGAAATTTAAAAAAACTCTTTGATAAACTTCCTTATTTACTTATTTTTAACAATTCAGTAATTATAAATATTTTGTAAAAAGTATTTTTGATATGTTATGCTTCACAATATCATAATTTATTTTGCTGTGATTAAAATTTTGGCCACTGAAAACTGTTTCTAATAACTATAATTATAAAAGCGATTTAAATTCCTTACAAAAGCCCTTCTAATTATAACAACTCCAAATAATACAGCAAAGTCAAATTAGAATGCTTAAATGATTTAAAATGGGATTTGCCTGAATATGACAGGTGGACAGAATTAAAGAGCCTGCGTTGACATGATGTAGATTTAAAGTGATTTCATTCAAAATATCCTCATCCTAAGCCTTCGTTTTCGTTACAGTTTGTTTAAATTAATATCCATTTGCAAGACATAATTGTACAGGCTAAAATTTAGGAAGGAAATATTTAATGTCTGTTTAATTATCAGAACATAGTTTATATAAACGAATATAACATATTTAAATATTTATGTAAGAAGTTTTATAATTATTATAAAGCTGCCAAAAATAAAAGTTAAAAGTGCTGAACTAAATAAAAACAACACATAATATACTACATACAAACTACGCTTGTAAACTGTAAGGATCATTGCTTTTGTTGTAAGTTTAATTTGTCTAAATGAAATTTAAAAAAAAATAATTTCATGTAAATAGTGCAATAAAATCGTCCATGTTTTTTTTTTTTTACAGTTTTTTTCCAGCAAAAATAAAAATTTTTGAAAAAAAAAATTTAAAAAGGTTTATTTCTTTATAAATAATATTTTTGAAAAGAGTAGTACTTAATTATATAAAAAAAAGTGTCGTTATAAGTGTATTTTTTTAATTATTATTAATAATGTAACAACAATCATCATAAAACCATATCATTTAAACGAACAATTGTGTTAACTCGTAAATAAAAATATTCATTTTCTTCATTGTTAAAATAGAAAAAGAATGAACATGTTTCGAGTGCTCGGACACTCCTTTCTTCGTAAAGGCGACAACACGTGAATGATAAAAACAGAACGGGTAATAAGCAAGAAAAGGCACAATTACAACGAAGAAATGGAAGGAAAATGAGAGGGAAGGAAACAACGGAAGCCGTTAAAGAAAACATATAAATGCAGAGTATATTTCCACGCGCAATGTAGAGTTGGAGCAAAAAAAGAGATCATTTAACGAGAGAATTGGCGTTCTAGTAAATAAAATTAGACTCAAAAGAATTGATTGGGCAGAAGTAGAAAGAATTTTGGGGCTAACGAAATCAACTTTCTGTCAGATTACCCAATCAATTTTCTGCCCGATTTTCTTTTCAAATTTATGCCTACTTTTCTTGATTGAATTTCCGCCTAATTTTCTTGATGGAAATTTTGCCCAATTTCTCTGTCACATTTCTGCCCAATTTACCTATTAAGTATATGCCCAATTTTCTTAATAAAATTTCTGCCCAATTGCCCTTGATGACGTAAATATCTGCCCTATCCAATAAATCTAAATTTTAAAGCGCAGCTGGATTTCCTATTGTAGCCAAAAGTGTACTGGTTAGGCGTCCGAAAAATGTCTAACTAATTCAAACAAATGAATTGAATACTATTATTGTTTTTACTATAAGTCAAATGCATTGTTGATGCATTGTTTACTTTACTTTTAAAGTAATACTTGTTGTTCCTTCTGTGAAGTATTTTCTTTTAAGTTTGAGACAAATATAGTTTTTCAAGTTAAACACACATGCAACAGAAATGAGAATTAATAAAATAAATAAATAAAAGAAATAAGGTAAATATTAGTAAATTAAAAATTAGAAAGTAAGGAAAACCAATTTAATGAAGTAAAATAAAAGGGAGCGATTGAGTTGCATTTGGATACATGAATCGATATATTTTTGCATCGAGTAAAAGTGAGAGTAAGTCAAATAATCAACATAAAGCAATAAAATGAAGTGAAAATTCAAGCGCACAACTGTGCTATTTATCAAAAATGAAAGACAAAACTAAAGAAAAAGCATTGACTTTCAAAAAAGTGAAAAATATTTAGTTCATTAAATAAGAACTTTAAAACGCAAAGAGTTTTATGAATAAAATCTCTATTTTTAAATAAATTGAAAATATTGTACGTGCAAAACGAAAGTAAATAACTAAATCTAAATTGTTTAGCAAACTTTTCGTAATATTGGAAGCTTAAATAGATGAATAATAAAAATAGTTTTTGCTTATTTTTTACACTCAGTTTTTTCGCTAATAATTAGAAACTGATAAATGAGCAGCGGGGCAAACATAAAGGCTTCTAAAAGTGCATTAATGAAAATATAATCAGTTTATATTGAAAAAATTTATTCCGTTTAAACTAAGAAAAGTTTTGAAACTTAAACAGAATTCATAGAATAATTTAATTTTTTAATAATTCGATTTGCTGATATTTTTAAGCAAGGATGCTAAGTTTTTGGCATGTGTTAAAAGCTGATGCTTTTATCCGAGGATAAAATTGTCTCGTCAAAAGCCCTTTGTCAAAAACTGTCATAAACTTACAAAATTCTATTTATGTATTGGCATAATTATTATTAATGGAATTTAAATAGCAAATTTCTGGTAGTGTTTAAAATTAAGTTGTCCCTCTTTTTGCCCTTCAGATAAACTAATTCTTTTGCAATGTTTATATCACTGTAAATTGATTTATTAATCTTTTGTTTGTTTGTTGCAAAACATTACAAAAACATTTCCTTTAAAAAAAAACACATTTTTAGCAATAAATTTGCTCCAATTCTTCCAAATAATTGCTATTTTGTCAATTTTATATAGTTTTTAGCACGATGATTACAAATCTGTACTTAAAAATATATTTAGTTTACCTCCACACCAAAAACGATGCCAACTATACACCTCAATTTTTGCAGTGTAGTTTTTTTGTACAAAATAATGCATAAATTATTAATACAAAAATAAAATATTAATCTTTTTACCATGTAACACTATATGTTAATACCACATACAACTAAAACTTTTATTTAGATCTTGCACTAAAACATTATTCTTTACATGAAATGAAAACGATTCAGAATTCCCTTTTTCTTCTGCTTCTTCGAAGTTAAAGAAGTCATCCAAAAGAACCGCAATGAATCCCAATTCAAAAGGACACTTGTAATAGTGTGCAACTAAATAAATCTTCTGCATTTATTTTTCCTGGGAGAAAAAATTATCTTCGAATTCCCAATGGGGCTGAAAAGCATGTTGCTTAGCAACGCAGACAGATCAACGTTTCTAAAGTACAGTACATATTACCTAGGTTTTATTTTCCCCGCAATTTTGGTCACTCGGTTGCTCCTAATGAATAATTTACAGTGACAAAATGCACTAGAATATTGATAAAGGGAAAATTGGCAACAGAAGAAATGCTTTGAAGTGGAGAAACGAATAATTTTCAAAGCTATTTCTATTCTTCAGACTTATAGGAGGTATGTATTGTTATTTTTATGGAATATATTTATAATTGAGCTGCTTTCATTTAAAAAGTTTAGATTATTTGAAGAAATTCTCCCCTTACATTAGTGTATATTGATTTGTAATTTTTTAAAATACATATTTTAATAAATCTTTACAGATTGTTAAATTTATTTTTTGATTGATATTTTAAAATTAAAAAAAATTTCATATGAAGCAGGTAACACAGGGAATTTTTTTTTTCTGTTGCAGAAGATTTTTTAATTGATCTAATATTATTTCTTTTATTTCACATGACTGATCTCAAATATGTCGTCGGTATCTCTCTCCTAGCTATAGTTTTTTAACGACATTTTTAGTCGAAATATCAAGGCTAAAAATGTTATATATAACAGGGAGATATTGCGATAAACTTCTGGGAGGAATTAGATCACATCAGGTTTAAAATTGTATAGGAAACCATGTCCAGAAATGCCATCATACGCCCTTAGGGACTTTTTGTTTGTGATTTTCTGAACAGGTCATAAGAGGTAAACGGCCCTAGTCGCTTACGATGACATTTCCGGGCATGGTTTCCTAAACAATTTTAATCCTGATGATGCTCCTCAGCTCCCCTAGAAGTTTATTGCAAGATTTATGCGACCCCCTGTTACATATACGCTTTTAAACTTCTACATTTCGATTTAAAAAATTGACTAAAAATGTCACTTAAAAAATCTGTTTATGAGCAAAACTCATTTCAGACTTGAAATCCTTACACACAATTAAGGCAAAAAAAAAAAAGTTTTCGTATGAATGCAACAAGAAATTAGTTCTCCAATACAATTACACCTTGAAATGTCTAAAGCCACATTCAGATAAGTATTGAAAATTAAGAGACGTTATTTTGAAATAAAGTTTCAAGCCAAAAGACGATCGTATTGAAAACACAATCGGAATAGTTTAAGAAATAGAGGGATCAGGTTCAAATCCCAACAATGGTTAGTAATTCCGCATTCTGCTTAGCTTCCATCAACCATAGTGGTGATGTAAGATGTCCCCCATGTAAATGAATAATGCCTCGAAATTCCTTAGTGTGGGCTATATTGGGGGGGGGGGGTTACCTCACCATGTAACTTAGATGGGGATAGTTACACAATAAAAATTTCTCCATGAATATGATTTTTTCCAAATGTTTCCTTTGACTTCTGTGACAATCTGTTATTCTCTTGTCTTTGGAGTGGGGTTCAAAATTATAAATTTACAGAGTCAAAAATTGATTCGATTAAATTGAAGATTCGATTGAACTGAACACCGGTGATAAAATAAAATAAAATGCCAGGCAAAACGAAAACAATTTTTTTGAAGAGTAAAAATTGGCATAATGTAGTTGCTTTCAAAATAAGGAAAAGCAATTGATGACTATAGAACATGATAAACATATCATAACTATAATTTTATTTCAGTTAATAAACCTAAATGATAAATCCATTTACTTAATCAATGTACAATTTTTTAAGTTCGATTTCCTCAAATAATGTAACTCAAAAATTACTATATATATAGGTTTTTATGAAATATTAAGTAATTACCGTTTTTCTCATTATAGGATAGAAAAACCAGCCAAACAATTAACGCTTACTGAATGAAGAAATAAAATGAACCTCACGTTTGTAATGATAATAATAAAGACAATGGATGTAATTTCTGATTTTTTATTCACTTTAGGCCAAATAAAAAGAGAATTGATGGCAACAAAAATAATAAAAATAGATTCAAGCATTAAATTATATAACTTAAAATAAATACGTAAACTATCGACTTATACGCCGAAATAGAATTAACAAAAGATTTAATGCTTGGCAGTGAAACAAAATACACGTTTAAGAGGATTGTTTTATCCAATTTTTCTTAAAAACAAACGCCAGCACTAGAACGTTTTTTGACAGCATGTAAGAGAGCGAAAATTTCCCCAGGCAGATTTGGATTCTCCAATTTGTGATAGTGAAATGTAAAGAAAGAAAAGAAAATACAAAAAAAAAAGGAGAAAAAAATTGAAAGGAAAAAAAAGAAAAAGGGAAAGATAGCAAACGATTTCCGAGTGCATTTTTTTAATTTTTGAAAATATTTATGTTGCACGTTTGACATGTATGTGATAGTTGCTTAGATTCAGTACTTTTCAAATTAATTTTTGTTTAAAGAGTAGTAATAATTTTTAGTTTAATAGTATTCTTTAAATTAAGACAAACAGCATCAGTCTTTGTAAAGCCACAACACAAGGTCTAAATGAAATAGTTAAATTCAATTAGTGGGTCGAATTAATTGAAATAAAAAATTTCTCTATAATAACATATTTATAATTTTAACAAAATAGTTCGTAGATGTTGAAAATGAAATACTAGAAAATTTACTAATGTAAATTATTCGCCAAGGTTTCTAACTAGCCGTATAGATCCAAGAAGCGTGATGTATTAGAATATGCCAAACCGTATGAAAAAGTAGCAATGTAAATTTTCCCCTGCTAATCAATTTCGTCTCATTATTTTCTTTCTTTACTTTATTTTATACTACTTCATAAATGGATTTCGATTAAATAATTTCCAATTCTCGGTTGTTCTAAACAGTAATAAAACTTTCAATATAAATTGACAATACAGTACATGACAATAAATTTTAAATATAAATTCAGTAAATGTCCATAAAATTTTCGATGTATACAGTATACGGTAATACAATTCGTAATATAAATTCTGTAAATGGCAACAAAACTTTCAATGTTTCATTCCGCATATGGCATAAATTCCTTATATGACAGTAAAACGTTCAACCTATCATTCAGTATACGACGATAAAATTTTCAATATAAATTCAACGCATGTCAATAAAATTTTCAATGTATCATTCTGTATACGGCTATACAATTTGTAACATAAATTCAGTACACGACACTAAAACGTTCACGTATCATTCAGCATACGGTGATAAAATTTTCAATATAAATTCAGTAAGTGGCAACAAAGCTTTCAATGCTTCATTCAATATACGACAATACAATTTGTAATATAAATTCAGTATACGAAAATTCTATTTGTAATATAAATTCAGTATACGACAGTAAAATGTTCCGCGTGTCATTCAATATACGGTGATAAAATTTTCAATATAAATTCAGTAAGTGGCAACAAAGCTTTCAATGCTTCATTCAATATACGACAATACAATTTCTAATATAAATTCAGTATACGACAATTCTATTTGTAATATAAATTCAGTATACGACAGTAAAATGTTCCGCGTGTCATTCAGTATACGGTGATAAAATTTTCAATATAAATTCAGTAAGTGGCAACAAAGCTTTCAATGCTTCATTAAATATACGACAATACAATTTGTAATATAAATTCAGTATACGAAAATTCTATTCGCAATATAAATTCCGTACACGACACTAAAACGTTCCACGTATCATTCAGTATACGACTATAAAATTTTCTATCTATCATTTGGCTTACGGTTTAAATATTATTTCACAAGAATGGTACTGATTTCTTTTCCGATTATATTAGCGGTAACTATTAACAGCTGTTATAATTTTATTTATTGTTATGAAAAAATTTTACTTAAATATTTTATATTTTATTCAAGTTTTATGTATTAAAGATAATATTTACAGAAACATAATTTTTCAGACCATGAAGTATAAAGAGCTTCACCCCCTGCTTTCTTTACTCAGCAGCTCCCAAGAAAAAAAATCAATTTAGTTTCTTTTTGATAAACAGAATGTTACATCAAAATTAAAAATGATTTAATTAAATTTCTGGGAGGTTTTACTCCCAGAAATTTTATCGTATCAACATAGATTTCCGTCTACAGATTTAATTTACAATTAGTTTTAATAAAATTTAAATTTCATAATTTTTCTCGGCTTCGTTTGCTATTAAATACAAAACATTTTTTTTAAAAATTCCTATTTAATTTGAGAAAAAAAGTAAATGGTTAATATTGCTTTAGTATTTTAAATATTTATTTTTTATTCATTATTTAATTTGCACGTGTAGACTTTCAATAATCGTAAAATGGTAATTAACTATTAAATAATTTTTGAAAATAGTAATATTTATCATTAAATGTTGCATGCGAGAAAATATTATTTCTGTTTTTATGCATTTCAATACTAGAAAAAAAAAACATAAATACGTAAATTGCAAAACTTATTTTTAGTTTGATAACAAGACTACTTTATTTTATAATTAAGGAAAGCCGATTTTAGTTTAAAATCTTTAATTTTGAGAAACAGTTAAAACCAAAAATATATATAAATAACTACAAAAAAATATTAAGAACGGATTAGTAAGCGAGTATTACTAATAAATGCTGTTAAGTAAGAAATAAATTATAATTTACGGGCAAATACTATTATGATTTTTATTTTAGTGCAAATTGATTACAGCCAAAGCTGTCTAGATCTTAACTGTTTTTAATCTTATATCACGCGATTTTTTTATTCAATTAAAAATGCTTGAGATGGTAAGGCGACAATTATCTTTTTATGATACATTAAGGGTACTAAGAGGTACTTTGTAACAATCATATTTCCTACGAATTAGAAACGAAATTCAATTATTACTTTTTTAACCACTTCGTAAAAATTCTTCTTCGTAAACATTGTCTTGAAAAGTAAAAAAAAAATTTAACTTCAAAAACTGTTTAACACAAAAACATTGAAAAAAAAAACAATACACACATTAATAATTCACTCTAAATTTAAAAAGGAAAAAGAAAAGAACTAGTAAGCAAAAACGAAAAAAAAAAAAATCTAATTTTTATACATACACAGCATAAAATGACGGATAAGATACAAACATATACTTCATAGTAGCATTATTTTAGATTACTTTTACAGAGTATGCAAAATCAAGGAATGTTACACATTCCATTTGGCGGCAAAAATACAGAGACATTTCAAAAGCTCCATATGCCAAAACAATGAGAGTGGCGGAAATAAAATGAAACAGAAGCAGGTGTTTACTGTTCGAAGAAAAAAAAATAACTGATTGTGTGTCACTAAACGAATGCCAATTAAAAAGGAAAAATGTGACGTAACATAAAAACAACTTAACAAGAAGAAACGAAACGTAACAAGGATATTAATAACTGCAGATATGAATGTTTACGAACGAAGTTTGTTTTTACTGGGGTAATTACTACTACTCGAAACTGAAATAAGGGAAAGGTTTTATGCGACTAATAAAATAAATTATTTTTAAATTAAATTTTCCGTAAATTGCGTGAGATATAATTTTACAGTATTTTTTTAGAAAGCAAATTTTTAACTTTGCTCATACATCAGTTCAAAAAAGTTGTTATTTAGAAAATCGCTCTGTTAAAACGCAATAAATATTCGTTTGAAATAAAAATAACCGTTTATAATTAGTAAGATATTCATCATTATTATGAAAGTATTCGAAATATTTCGACAATCTGACAAAGCTTATAAATAAATTCGAAATAAATCTACGTGAATTATAGAAATATTTATTTCAAGGTAAATTTTAGTGCATATTTGCACTGCATGAAATCAAGAAGCTGTCAAAATTATGGAATTATTAAAATGTTTTTATTAATTCAACTGTGATTCACGCTTTACTTAGGAAAAGTTGTCAACAGGATATATTGAATGTCACATTCAGAATCACAATAGTATATTCTTGGAGTTTCATGCTTTAATCCTTATGGATTAAATGAAAAAATGATGTTAATTAGATGAACAGATTGTAAAAACATTTTAAGTTAAAATGAGTTTCTACTGAATTTAAAATATGAGAGGTTGAGGGTCGAATCTGATTTCACTTTCTCTGATCGTATTTAAGCGGTTCAGAATCCAATTAAAGTTGATGTTTTCGCTCAGTTAGATGGTCAGAGAGCGGGGAACGGAGGCCAGGTGATTACTATTATCATCTGTCCCCCTGAAATTGCGAGAGTGTAATAAGTATCGTCTTCGGATCTCTATTGATAAATCTTTGGATGGAGCCATGTTGGCTCAGGGGATAGAGTGTTCACATGCCAATGAAGTAAACCGGGTTCGAATCCCAGCGGTGACTGGGCGATACGAATCACGCACCCGGCTTGCATAGACCACAGCACTGACGTAAAAATATCCTCAGTGATAGATAGATTAGGAGTTAGAGTTCCCTTGCCGTTAGGCTAAACGTGGGAGGTTTTCGAGGTTTTATTTACCTTGTAACGCAAATGCGGATTAGTTCCATCAAAAAGCCCCCCACGAAAGGAAATTTTTTTCCCAATACTTGATCCAGAAGTCCCCTTGTCTTCTGGATTGGGTTCAAAATTACAAAGCTACGGAGTTGAACATTAGTAGTCGTAAACCCCAAAAATTGGGTCGGCTGTTCAACGACGGTTGCAAAATGAAATAAGATCTTTGGACGATGCCAATTGGCCATAAGTAAAACTCAACTGTAACATTAACAACCAAAACAAACTATATTTAAAAAAACTGCAGCACAAACTGTAATGCATGATTAGTTCTAATCCATAACCCATCTATTTTAAATGTTTTTGTTACTAACATCTTTCTTAATCAAATAAATTATAGAATATAGTGTCGGTCAACAGATGAATGTTCAACATATCGTAAGAAGGAAAAATAAAATTTTTTGTTTCAGTCCTGAGATTACCAAAGATGATAGAAAAACACATGAAGAATGTTAATGTCTTGGATACCATATTTCAAAAGAAGCAAGAATAATAATCTCACTGTGATCATTTTAGGGATTGACTTAAGCCCTGCAAAAACTGAGAGCTGGATACCGCCCAATTTTTTAACGGAGGCACCAAAACATATTTGAGATTCTTAATCCGAAACAATTTTCATTGAGAAAAGCGTAAGATTTATTCAATACACGTTCTTCCCACCAAGAAAATGAAAAATCCTACTTTTGATAAGCCGAGTGACTTAAAAAAAAAAGAATATAATTCATGGGTTATTTTTCCTATTTTTTATATATATAAAATACAGAAATACAAATTTTTCAAAGTATTTTTTAAGGTTTTCATAAATATTTAGTAAAAATTACTTATTTCCAATTTAAGAAACACACTTAAAAAGCAAATTCTAAAAAAGCATCCCGTAAAATTTACGGTTTTAAGCCGGCTGCTGGGTTGGTTGTGAAAAATCGTAAAATTTATGAAGTACCATATAAAAACGTGTGTTCTTAGTAAAAATTAAGAATAAAGTCCTTAATCAGACTGGGCTTTTACAGTAACAAAACAACTGGTTTTTAACAGTAACACGTTTGTACGACAAAAATAAATCTGGCTTCTAACCAGATTTTTACCCTATGGAAACAATTTTTCCTTGTGAAAGTTGTGAAGGAAATTTGTACTCGCACCAGATGTGAATGTATTATGACGGTAGAATTTGAGTCGACCCATCATTATTGAGATTAGAACCTGGGTCATTTCATTGAGAGGGGCGCTCAGTTCCGTATACCACTGCGGCTCAAGTGTTTTATTATGAAGAAATTGTGAGCGTGAGAATTTAGCTTCAATATTGTATCAATTTGACAATAAAGTCGAATAGCAGTTTTATTTTTACGATATTAAAACCGTAAAGCAACTTATAAAAACGAAATTCTAAACAAACTCTAAAAACTTATAGCAAGTATAGGAATAGGTAAAAGGTAAAGTTATATTACGGAACGCAAAACTGCATTATGAAAACCAGAATTTCAACTGACAGTTTTAATTCCTTTGTGATTTGAGTGAATAAATGAGTAAAACCGTTTTGTCGACAAAACGGCTTTAAAAAAAGCAACAAAAAAAAAAAAAATAAAAAATACATAAATACGAAAGAAAAAAAATTCTGGTAAAATTACCATGCTGTATGAGAATGACATTTTTGATATTAAAAAAAAAAAAATAAAACATAAAAAAACATAATTGTGGTTAATGAAACTTAAATATACGGTATTTAATCACTCATTTGGAAATTTTTCCGTTCATAAAGTAACGGTTCACGGGTCAATAAAACAGTCAATAAAAGATTTTTCTCACTGTTTGCAGTTGGAATACCATCTTTTTTTACAATTTTCTTTTACTGTTTTGTTTGTGGTATATAAATATATGGTAAAATAACAATTAAATAAATTATTATTTAACCATGTTTTCTGAGAAATTTCTAACAATGCAATGCAGAGATCGAGGACAATTTAATCATTACTAAAAAGCATCCCAACTTTTGGATATAAGAAATTATTACAATATTTCACAGTCAATGGATTTGCTTTTTGGACACAAGGAAAAATACATAAAAAAACTAAATTAATCTTTAACGTGCTTAACGAAGTTAGAAATCTTTTACGTGTAGTCTATCCTTTTCTTCAAAAAAGCAATTTTTGATATACACTTATAAGACTCGTTGCTGAGAAACTGACATATCAATCACAAAATCATTAAATTTATCATAAGAAAAAAGCATATTAAAACAATAGTAATATAAAAAAATAATCATGGAAGAAAATCAATTTTTCTAAGTTTTTTGCACTATCGTTTAAAGTGTTAAAATATTAGATACTTTACTTAATATTTTTTTCCAAATATTTCCTGGCTATTATTAAGCAAACTATATTAACCAGATCAAAAAGAATAATGTTGAGGTTAATGAGCAGTCAAATTTTTAAAGACCCATAGACAAATTACCAAAGTAAATTAATTTTATCTACAAATACTAACTTTAGTGAGATGTGGGCGTCTCGAAACACGATCGATTAATATTCAATAGAAAATTTAAATTCCATCGCTTTATTATTCCTAAAATCAATATGGCTTTTTCAATTTTAGGATCAAAAGATATCACGCATAATTAAAGGCATTCATCTTTTGGAGAATGACCCTTAACTCTGTATTTCATTTTAAGTTATCGTTTCATCCTTTTGTAAATGAGAGATAAGATGATGCATAGAACTCGACATTTTCATAATATAATAGGAACGTCGAATAAATAATCCCAAGAAACTAAAGCGGTAAGATATTAGTTAATTAAAAATTTCATTCGCTTCAAATATATACAATTTGGAAAGAACAGTAGACATGTTTCGAGCGCTCAAATATAAGCGTCCATTTTCATGACTTGCCAGGCGTGAATGAGGAGAAACAAATGTGTTTGTTTTCTTTATCTGTTATAATTAAGTATAATTATAACAGATTACTTAATTTTTCTAATAAAAAAATAAAAAACTTTCTTTGATTAAAAAATTAATAATGTTAATTAAAAAATATAAGGCAACGATACAAGTGTTTCAGAAAATTTATACACTTGATACCAGTTTTATATGGTTTAAACTTATTTTAAAGTATTTTTTACAATGAACTGATAAGTTCATAATAATACTTTTTAGAATTATTTCTATATTACATTTTAAAATATTTTCAATTTCATGAATACATTTAAATCTATGAACTAAAAAAAAAATACAGCAAATATATCCTGAAAAATTGTTAATGCAGTTGAATGCAATTTCTAATTAGTACTTAATTATGTATTTCATGCTTATTTATGTTTTAAATATTTTTAGTCATTTTATAGTCATCATGCATGCAGTTAGTTATTGCTAAAAGGTACGACTAATACGAGTATGTTAAATGCATTCGATCTTGTGAAAGAAACCCTATTGTTAAAATAAATTCAAGTTTATAAGGAAAGAGATTAAATACATTCAATAACACATCTAATAATAACACATATAATAGTAACGCATCCAATAACAACAAAATTGTAATATAAATTACAAGACAAATTACAATTGTAATGCGTATTTACTAACTAATATTTTGGAATTAGCTTTTTTATAACGTCTACAATACAATACGAATTTTTCTTCTTTTCTTTAATTGTTTAGATCAATTTTTTACGGTTACAGAACCCTAAAAGAGTCGAGTATCTTTTGAATGAACCCCTAATTTAACTAAGTGGCTTCATTAGGTGGGCCTAGTTGGTGCGATATAAGTCTGGTTGTTTACCGTATTAGGTGAAAGCAGTTAATACGCGGTTTTTCTCAAAGTTAACAGTTTGTATACCATCTAATTTATAGTTATTTGACTGTTTTGCTTGAATATGGTAAAATAACAACTAAATAAATTGTTATTTAACCATTTTTTTCCGAGAAATTTCTAACAGTGTACTAACCAAGGAAAGGCTACTAATTATTTTGATGATATTTAATTTGCTTTTCAATAAGCGTTTAATTTTAATGTTAATTTTTTTTTTGTATAACCGTTTTACCAGTAAAACACTCAAAATAATAAGTTTCATGTCAAACAGTTGAATTCGCAAACTTTAAGTGGTACCTAATCTCTAATTCAGAATTTATTTTTGGTGTATACATTTGCGGAAAGTGAATTAAAAAACTATTTTTACAATTTTCGAACAAGAACTCTTATAAACGTTGAGAATAGTTAGAAAAGAAACATAATTAGTTATTCTTGAGTCTGTTAATTTTATTTTGAATTCAAAAGTTCTATGAGAAGTACTAAAGCGATTTTTTATAAATTTTACAATTTGTTTCGTTACTGGCAATAATTTTATAAAAATAACCAAGATGTCAAATAAATTATGACTTATTGTTCAGATATTGCAGGTTTAAAAAATCATTACTGATTTGAAAAATTTATATTCTCGGTGTCCCTGTGATATTCCCACGGAACTCTATGGCTGCGCGGAGTTGCGTTGAAGCCAATATTGCCAGTAGAATTATTATTCTAACGCTAAAGTTAAGCACAAAGTATAACACTAGCGTAAAGGTTATGAGTATATTTTAGAACGTTTTTTTTATCTGATATTTATTTATACAATTGTATAAAAAGATATTTTATACAAATGTAACATTACGTAATTATATTATTTTATACAAATAGAACATTGCGTTGTAATTATACGATTATAACATTTACCAGCGTATAACGTTAATATAGCGTTAATAACCCACAATAATGGTTATGATTTCAATTTACCTATTCAGGTAATTTTTCAGAGAAAACTATATTTTGCAGTTAAAAACAACAACAAAAAATATTTGATTAAATAAAGCAGAAAACAAGCAATTAGTTACCTACAGCAGACACAAAGAAAACGCTTTAAGTAATTCATATACTTATATAACTCTTATGGGATATTTTGAGATTTGTTTGTACGAGCATCAAAATAGAAACATCATAATATACTCTCATAACAGAGATCAAGATGGACAGTTCACCTTCCACTAAACACAAGTATCAACGCATCAAACAAAAGCGTAGATCGTCCTTGTTTATATGTCCATTAGATAACTATAAATATTACATAAAATATAAATAACAATTTGAGGTACAACACAATAGCTGAAACAACATTTTCAGGACTATTTTGTTGCGAAACATGTAATCATCCACAAATTTACCAAACCTTGTCCTACGCGAATTCTATAAACCGTTCGCAACCAGCACTTAATTTGTTTCATACATAAAACATAAGATTATTTTGTACAATTTATTTCCAAAGTAGCCATGTGTAAAGAAAATTATATGGTTTTAGAAACGGGGTTTTGCAGGCACGTTATAAGTATAATTGTGCCACTCATCTTAAAGGGATTCATTTTTTTGCAGTTTTCTAGATGATGGAAAGTGCTGGATGCAAGATTTCCCCTCCCCCCCCCCCTTTTTTTTGGAAATAACTTATTGCAGACCATTGTTAATTTTGAGATTGATATGAACCTATGTTTTATGTTATTGAAACAATGTTTTTTTATACAAGTACAGTAAAAATGGAAAACAGTGGGATAAAGTGGTATTAAAAAAAGACAATAGTTGAGTATATCACCGTCATGTAGATTCATGGGGAGAAATTCTCAAAATAATTATTTTAACTTAAAAGGGGTCTGGAGCACAAAAATTAACGCTAAAAATTATTAACATTATTTTTAACGTGCTGAAAGAATTATGTTTTTGATTAGAATGAATTATGTTTTCGATTAGAATGAAAAATTGGATGGTAAGGAGAGGTTTTGTTTTGTTTCTCTCCCATATTAAACTTCAAGTGATTCTGAAACTTTGAAGGCTTTTTTTCTCAACGAAGACTTTTCCATATTTTTTATAACTTAAATACAACCAAAACAAATGAACTTAACTTCAAAATGTATATATTTTTGTTACCATGCAATAAATTGTTTTCAAGAATTTCGTAGATTTTGTTTGAAAGTTTTTAAGCGAAAAAAAATGATTAGTTCTAGACATTTCAATTTTTTTTTAACCATTAATAGCAAAAACTATTGAAAAGAAATTAAATGTACACATTTTTATTTATATTAAGCCAAAAATTAAAATTATGAAGCATAATGTTTTTTAACTGTTACAAAATTTAGAAAAATTCCAAACTTTTTAAAAACAATTACTTTAAAACTATTACTTTAACTTTTTAAAAACAAATGACTCTAGAGCAGTTTTTGATCATATAAATATTATCTAATTTAACCGTCGTAATATTTGAGAAAATTTACACACTAAATATTTTTGTGAGAATTTACCCAATCCTCCTCCGTTAAACAATCTTTAGAAAAACCACTTAACTGCGCTAAACAACCTACCAGACCCTATTTAAAATTTAATTTTGACTAATAGAAAAAAAATGAGCACGCGTTTCATTGTAAATTAATTTATTCCTCAAAGTTAGATTTCACTTTTATCTTTGAACTAAGAGCGAAGTATGCATAAAAATAATAATTAGAAGAAGAAAAAAAACTTTTTTTAAAATCAACAGCATATTTTTTTCGAAAAAAAGAATGAAAAAAAATTACCTAATGAGCAAATAAATATAATTATCATTATTACATGCTTATTTTTTTTTCTTTCTGTTTACAAATATTTTGGAAACATGGAATTACCAAATTAAATTTGTGAGTTTTTTTTTTTTTTTTTTTTTAGTTTTTTTCATTTTAGATTATACTACAATACAATAAAAATTTTCATAGCTTAAGAAAGTAATTGCAGTGTGCTAAGATATAGAAAAAAAAATCGAAATTTTTTTTATCAATGTGCTAAACATAAAAAATCAGTATATTTACAAGAAGTTAAATGTCAAAAAATCTGTATTGAGATAAGGACATCAATACAATGTTTATCAAAATTGGATCGCATATCAGAAATTGAAGCATTATTATAAATGCCTTTAAAACACATATTTTTTGCATCTAAGGTGAGAAAAACAGTATGATCAAAACTACCACAGCATGAAAAAGCTTACTGGCTCTATAAGAACAATATTAGGCTTATTAATTTTGACCGAAGCACAGTCGTATTGATTTCGAAAAAATTAACAATAAAATATCTTTTTTATTATGTGCGATAAAATGTTACAGATGTATTAAAAATTTGGTACTTTTATCTAGATGCTTTGCAAGGAATAAAACCATTCATTCGGTTACATTTACTTTTTGGTATTGTTTTTTGCACTAAATTATACTAATGAGAACTATAATTTTGAAGCCAGAATTTCAGTAAACCGTTACCATATGAACGGGAAATTTTTCAAATGAATGGTTTAAATATCGTTTTCATTACCAGATATACTGGGGTTTTTTTTCTCGTAAGAAATGTCATTGCCATACAGTGCAGTAGTTTCACCTGAGTTTTTTGCCCGTACTTTTCAGCAGCCATATATATATATATATATATATATATATATATATATATATATATATATATATATATATATATATATATATATATATATATATATATATATATATATATATATCAGGATTGGTCAACCTGCGGCTCTTGGACAGATTATTTGTGGCTCTCGATAAATGCACCCGAATTCCCTTTTCATTTTTGTGCTATTATATTTTTAAAAAATTTAATTATTATTGTTCCGTATGTGTTTCAAAATGTCTTTTAAATTACTGACATTAAATATTACTGGCAAACACTTAATTTACAATTGCAGGGGAAAGATAAAATAATATCTGACCTCTCACAGTGTATATTAAGTGTATATTTCAAAAGGACATTAAAAATAAAACATTTTATCATTTTCCTCGAATTAAAAAAATTTGTTCCAATATTAAACAAAAAAAAACAAAACACAACGAGTATGTAAAAAAGCTAGAAGGAATACTGACGGAACTCCAAAATAGATTTCAAGACTTGAAATATTTTAAATCGTCTCTTGATTTCTTTCTGAATCTATTTGAAATTATGATAATTCAAGGTGAGGTTTCCATTTCCAATATATTTATGACCCAAAAAGCATCTGAAGAATTAGAATTAATAGAGAGGCAAGAAGATCAAGCGCTACAATTAAAATATAAGTCGACGCCGATTACTGAATTTTAGAAATTTGTACCAGAATCAAAGTATCCTGAATTAGAAAATGCTGTTTGTCGAATTATTTCAATATTCGGAACAACGTACTTATGTGAGATCCAAGCACTGATCACTATTAACTAATAAGCATCACAAAGAATTACTGAGAAGTGCTGTCACCAATTCTACACCAAATTTTAAAGAATTATCAGGAGAAGTAAAATAAATGTGTTTAATTTTTAATATTTAAGTTCAGTACACATATTTTGTACCTTTATTTACGTTTTCAATAAATATAATTTCTATAAAATTTTTAATACCTTTTTTGCGTACCTTTTAAATACGTATTTAATTGCGGCTCGCGAAAAATTTTAAATTTTGAAAAATGTCTCTATTAAGGAGCTTGGCCACCCCTGATATATATATATCGCTGGTTCAAAACTAAAACGACACTTCTGCACTCACTTCTCATGTTATTTGAATGAGAAGTGAGTGCAGAAGTGTCGTTTTAGTTTTGAACCAGCGATATGTGTGACAAAAATGACAAACTAATTACTTTCTGATTTTCAGTGCACTAATTGTAAGCATTTTTTAAACCTAGTTATATAATATGTGTTAAAATTTACCATTCTCTTACACAATTAAATTTCAGAAAGAAATAATTCGTCCAAAATCAATTCCTTCGAATAGAACATTTAGCTTAATTTTATACAACTCAAATCAAAATTTACATCATCCGTAGTTAACCCAGTAACCTATTTTAATAAAAGCAAGCTTTAAATCAATAATTTAACATTTAATTTTATGTGTTTTGATACTTTGACTTTACCGCCATTAAAAAACCTGTTTCAATTTTTACATGCAAACTATTTTCTCCTTGTTTTATTGGAATCTTCTACGTGTGATATTCTCGTATAAATTTTCTCTATGCAAATCACGATTGACGAAGCGAAAGTAATAAAACGCTTGAGTGATTTGGGAGCAATTATGTTTCACCGTGTCTCTGTGCTTTATTTATTAAGTGAAGTTGGCAACGGTTAACGAAGCACCGCAAGTTTCATTGCTATTCATAAAGGAATAGTTGTTAAAAATTAAAAAAAAAAATTCATTTTGTTAACTCTTTTTATTGCTTACAATATTAAGAAAAATGTCACCGTTTTTTGAGTATCAAATTAATTAAAGTTGGCTTGAAATTTTTAGTAATCATCACTCAAATTACAAATCATTACTTTTGATTAAATTATGAGAACCGTTATTTGTTTTATTATTCATTACTTTCGAAATTTGATTTTACTGTTAATTTGTGGGGAAAGATCAGATCTTTAGACAAAGCAAACCTTCATCTATCAAAAGGTACCTCAAGATTGAATCAAGTTAGCATGTCTTATGTAGTAGTGAATTGATGTTTAATAATCGTAGTGGCTACAATACTCCCCCACCAGGCACGGATGCCACTAGTTGCTGCATTTGTGAAAGACCGGGAGAGCTGGATTTAGGTCACCGGGTTTTGAGCCTTATCCATGATAACTATATTAAGTTAATGGTTGTGTGTGTGTGGTCACTCCTGTGTTGTTATTAGCAGTCGAGTGCGTGCAGAAACCAGCTGTGTGTAAATGAAACTGAGAAGCAACAGCGCGAGGAGGACGATGACGCAGTCACAATTAGCAAGTCAACTATTCAATGTGGACCATCCATCGAAGTAGGCGTGATCATATCACGACCACAAGTCACCAATGTGGGGAAAGACCAGACCTTTAGACAAAGCAAACCTTCGTCTGTCAAAAGATACCTCAAAATTGAATCAAGTTAGCATGTCTCATATACTAGTGAATTGATGTTTAATAATAGTAGAGGTAGTTACGCCACAAATTAACTTTTATCTTTTAATTATTTAGCACGCTATAGTTTTTAATAATAATTCTAACATTACAAAGCTGATTTTAAACAAGACATTTCAGTTTTAACCAAGTTATTATGTAAACCTACAAGTTTTAGGCGTGGTATAGCCAAAACATGTCTCTTGGGCCAAAAATACACATCAATCATTCAATCAATCGATGTCAATTTCAAAATTACTCATATATAATAGCGATATTTTGCAACATTGATAGAATGTTAAATACTCTTAGTTAACTGTAGAATAGTAAGCACAAATGACCTTTCAAATTTTTAAATGAACATTTTTCATAATGCAAGAAATATTTTTCTTTTTGGTCAAATTCACACAAGTAAGATGCAAGTTAAAAAATTGTAAAGTTAAAGAAAGAATAATTAATAAAGTTGTTTAACAGCACGTAATTGAAAAAAAACTTCTTGTACAAATTTAAAAACAAAATTCAATTTTTAAAAGTTTTGTTTCAAATAAAGTTTAGAATAAATGCCACTTGAATTGATTCTATTTTTCCTAAATAATATCATTTTTATGCATCTTTATAAAAATTTAAAATTTTGTAAAAATTTGAAATTTTATTACGATTTAAATGTTTACATTTATGTATTGTAAACATAAATTTTTGCAACATTTCTAAACATTATCCGTGACAAAATTTTGCATAGAATGAAATTATTAAAAAAGAGTTGCAGCCAAAGGCTTTTTTTTAAAAAAATTTAGATGCAATTGAAAATGTGTTTTAAATATCTCCTTAATTTCTATTTTCTTAAACATGCTACGTTATGCATCTTCTATATGCGTAGCTAACTCAAATTATTAGGTTAATATTAAGCTATAATTAACAAAACTTTTAATCGCTGTGACTCAGTTTCAACTCTATAACTTACAGGCTATGAATTAAAAATGGGCTCGTATCTACAATTATTGAATCAAACATGGCGTTAGATAAGTATCCACATTTTCAAAAATATCGAAAATTTATGCAATTTAGTGCTTGCATCGATGATGATTAAATAAAGAGATTATAATAATACTTTGACTTCGTAAAATTGTCATAACTCTCTATGTATCTTAGACGAATGCTTGGTTATCTGGAGTTAAAATTCATATTATATAATATTATATTGTTTTGATGAAATATCAAATGCATGCACTCAAAGCTCACAGAATATTGATCGTTTTTATATTGCTGATGTACAATATGCAAAATAAATAAGAGAAGTTAGTACATAATTTTGTAATTTTTGCGATTAATGTTGAAAAATAGATATAGTAAATAGAATAATTCGAATATTTGACGGAAAATTAAGCAATTAAGTCAGAAGGAATTATATTAAAAATATGCCCTGGTTAGAATTTTGGTGCTCAAAACATTTTTTAATCAAGAATTTATAAAATAAATAAATGTTTCACAAATTTCTGATACTCAACGCTTCGTTTTTCTTATTTTCAAAACATTATTTTAAACTGGATAGAAAAAACCACGTTTGTAATGCATGTAAATATGAAATATCGCATCAAGTATTTCTCAAAATCAATATGGGCATCTCTTTTTTTTCTTCATATCATAAATATTTTGCATGAAAATAGCATGATAATTTTTGTTTGAATTCAAAAAATCAAGTCAGATGGTTTTGTGCCTAAACTTTTAAAATTTCGTTATTACGGTTTTACTGTACGGTTTCATTATTACGGTTTTACGGTTTTATAAAGCCATTATCACATTAAAAACATTAAGAAGTACATTGCAACACGAAAGAAAATTTTAATTTTAAGTATTTATGAAGTAAAAATAAATGATAAATTATCGCAAAAATGCTCATTAAATTTAACATAATAAAATAAGAAATGTCTCGCAAAATATTCAAAAATAAAGTACAATACTTTTAATTCAAATCACAAAAAAATTCGAATGCAATTTTTGATATAAAACAAATAGATTTAAGAACAAAAAAAAAATTGTTTATGAATCTAAGTACATTTTATTGTCGGCATGAAAATTTATAGAATGGTGCTAAAAATCACGCTTAAAGTTGATGCGCAAACAAAAAAAAATCTATAAAACTGTCTCCGAAAGTTATGAGCTTATTTAACTTTTAGAAAAGAATAAAGTGCTGGAAAATCTCCGTCATACTCTGACTTTGGTATTAATAATGAGGAAAATTCAGATCTTTTATGCAACAGGATTAAATACCTATTCTTTGACAAACACAAATATTGTCTAAAGTTCTAGGAGAGCATAAGGAAAATAATCCGGATTTTTGTTTTAATTTGTAAGGATTTCAAGCTCTTCATATCAATGAAAAATGACAAATTTTCACAAAATTCGAAAAATGTCGAAGAGAAACTTTTGACAGCTTATGTAGAAAAATTATAGCTTAATCTTACATATATTTGGTATAAAAACAAATAAAAAATAAAGTTCCATGATTGGAATAAAAAGCTCATTAATATTTACCCAAGTGCTTTGGTATTAATTATGGAAAAATTAACAATAAAATATGGTTTCATGATGTGTGATAAAATTTGGCAATTGTATCATGTTACAATTATCAAACCAATCATGATACGAAAAACTAACTATAAAATATGGTTTTATAATAAATTATACAATTTCGGAATTTTTTAACGGCATAAAAACTATTTATACAATTAAATTTACCTGTCATTTTTGTATTTTTACTTAATGTGTGGTAATAATAATTTCTTTTAAAACTAGAATTTCCGGTAAACCGTAACCACATGAACTGCAAAATTACCAATAAATGATTTAAATACCATGTCTTTTGACTTTATTTACCAGAATTATGGTTTTATTTAGCATAAATGTCACAACCATACAGTATAGTAATTTTACCAGAATTTTTTTTCCAGTGTAAAATGGCATTAAGTAAAACCCTTTTTAAAAAATTATTCTATAAATAGCGCTTTTTTGAAATATAATAAACATGGCACGCTAAAATGTTTTTAATACACTGATAGAACTTTTATTCTTAAATTATGGTAAAATAACCGTCAGCAGGCTATTAACCCTAAAGTTTACGGTTTTGCAACCATTTACAGAAAGTAGGGTTAAAAAATCATGATAAAAACTATAACCCTTAAACTCTAGCATGGTTTCAAAACCGCAAAAAAGAAACTTAACTGGACATTGGAGATAGTTTAGTAACTTTGGTACTGCCATCTAGGCGTAAATGAGAGTATCGTATTCTAATAAATTCACAATTAGGGAGTGCGAGACACTGCAAACTCTTCATATGTTTAAGGTAATAGAAGAAAAAATTGTGATGTCAACGCTCGGACTCGAACCCCTCTTCTATCGGTCATGAGATTTACAGATTAGGCCTCTAAGCTGTAACATGTACCCATCTGCAAGAAACTAAGTGGCTTTATTAGGTGGACTTGGTTGGTGTGATGAAATTCTGGTTGTTTAACCGTATTAGACGAAAGCAGTTAATAAACTGTTTTTCTCATAGTTGACAGTTTGAATACCATCTTATTTTTGATTATTTAACTGTTACGTTTGAATAAGATAAAATAACAAATAAATCAATTGTTATCCCACCACTTTTCCCTATCAATTTCTAACAGTGTATTATAAATAAGATAAGAGTAATATAAAATAAGAGTTTGCTTTTATATTAAAATTAAAGAACCAACATTTTCTTATAAAACTTTTTTTTTGCACAATTGTGTCAGTTGTATTAAATATTCCTACAGAAAATATAAAATAAAGAGTTATATTATATTAGCGCTAAGGGTAATGGACAAAAAGTTATGAACTCTTGTAGCATAAAAAAAAGCTTTAGAAAATGTTTTTGACATATGCTTTATATTAATAGTAATAAAAATCCAATAGAGGCAAAGCCCCTCGCTGGTTGCCAGATTAGATTACTATTCTTGGTCAAACATAGATATTTCTTAAAAATAAACCATTTGAAGAAAAAAAATCTTTTTATACCAAAAGGTTTTATGCCTTTCATATCGATGAAAAATGACAAAATCTATTGAGATTCGAGAAATGGAGTGTAACTTTTGGCAACGTATAACATTTTTTAGAAGAGTAACGGATTTGACTTTCATGTTTTTTGGCAGAAGGACAAATAGAAATTTTGCCATTATTTATCTTAATTGTATTTACAGTCTTTATAACTATCAGAAGAACTTTTAAAAAAACAAAACAAACGCATAAACTATCTTAATTCGTGTTATGTTTTCATATGGATTGTAATTGCATGCTAAAACTTAGGCTGTTAAAAATTTTCTCACTACAACCTTATCTTCGGTAAACATTGTAAGAATTTTAAATCAGGAATGATAAATTAATTTCATAGTCTAGGTTTAGGTTAAACATAGGGAAACTAGAGCTAAAATCATTAAATTTACTTAATTGTAGTGTAAAACCAGAAAATGGTTTCAGTAATTTGAATTAATTGGGCTAATTAAAGACAATGATTATTATTAACAAGTCAACATTCTAAGGTACCTTTCAGTTTGTATAAATCTAACCTCAACTGTTTCGTCATCTATCGTTTTAATCTTCATTATACATTCATTATATACTTCAATAAACATATTTGTTTATTTAAATTCTAAAAACAAGTAAAAGCAAAGATTGTATTGAACATTTGGTATTTAGAATTGTAAGTTTGTATATATATTATGATGTTATTAATCACATATTTTCACTCTCTAAATCTTTTCCTTTACCTGTCACTCATTTTAGCACTTTTACTATTGTTCTTAAGTTGGTTTCTATTTAAAGCTTTAAATTCGTCCCACGATGCAAGCTATAAGTTAAGTTTTAAATCTTTCCAAAACTTTCCAGATGTAAACAAACCAAAATATCCGTTAGTAAATCTTCTTGTAATTTCATTCGAGAATTTTGGAGGAAAATAAGAATATTTCTGATGAAAATAATGAACATTGGATACATCGGAGGTGGATTTTATTAGCTTGAAAATTTTCTAAACTGCACCTCACAAACATTTTTTCTTCTCCCTGTTCAGTTTGGTGAGAAGATAAAAGAAGGTGAAATGAAATACCTTCGAGTTATTTGAATGGATTTCAATATTTCTGTTTTTTGGTGGAAATTATGAGATCCCAGAATTATTTCATATGCAATACATTATTAATAGTTTATAGAACATCTGTTTCGAGTTGCTAAAATAAATACTTTAAGAGAGAGTCACCACTGAAACTTATTAAAAAAATATGGTATTTTTAAGAGATAAAATCAATGGAGATAATTGCATTAAACTGATTATTATTTTTCTTAAAAAATACTAAAAGAAAAACACTGTTTATGTAAAATGCAATTTTTTCTTTATAATACCCTCTTTATTAATTTGTGTCTTTATTTTATTAAGAAATACGGCTAAAATGTATGATAATTGTAAACCAATTTAATAGTTAACTAACATAAAAATTGGCTTATATTTATGCGTAAACTTATTCTCTAAACAGCAGTCATCACAAAATTAAAATCAAATATTTCACTAAAAGAGTTTATTCAAAAGCTAAACGTCGTACGCATTTGTAGCTTAATTTTTTTTTTATGTTCTCCTGAAATAATATATTTTCAAACTAAGAGATTACTTTGTAACCCAAGTGCCAACTAAATGCAGTTTTGGGATTATTTAAGCGCTTTAGTGCTCTTGAAATGGCATCAATATATCCGACCGGATATCAGATGTCCACTTAGAGAACTGCTCTGTAGCATTACTTTTAAGCTCTCGCAGAAATAAACAGAAAGATTAATTCTCGAGGTAGAAAAGCTACGGTTACATAGAAGAAAAAAAAACAATCGTCTGAATATAACGTTTATAACGTTTTGGCTAGGTTGGAATCTTCATCGATATCAAACGATATCAATTATTAAGCTCTTCTCCTTAATGATATGGTCACGTGACTAACCAATAAACAATTGTTCACTTATCTGCTTTACTTTCCAACTTTTTTCTCATTAAAGATAGTCAGATTTTTTTTTAAATTCAATATTTTAATTCAATAATCATTTCCAATCCAATTTTATTAAATGTAAATACAATTCAAGTTTTTATCATTTGTATTTACTTTGTTTACTCTGTATGCTTATCAAAAATTCCAATAACATCTCTGCTTTACATTGAAATTAATGTGATTAAACTATATATTATTTGGAAAAATGTTGTCAGACATGATTTCATATCAATATCAAAATTCAAACTCCCCAACTGTCTATAAATATATAACTTTCCTTATCTTGCAATTAGTGAATAATTATAATTAGAATTGAAAATACAGTAACATAAGTGCATTTTAATTAATCACATATTTAATGTTTGTAACAAATATAAAATTTTATAAAACTAAAGTTCCAAAACAAATATTATTCGATTCTCAGTATTATTTGACTAGAACAGCGTGAGAAATATATAATTTATGGCTACTTTATACCTATAGGAAATACAAGAAACCGTCGACAAGAATCCATATAACTCAAAATCTAAGAAATAATGAATTATTTTTAACAGACATCAAACATACAAGAAGTTTTTACAATAAATAATTAGTTCCAATAATGTTTTTTTTTTATATTACTGTTTCTTTTTATTCCATGAACCTAACCGTTATCTTCAACGACCCATCTGCAATCTAATAGTTGATTATCATCAATTATTTTTGCCATAATCATCATGATAGACATTTTCTAAAATGAAACTGTGTGATATAAGAATAATAGATGCCGCATTTTATTTACGTGACTTATTTTAATCAATGAGAAATGACCACGGGTGAATAATTTTTCGAATTAGAAATACTCCCTAATATGTACATTATCGTACAATTATCACTTTTCCTATTAAATGAGTTAAATAATAAAAAGAATGATAAGAAGCTTCGCGATAACTAAATTAGCATGGTGGCATTAGACGGAAATTAAATTAGTGGCAGAATAATATTCAGCCGCAAACAATGTTAAAGAACAGAAATATTAACTAATACCCTTAATTATTCTCTCGAGTTTTGTATCATTGTTTTCTTATCAAAAAAATCCCTTTTTCTATTAAGTGTGTTTCACAATTTAGAGGATGGTAAAAACCTAAAAACCAGAAACTTAGAACTGTGGTGGTTGACAAGACAAATTGTAGCAAACAGATTAACAATTTATAAATTATGTGAAACTGGTAAAAAAAAACATTCTTATAGTTACCTTTTTCACATATATTAAAGAAAAAATTTAAATAGAAAAATTATGTTGTGTTTCATACCATCGTTTCTTCAAAAAAAAAATCGTAACTAGACTGAAAAAAAGTAAGGTCAAAACTATTAGAATATGGTAAAATTTACCATGTTTCTGAATTTAAGGAAACACCATAAATGTCAATAATTTTTACCGAAGCTCTTTGGTACTGAATTTGGAAAAATAAACAATAAAATATCGTTTTATATGTGATAAAATATGGCAAATGTGTTAATTTTTGATGATACTTCAGAGCATGGCATAAAAATCATTTATTTGATTAAATTTGTTTTTCAGTTTTGTGTTATTTACTAAATGTATCTAACGTAAATGTGGTAATAACAATTGTAATTTTGAAACCAGAATTTCTGGTGGACCGTTACCACGTAAACGTAAAAATTACTAAATGAGTGATTCACCATATATTTTAAATTTATTGATCAGAATTATGTTTATTTTTTTTTTAAAACCAGAAATGTCATAACCATACATTACAGTAATTTTATCAAAATTCTTTTCTCCGTTTTACAGAATTTGTATTTTATTTTGTTATAAAATTTGAAGAGTATAACTTCAATTTTAACAATAACTTAATTGATATTTTTTAAAAAAAAGTTTTTTTTTTCTTCCTCTTTTACATCAAAATAAAATAAAACAAAACTAACATAGTGCTATATTTCAATAATTTCCTTACACTCACTGTAGGGTTTGTAAGTCCATCACGTGGGCTACTTTTTGATAAAATCTTTTGTGAGTGATGGTTCTATGAGTTTTTTAGGCTGAATTGAATGAACTTAAATTTGAGAGAATAAAACGAATAGCTTAAAAATCAGGGTTAATGAGTACAAAAATACAACTTTTGTACTTTTACCCATTTACACGTTTAATATTGGAATCTAAAAACTGAAGTATTATTTTCTATTTAAGTTTTACGCTTAATCGAATGAGATAAAGCTGAAGGCACTAGAACTAAGAGCTTGGAAATTAAAAGCGTTTTTACTATAAAAAGTAAATTTTTGACATAGACTTATTAATACATTCAACATTGCTATTTTTTTATGCCCAGGCAAATGAAGCATTGCTTTTCATTTATTTTTATACTATGAATTGAATGAAACCAAACACAAATTAATCAACCAAATGCAATCTACTATGTATTTTATTTTTTATTTTATAACCGTCGTTGAACAACCGACCCAATTTTAGGTTTACGATTATGAATGTTCGCCTCCGTAGCCTTGTAGTTTTGAACCAATCCAGAAGACAATGAAACTCCTGGATCAGGCATTGATTTGTATTGTATTGGAATTTCCCCAGAGGTATTGACTTGTTATGGGAACATGGAGGACTTTGAGACTGGACAGATTTACCGTGCATCAGTCACCATTTACTACACGGGAACTCCTGGATCAAGCATTTGCTTCATAGAGGACTTTTTGATGGAATTAGTCCGCGTTTGCGTTACATGGAGAGGAAAACCACGAAACCTCCCACGGTTATCCTGACGGCAAGGGGATTCTAACCCATGATCTGTCTACCACTGAGAATATTTTACGTCAGCTCTGTGGTCGATGCAAGCCGGATGCAGATTTCGTATCGATCAGCCACTGCTGGGATTCAAGCCTGGTTCACTTGGAAGGCGAACTCTTCATCCTCTGAGTCGTATCTACTAAGTATAACAGTATTATTTTCGGTTTTAAACTTTCTTTCACTTCTGTCCTTGCTATTCCCTTGCTTTCTTTACCCTGTCGCAGGTCTTTAACGCCATTTTCTTATTTTACCGAGCATAAGGAAAATCATACGAACTCAACGAAAACTTTATCGCAAGAATTGAAAGCCAGCTTTCAAAAAGTGATAGTGAGAAAACCTAGCAGGAAGCAACATCTGATGTTGATATTGTTTTGTATTGTCGGAAGTAAAGTAAATTCTTCTAGATAATACAATCCATATAAGGTTCCGCAATTTTTCATTCATATTAATTTTGATCTTCCAGTATTAATACAGAAAGCGATAAGTATTAAAATTCTTTCATATAGAAGCTGAATTCTAATGTTAACGTATAAAAATAATTCAAATCTACATTTTCATTAAGAAATATTTAAGTTTCAAATTTTTCACAGTTTATAAGCAATCGAAAATATATTTAACCTTGAAAAAAACAATTTCGTGCTACCAAGTAAAGGAAAGATTCTCTCAAGCTAATGATTTTATTAATAATGCATTGAATATTTTTAATTTTTATATTAATTTAGCTGCTGTTAATAACTAAACGATGATATTTTTATTTTAAACGAGTATAAATAATTCTAAAATAAAGTTAATCTCTTAATGAACTAAGTTTTTGCCAAAAGTAAGAAGGTCAACGTCTCTAAAAAAAACTGGATTGTTAAAAATTTGAAGGGAAAAAATGCATTATTAAATAAAAATCATATCGAGCATTTTCTTATTGCAATCGAACAACGACTTTTTTTTGTTCCAAAAGACCCAATACGATTCTTTAAATTATATTTGAATCCTAAAAAAGAATAAAAAATAAAGGGAAAATTAAGTCGAAACTTCCCTTCTACGTAGATACCTCCAAATATCTGTTAACTTCAAACACCATCATCATAACGCCATTTTCTTTCCAAGTGTTTGCTTTTTCATGTAAGTACCATCTAAGTTTGGTTAGATAATTATTTCATGCTTTTGAAGTGGAAACAAGATATTTAATCAAGTATCACATTACCAGTCAGCGGCTTATGATCTAACATCGCCTTTAACTTTTCCACAGAAAGCGTAGAAAGAAAAGATGATTAATTATGTTTTAAAGAAGACCAGGCATAAAAATAAGAGCAATTCCTTTGAATAAAGAGGAAAAATGTATTTGTAATAATGAACGACAATCTTTAAGAGCAGAAACTTCGAAGTTACTAAGTGCTCTTGCTCAACTAGCTGAATAATTATCTTTTTTCTTACAAGTTTCCTTTTATGTTAAGGTTAAATTGTTCTATGAGATTAGTGGTTTACCTATAACTTAGTTACATAGAAGTAATGAAACGTGTAAGCATGCAACAAAGCTGAAAGAAAGTAATTAAAGTAAGAGTCCTAATGATATACGTCCCGCAGCGGACTGATCGTAAAGACACGGTTCCCAGTAGAACACCGAAGTCAAGCATCACTGGCTGCGGTCAGTAAGCTGGTGGGTGACCTCTAAGATATGCCAGCGTACGAGGGTGTGCGGTATCAGTCCTCGTTAAACTGTTCCACCGAAAAAGTGCTTGACTTCGCTCTTAGGTCGTCGGGTTACCAAAACTGGGGAGCCATCCCCTCAGCAGAGGATCAAATTTGCGATGGCATGTCTTCGGATCATCCTAAGGGATGTTTTCCAGATCGTCGCCAATAGCCCATTGAGCAGCTCCAGTGCGACGTAAATAAAGTACCTACCAACCTAATGCTATACAAGGTGATCATAAAACAATTTTGCCGACATATGAATACCAGGACATCATATATAATAAAATTTTGTATTAAATTATTTAAAGGTATCACTCGAAAATAGTTATAAAAAAAGATTATTCGGGTCTCAAAGTTACAGTTACAGAGACAGGATTTCAAAATTTTCTATCCCTTACCTTATTTTCATGGAAACGTGAACACTGCAGTAAAAACAATTTAGAAAAGTAAATTTAGCATCAGTCTGTTCGAAGAAACGGAGCTTTTGGAGCCCGTTTCAAATTTCTTCAACTTTTGAGAAGTTTATCAATTAACGGTTGTTAATCGAATGTCGATGTTCTTTATTTAATGATAATTCATTTATCAATAGTTTTTAAATATTTCTTTCAGAAAATTAAACTATAATATATAATAATTAAAAATTTTAAGAATAATAAAATACAATTCACGATTCTTAGAAACTTAGGAAACATTCCTACTGAATGTGGTTTGGTCGTTCTACTTTAAACGCACAATTTCAAATCAAATTCGCAATTTCTATTGTCTATTTTATATAAATTTTTATTTTGATGAAAAAGTTAAAAAGAAATTATTGCCGGTGAGTCGAAATGAAATGATTGTTTTCAAAATATTTGAATTCTACACAAAATCATTTATTTATAATAAAGAGAAAAGGATGAAATAATTCCAATCAAGATGAAAACCGATTAAAATTTTCAGTTTGTTTTAGAACATTAACGTTAGAACAGTTCGGAAAAGGAATGTAAAAACCAAAAAATGGTATTAATTACTTGGGACTAGAAAGGAACTTACGAAGATTTTTCAATTTTTATTCATTAAAACATTTGTTTTATGAATTTGATGGACTTACTCATAAAGAAAAAACCAAGAATAGGTATTTATCACTTGAGAATTAAAAGGAACTTACAAGGATTTTTCAATTTTTATTCATTAAAATATGGTTAATGATTTCGTTTAGCTTACTCACAACATAAAAAACCATGAATGGGTATTGATCACTTGAGAATTAAAAGGAACTTACAAGGATTTTTCAATTTTTATTCATTAAAACATTTGTTTTATGAATTTGATTGACTTACTCATAAAGAAAAAACCAAGAATAGGTATTGATCACTTGAGAATTAAAAAGAACTTACAAGGATTTTTCAATTTTTATTCATTAAAATATGGTTAATGATTTCGTTTAGCTTACTCACAACATAAAAAACCATGAATGGGTATTGATCACTTGATACTAAAGAGGGACTTATAGGAAAATTACTAATAATGAAATCATCCATTTATTACATATTTTTTCTAGTGATATTAATCTATTTATTAAAAGTTTTAAAAGTGATTTTTAGAGATAAATTGATAATTTGTACAATCAAATAATTTTTGATATCTTAAACAAATTCAATAAATAAAGAGTTTCTAACTGCTTAAATACCAAACAATTTTAGTAAAACAGTTCTTAAATTAAAAACCATTTTTTTTAAGTAATCTACTTAGAAATTTTATTTTATATAAATAAAGCTTTATTGAAAAAAAACTACTTATTTTGATTCGAACTAGCTAGTTCATAAAAAATATTTAATAAGAAAGATGAGCAAAAAATGTAAAAAGTATAACGCAGAAAAAAAATTAAATAAAAAAAAACAATTAAATGCAAATAATTTTTAGACGTGAAATGATTTTTTTCCTATTTTTCTTTGTAGTAAAAAAATAACGATATCAGTGCAAGAAAAGATTTATTAAAAATATTGATATAAACGATTTTGTTGAAAAATCTACTTTAGGCAAACAATTTAATGCGAATAAGTAAACTCGATTTAATGTTTCAAACGACAAATGTAAAATAAATGAATCGGTCCTTAAGAAGAAGAATTTCTACATAGAATACTAATCTCTTTTACTTAATGTATCGTTTTGTGAGCATAAATAACGAATAATACAATCAATACATAAATAAATAAACGTATAAACTCTTCAGCAAAAAGTAAAATTGAAAAATTTAGCAGTTTATTGCATTCGTGTTTTGTAAACATTTAAAGCAAGTTTAATTAGAGTAATATGGAATAGAAGTTATGATGTTTTAGAATTTAATGTTTGTGCAACAACTAGTGTAATGTTGTATCTTACACTGAAAAAGAAAGTATGGTCAAAACTATCAGTATATTGTAAAATTTACCATGTCTTTTGCTCTATGGGAACACCAAAAAACTCGGTTATTGTTACCAAAGCGCTTTTATTTGTAAAGATTTTGGTAAAATTAACAATTAAATATGGTATTATAATATGCGATTAATAAATTTGGTAAACGTGTTAAAACTTGGTTATTTTATCATAATACCCTAGAGCAAGATACTAAAATCATTGATTTGGTTAAATTTACTTTTCAGTTTTGTATTTTATATTCAATATGTAGTAATACGAACTATCATTTTAAAAACCAGAACTTCCGAATAACCGTTACCACATGAAGGAAAATTTACTAAATTAATTGTTTAAATACTGTAGATTTTGTTTTATTGCCAGAATTAAGGGTTTTTTTTACCAGCAATGTAATTACCATATAGAACGGTAATTTTATCAGATTTTTTTTTCCCTTGCAAATTCAATATTATTACATATTATCAACGTCCGTAACTAAACCAGGACTTTTGATTAACTTTAAATTAAAAAAATCTTTTTAATTCTTTTGAAATTGTATTTATTTTTATACTGTCATGGGAACATGTTACGTGGCCTCACAACGCTAGTATTGCTAAGCAATTTGTAAACAGAAACGCAAATAAGTATAAACAGTGTGTATAAAATTCTCTTTGCATGACTAAGAAATAATTCCATTCTAAAATGAAAGCAAAAAAATATAATAAAATGCTTGTAAAAACTGAAATATGAACAAATGGATAAGCTACAGCTTTATCAGTTGTAAATTTAATTAATAGGAAATTATAGTAATATTATCTTTAATCAATTTAGAATACTTAGATGAAATACACAGCATTTTAAGCGGTTTGTTCGTTGATTTCAGTATAGGCTTTCTCATAAACTATGTAAATTATTCGATGGTAAAAATTTTTTTTTATTATAATAAATTTCTTTCTTGATTTGTAAAATTTGATATTATTCATTGAGCGGGCACCAGACGACCTGACGAAAATCGCTCAGCTACAATTCTTCTAATGAGGAATTATATTTTTTGTAAACAATTGAATGCTTGTCTTTTTTGTCAATAAACAGTTAGCAATATTATTTAGTGCATATTAGTGTTTTTAAAAAATAAGTTTTTTTCATCGCTGAACTAGCTGAAATCTAGCTCTTCGTCTGGGGTGGGGAAAAAAAGTAGATAACCACTATATCAGTACTAAATAACATATAAACCATACACAAATCTTAAAGGTACTTACTGTCACAATTAATAAAGCTTGAATAATAATAAAAATATTTTTAAATTTAATTAAATTTTATTTCAAAAAATGATGTGTCGCCCTTCCCCGTAGATTTATGCAATTTTTTATTTCAAAAATCGTTGATTTTTAAAAATTTCGCTTCATAGAAACACATTTTAAAACATAACTATAGGCAAAATAAACAATGGTTTCAGATTATTTTATAGTATAATTACTTTATAAGATAAACTCTTTATAATAAGATAACCTCTTTAAAACACTGATCAGTGTTTTTCAAAGTTCCTACATACAGCTCCAAGATAATTAACTGAGTTTAGTTGTAACGATCCTTCTTTATGAATGTTATTACTTTGAAAACTTGACAACTTTTTCGATGCTGAGATTCTCGTCTGATACCCAATCCATGGATAAGCATTCAAATTTATTTCGTATAACTTATAATATGGTATTCTTCTTAAAATTTATTCGGTGGAAGAGCCATATGTTAAATAATAGCTTAAGCATTACGTCGTTATTTTAAATAACAGTACCAACAGTAGTTGCTTATTATATACTTTCTTTAAAGTAAAATTTTAAAAACTCTAATTTTGAACCAACATATTTTTTTAAACGCTTTTATTGACTTATGTCCTGCACTAGAAAAAATTTAATTAAATTTTGAAGCTGAACGCAAATCCATATTTTAACTCCATAAATAATTCGTTTTAAATGAGAAAATGTCATAGTAAATTCTAGTCAATAAATATTGTCATTAGAAATTTACCCAATCAACTAAACTTTGAACATAGCTTCATTTTCATTCATCCCCATATCTTCTCGCGTGGCTGAATTGCTTGAAAAGCGGTTGTTCCACACTCCTGTTAATGATTACTTCACACTGATCGGTAGCACTTAATATGCGTTGACCGATTTGAGATATTCTTAAGAGCAATTTAATTCTCGTCATTACATCGAAGAGAAACTCTCATTTATTTCTCCAAAGAGGTATGTTTTGGCTATAAAGTGTCAAAGAGACGACCGAATCGGAACTGTTTACGTGTCGAAGAAATGTTCTTCCTTCTCAACTAAGATTGAAGTGATAAGAAAAGCTCTTGATGCTTCAATAACGTTCATTTTATTTTGTGAACAAAGAGCTTTAAATCACTAGGAGCAGATTCTGTGAATTAAAATAAGCCAAAATTAAAGAATTGGTCACGATATATTTTTAGGTTTGAAAGCGGTGATAGGTTAGTTGGACGATTTTCGTACACTGATGCTATTTTTGTGGTAGAAAATGAAATTTTTTAAATAAAATTGTGGATAGATTTTGAGGTGATTTGTGTTTTTATGCAGTTTTAGTGCATAGCCTATTTATTTAATTCATTTAGTTCACATTGTCAAAATTAATTAGGCCGGTGCGGTTGGTTAAGACGTCTCCCAAACCCTTGGTTGGAGGGCGTGAGATAGTGAGTTCGATCTTGACAGCCGCAAGATCGAACTCACTATCTCATATCTTCGTATGTACGCAGCAAGGTGCACGTTAAAAATGCTATGGCTGAAACTCTTCTCGTCAAATTCAAGAATTGTACGTAAACAAAAAGGATTGAACGAATACTACATAAGTGTTAGTAAATAAAATTTCAGAATAAAATTTGTTTACAAATAAAAAAGTAACCAGTTTCTAAATCTTATTTTACAAGCATTAATGTTTCATTTCAAAGCAGCTCAGGTTTAAAAAAATGAGCATAATTTTTTTTAATTTTTATTTTACAAAAGAAAGCATTCTTTTTGTTTATGTCACATGTGTGTGGATAGATCGAAATAGCATTATTAAATAATAATTTAGTATTAAGTTAAATATTTATAAATGAACATTACATTACGTCTACATATTATTAAAATATTATTAAAAATAGATATTTTTATTTTTGTATTACTGAAAATAATATTAACTTATATAAAAATATTGCTCATAATTACTAACTAAACTGTTTCTTTAAATGAAAACTTCACAGAAGGCGTTCGAGTCACTTTCTATTGTGTATCTCTAAAGCACAACACATTTTAATTAATAATTATTATTCTAATTATTATTATTCTTTAAGAACGATAATTATTATTGTAATTAATTTTCATGCCAATAACCTCATATACAAAGTCTTAAACTTATCACGAGTATATGAATTTTGTGCTCACTTAACAGACGATTTTATTCTACACGCTGTTATAATTATTCATCTTAAATTTGAAATAAATTAGTTTCAAAAATATTAATTAAAAAATACTAAAACTACTTCTAATATATCAGAATTGAAATCGGGAATTATGTTAATTAAAATTTTAAAAAATTTATTAAATATTTAACGAAACAGTATTTCTGTTTAAGTATTTGTAAAGCACTAGTACCCATAAGAAATAAATGTAAATTTAATTAATCAATTTTAAAATAATATGGAATCAACAATATTCAAATAATTACCTAAAACTTACAAAAAACAATGTGTCGGAAAAATTCTTTTAGCGGGGAACGAACGCTTATCTTTGACAAAAATTCCTTTATTTTAAATATTACTACTGACTAATCTAAAATATAGTTACTAATTAACTATTCCAAAATGCAAGCAAATTGCAAATACATAGATTATATATCCCTCACGAAGAAGGAATAAAATAAATTTCAAATTAATTTTGAGTTAGTCAATACCATTTGCACGTTAAAGAAAATTATAAAAGGAAAATATATAAATTTTAAAATATTATAATTTGTGATTTCAAAAATATAATGCAATTATCATTAATAAAATTCGCTTACTGAATATTAAATAATTGTAATAAAGGTGTAACTATCTTAATGACTACTATTGAAAAGGTTATAAAATATTGGAAAATTTAATAATGTTTGCTTGTTTAACGTTGATAAATCCTTTACAGAAAACAAAACCAAATATTTATTGATAGTTTAAGCGTACTCGTAACTTGCTACATTCATGTACATTGATTTTGTTGAATTCTCATATTTAGTTAATTTAAAATTAATAAATACTTTTTAGAAAATAAAAGCAAATATTTAATGATAGTCTGAGCGTGCTCGTAATTTGCTACATTCACGTACATTTCGTATCAGCGTACTGCATATTTTTATATTACAAACCGAACACACTGTTGCCATTCGTAACTTACAAATACAAACTTAACAAAACAAAATAAAGGGTATATCATATTTCTTTTCTTGTTGCTTACAGGGGGAAATGCAATAAATTTAACTTTCGATATACAGAAATAAAAAGCGTTGACTTCATGTCATTTTGAGTTAGATAAATCGATTTCAGCATTTTTTTTTTCATTTTAAAATCAAATTCCAGATATAAATGACGCAAGAAATCAGGTTTGTGTCTTATCTTACTACGTTTTTAGCACAAATAATAAAAAAAAAGTGTTTCAGTTTTGTTCAATGGAAAGTCTTTTTTTTTTCAAATGGAAGATAAACAAAAGGATAAAAATATGAAGAAAATTATCTAAATAGAAAAATGTTTATTTTGATTGCAAATTCATCTTGCTATACTTATTGGTAAATCTGATGATGTTAAAAATAAAAATCAATTAGCAAATTGGCTAATTCTTATTTTAACATGGCTAATTCTTGTTTTATATATTCCTAGAAGAAAATGTCAAGTTTGGGCAATGAAATAAACTGTAAACTGTAAAATAATCATGACGCGGGACAGAAACATACTTTATACCGTAATTTATTTTGGAATTATTGCAGTCTATTTGAAAAGAAGTGATGTGATAATCCTAACCATGTGTTTTAAATCAGATTTAATTGTATGCATGAAAGTGACGTCACGCGTGTATGTCAAAATTGGTTGACCTCTGAATCGACAATTGCCACGATCTACCTACCATGACGTCAATTGCAGGGATCCAATTTTGAAATGGATGTGCTCAGGTCAAGTGGAACATACACGAGTATTCATAGTAGTATAATTTAAGGTTAATTAAGAGAATAGAAGGATTTTGTATAACGTTTTGGACGTACATTAATCGCAACGCTAACTTAATTTTTTTAACACATAACAATGCTGCTATTTGATGGGAAATTTTCGCGCTTGCGCGGTTAAGTTCGAATAGTATTAGTGCAAAAGTAAAGGAAACTATAACACTTAGCAGAATTTCTTTAATATATTCATTATTACGTTAACGTGGATCAAAATTTCTTAGTAAATGAAGTTCATTAAGGAAATTTCAAAATGCAACGTAATAGACGCTGATAAACAAGCTCATAAAGTAAGCGATCATCTTGATACTACACATATATACCTATACGGTATAAAGCAACGAAATAGATACAAATGAACTGGTTCATAAAGTAGACGATCGTTTCGCTGTGCCGATCAAAAACAGTTGAAACTAAAGTAATGTGCCGAAACAAACAGGTTCATTAAGTAAATAAATGTTTTGATATTAAACATATAAACCTTGTAACCTATCATAAGCTATATAAATAACTGTTCAGTTTTTTTTATAAAAAAATTTTTTTTTCACAAACAACACAAACAGTAACATATTAGAAGTACCCGTAACGGGATAGTGAAAAGATCATAAAACAACTAGAAAACCCCTTAACGGGATATAAGGAAACTCAAATTCCAAAAACAAAAATTAATCTAAAGAAAAACCAACAACTTTGTCGTTCTAAAAATTGACTTCTAATTTTATCGTCTGCTTATATTTTATTGTTTATCTCTTTATGTGTTGTTTATTTTATTCATGCTTTTGCTAACCCGTTATTTTTTTAAATATTTCTACTTTTATTCATGCTTTTTCAAACCAATTATCTTTTTCATATTTTTAGACTTTATAACCTATTAAAACTGTAAAAAGCAAAGTATTAATTGATAACAAATAGGTTTGTCTGTAGATGATCATTTCGGTACTATGCGGAAGACTTTTGTATTGAGATAAATGATTCTCACATCTTTTTTTACAGAACATTATATGATTTCACGAACCTGTTCATTTATTCTTATTACGTTGCTTTTAACAGTTTTACATTAAAGGGATCAAACTTTGAACTGCTCAGCTGACTAAATTATTGACTATATTTCTCAGATTGCTGCTACTCCCTATATTTGGGGGGTCAGAAATCCGAATTCGTCTAAAAAAAATTCATGTTTATTCAGGGAAAGCGCGTCTCTGTCTGGTTTCGTACAGTCTGCACACAGTCAATAATCTTAATTAGATCATTTGACGTCATACTCTCGAACCATTAAGACTGAGTTTTAGAACTTGAAGATCCGATCGTTAGGTCCACAGTTATACGAAATAGTCCGTTTTTATTGCCTTTTTTTGCGCATTGCACTTAAACTTATTTTACTTTTCTCATCACAGTTGCTTAATTCTCATCATAGTTGTGTTCCATCAAATATTATTTTCATCATAATTGTGATTCTTTTTAGTTATTATTTTCCCAAAACTGTGTTTTCATATTAAGTAGCAAATACTATCGAATAAGGAACAACCGAAGCTTTTGCTTATTGAAGATTCTAAACACTTCTTGCCAAACGATAAACATTAAGAAAACAATTTGGCTCGTTTTCGCGTCTCATTCCTTCTGAATTCTATTGTGTCTAGCAAGGGGTTGATCAATAAGCATTGTCTCTAATACTCCGGAATTCCCATTCCTGTTCTTGGGAGAGGGAGACAGAGTGTCTCTCTCGTTGGCGAAAGATTAAAAAATGAGCTCACAAATTGATTGTCATCATCAACAATGGGAATGAAGCCACTACTTCTGGCAAGTATTCAAATGGGAAAAAGCCTGGAAAAAAACTATTGTGTCTTAACACAATTGAGATGAGAATTCTCTATTTTATATCTAACTTTTATTATTTAATGACTAAACAGCATAATTTAATGAATAACCTGTATCAAGTTTCGGGATACATCTTCTGAAAAAAATGCATGGTAAAATTTACCAGGACATGGTCAAATTTACTCTGTTTCTGACTCTATGGAAATATCAAAAAGCTGGGTAATTTTTATGGAAGAGCTTTAATAATGATTTGAGTAAAATTAACAATTACTGATAAAATGTGGTAATATGTGACAAAATTTGGAAAATATGGTGAAATTTGATAATCTTATCTTAATACATCATAGTATGACGTAAAAACCATTTATACGGTTAAATTTGCTTTTCAGTTTTATATTTTTTATTAAATGTGTAGACATAAGAACTATAATTTTTAAAATCAGAATTTTCTGTATATCGTTACCATCCGAACGGAAAAATTACCAAATCAATTGTTTAAATACCGTATATTTTGATTTTATTAACCAGAATTATGTTTTTCCCCCAGAAATGTCAGTACCATACAGTACGGTAAATTTCGTAAATTTTTTTCGCCGATTCATTCTTAAGAGCATCGTGCACTCTTTTAACACTCTTAAGGTTCTTTCTTAAAGTTAAAAACAAAAGGAAAATAATAAGTAAGATTTTTAACCAACAATTTCATAATCATTTTTATAATTATTAACGCTAAAGCTACTAATAATTTAAACTATAATTAATAATTGCATTTATTTATAATTTATAAATAGTAAGTAAGATTATAGTAATCATTATAATTTTACTCATAATTACATGCTAATAATTTAAAATAAATTTTAATTTCAACACACTTAAGAAAAAAAAAAAGTTAAACCGTCGATTCACAATCTAACAATAATTTTTATTGTTTTCCACATTAAAGTTTATATATATATATATATATATATATATATATATATATATATATATATATATATATATATATATATATATATATATATATATATATATATATATATATAAATCATATATATTTGACTAGCAATTAAAAAAATATTTTATTACCTTCGCAATAAAACTAAAAATCATTAAATCAATGATTTACAATTTAACAATGATTTTTATATTTCTTATACTAAAGGTAATTCATGTATTACAGTGTTTTAAGTAACCTCCAGGCCGCCCAAGTAACATTTATATCCATTTTATTTATTGTTGTGTATTTCTCTCGAGTTTGAGCAACTTTCCATGGGAACACCAAAATAAAAAACTAGTTATTTTTACCGAAACGCTCTGATATTGATTTAGGTAAAATGTGGTTTTATAATTCGGTAAATATGGTAAAATTTAGTACTTTTATCACGATACCTTAGATTATGGCATAAAAACCATTGATTCGGTAAAATTAACTTTTTAGTTTTGTATTTTTACTAAATGTATGGTAATAAGTACTATAAAATTATAGTTTTGAAAAGCAGAATTTCCATTCAAACAGAAAATTATCAAATAAGTGGTTTAAATACCGTATTTTTGGTTTCATTTCCAGAATTCTGTTTATTTTTTTTCTTTTTTTTCAATCAGAAATGTCATTATGTAATAATGAAATTAAACACTATGCAGTATTGCGTAATACAGGAAGCATTATGCAATTATTGCTTATTAAGCTGCAAAAACTCATTTATTTATTATTTTCCTTGTTTTCGCCTTATAACTTTCAATCAGAAAAAAAATTCCATTGCCACTCAATTCAGAGGGTTTCATACAAGATATCTTCTCTAGAGTTATTTTAAAATAGGACGCATCACCGGATGAAAGTATTTCTACGCTGGTAGTAAAATTTTCTACTCAACATTATGTAAGCTTATGCAGCGTTCACATCGGTTGTCAGTAACTTGAAAATCTACATATGGAAATGTAAATTTTTGAATTTGAATTCAAAAGACAAATAAGAAACAGAAATAAAAAAAAATATAGCCATGAAAATTTTCTACCTCAGATTTATGCATTATTCATAACTAAAAAGGAAAGTATTTTTTTTCTCAACAACTAGATTTTTTTCTTAAAAGAAAGTTTTTTTTTTGTTTTGCGATAAAAATAATTTTTTAGATTTCATTTGGATTCAAAATGAATTAAAAATTTTCTCTACTTCTGCAGAAAGTAATATTTTTTTTCTGTTTAACAAACTTATTCTAAACATAAAGAAACGCTGCTGTTAATCGTTTTTTCCCTTCACAGTTAGAAATTTCTCGGTAAAAAAAATAGTTAAATAACAATTAATTTAATTGTTATTTTACCATATTCAACCAAAACAGTAAAATAAAATCGTAAAGAAGAAGGTATTCAAACCGTTAATAATATAAAAAAATCGTTTGTTGATTGTTTTAACTCAATTCCGGATTTTTCACTAATTGTGGGACAATAAGAACTATAATTTTATAAATCAAAATTTCCGGTGAAACGTTACCTTTTGAACGGAAAAATTACCAAATGAATGATTTAAATACCGAATATTTAAATTTCATTAACAATTTTTTTTAATCAAAAAATGTCATTCTCATACAGCCATTTTTTTTTTCTCCGTGTATGTAATTAATCGTAAAAAAATGCAACAAAATTTTTATTTTCAATATTTAATTATTCATATTTCATCGATTAACTAATAATTTATTCATCTCTACACATTAAAGTAACATCTTTATAGACTTAAAAATTCACAGCTCCTGGCAACTTTCATAGTATTAAAACAAACACGGTTGTTAGGATCTGAGAATATGCATGTAATAGATTATATATATTTTTTTATTTAAAATTGACGCAAAAGAATAATCACCTAATCTTTCAGTTAGATCTTGTTACCGGATAGAGTAAATCGTTCTTTTTTACAGCTTTTACAGCCCACATCTTTTCTGGGGTCGAAAAGAGACAGCTAAAATGCGTAATTCAATCGCCACAAAAATCGATCACCAAAAGGGGAAAGAAAAGAAACTTTTTTTTTTATCGTTCTTTTTCTGTGGTGTGTCTCGAATTCATGTTTGTGTTACGTCATGATTCTATTACGACGTTGAAAAACTTTCATGATAGTTTTTATTTTTTTTTCCATCCATCCGGATTTGTTGTATATGTCCATCGGAATATGCAAATATTTTGTGTAAAAATCTAAAGGTAGCATTGAAATGTCAAAAAAATGAATGAAACAATTAATCCACTTTTTAATATAATGTAAAGGGTGTTCTGTAACTACTGTCCCTAATGTATACTTTTATAGGACAAATTTGAAAAAAGGAAGAAAAACAAAAACGTGACATAAATGAAAAAAATATATATCATTCTCTAGTAGCAGACGAATTTAAAGTATTGCTTCTTTTAAGTACAATTATGAATAAACACATTTTTTGTTTAGAATTTTCGTGTGTTTCACGTGTTGCTCATTGGTTTTCATACTTTCCTTCTTTTTTTCAAACTGATTTTTCATTTATGTTTTTTTTCTTCTTGTTGGTTCAAATCAAAATATGAAATAAGACGAAAAACTTTGTGGAGAGATACATCAAAACAATTTAATATAAATGAATAAAAAATTGAGTTCAAGTAAAACTTTATGTGCTATTGGAACAACTATCAAAGTAACTTAGCTATCTTATTTCATTTCGAAGTTACAAAGCACTCAGTAAAATTTTTTAGGGTATCTCAAAAATGGTCTAGTTTTTACACTAAAGAAGTCTAGTGGAACATCATATATAACTCTTGAATTTAGGTGTTTAACTACACCAAGAATGTTACTTGATGTAAAGTAGCCGCCATACTTTTTATTATTCGGTAACACTAAAATTTATAACAAGAGTAAGAAATGATACATATGCAATATAGAGTGAAAATCATTAATTTAGGATATATACATACAATATTTCTTAAAATAAAATCTGTTTGTTAATCAAACATATACACAACACAGATTAAATATTAATATGAGTTCGAACTAGACTTAACAAAACAGAAGCGGATAAAAATAAAATATTATAAAGTTATTTACTGCATAAACTGATATATTCATGCAAGTCTTCTTATGAGAACATAATTAATTTTATTATGCATCTAAAAATTTACATGCCTTTTTACAACAGTTTACTTCTATGGAATGTTTTTGTTTTATTTTTATAACCATCGCTGAACAGGGTGAAAACCACGAAAATTTCCCACGGTTAGCCTGACGGCAAGGGGACTCTAACCCATGATCCGTCTACCACTGAGAATATTTTGAATTTACGACTACTAATGTTCAATACCGTAGCCTTATAATTTTGAACCCAATCCACAAGAACTCCTGGGCCAAGTCTTGAAAGAAATCTGCGTTCGCGGAGAACTTTATGATGGAACTAACCCGCATTTGCGTTACATGGAGAGGAAAACCACGAAAACCCCTAACGGTTAGCCTGATCGCAAGGGGACTCTAATCCACGATCCGACTAAAACTGACGATATTTTATTTCGGCACTGTGGTCGGTGCAAGCCGGATCCGGAATTTGTATCGACTACACATCGCTGGGGTTCGAACCTTGTTCACCTCTTTGGAAGGCCCCTGAGTCACCACGGCTCCTCTATAGAATGTTTAATAATTTGCGAGGTGAAATCAAACTTTCACCTTCTCTGCTCAGTTGTAAATATGAAATATCAATTATCTTACAATTTCCAAAAGCATGCTAAAAATTGCGAAAATAATTTACGGATCTTGGTGTAAGCTTCTCCATTTTTCGTTTTTTTATATTTATTTTGAGTTTAAATTTAACTACATCCTTTAAAATGTGTATGAATGTTTTATTTGGCACTAACTTGAAAAAAAAAACACAATTTTTGTAGTTTTTCAACATCAAATTCGGATGGAAGTTTTACCACAGTTTTCCCAGATAATCCTTACTTATAATTCATTATTTAAAAAAAAACAGATTAGCAAGATATTAATTTCACAGCTTGTTTTATTTATTTAATTTAAACTAAGTTATTTTCTTAAATATGGAAGGTTTACATACCTTTTTGTTCTCAACAAACTACTTTTTTAAAATATCTCACCCGATTCAATGAATTCAATTTTTTTTTTTCAGTTTACTTATATATCAAGCAAAAAGAAATGTAAGTATGTGGGATTACTATAAGTGGATCAATTAACGGGATTAGTCGGTTGAAGGAAAAAACAAGTAAACAAACCCTGTATTTCTTTGGTAAAGTAGAGTGCGATTTCTATCAAGTATTACATTTCAAAGCACTTACAGAAAGCTCAGCGGGTATAAATGCATTTCTAAGGTTACCCTTAAGTATTTTTCTGAGAAAGTACGGCACTAAAAGCACGCTTCTATAGTGGTCAGGAATAAGATCAATATAGAGTTTCCGAACTATTTGGTGGTCAGGTGGTTCTTCGATCCAAAAATTCACGAATGTATTCTACAGTTCATAAATCATATAAAAGAATCCATGCATTTTAAAATTTATAGGTCTTTGGAGTTTAAGTGTTCGATTTGATTTTAATCTTCGAAAAATAATACAATATAGATATTTTATCTGAATTTGCGAAATAAAATCATGGAAATTTGAAATAAAATGCTTTTAAAACTGATTAAATTTAGTGCTAAATAAAGGGTTTTTTAAACTTCATAAAATGATCTTAAAACACTTCTAGATTTATAGACAGAATTTCATTGTGAAACATGCTTAAATTTTATCTACTGTGTATTTTTTAACTCTTTATGCAGCCTTTTATTTTAGTAATTTAAATATATCCATTACAAATTTAAGTTGGTTGTATGGGAAGACAACCTTAGCTATGAGAATTTTAATTATGACAATTTTAACTATGTTCATTAACTATACCCATTTCAGTTGGAAATAGGAAAAGACTATCTTAGATAGAATAATTTGAACTATAAGCATTATAATTATAAGTAGATAGTATGAAAAAACAACCTTTTATGACAGTATTAGCTAAATCCGCTATAATTTTTAGTTAATGGTACGCCATAACCACCTTAGATATGATAATTTTAACAATACCAATTGCTATTTTCAGTTAATGATTTGGCAATACAGACGGGGAAAAACATTCTGGTTAAATTACTGCACTGCCTGGTAATGGCAGTTTTGGTAAAAAAAAAAAAATAATAATAATTCTGTTATTGAAAACCAAAATATGCGGTCTTTAAACCATTCATTTTAACCGTGATGACCCAGTGGTTAGAGAATCGGACTCCAATCAGGTGAGATAGGGGTTCGATCCTCGACTCCGCTACAACCCACCGAGTACATTCGATATACGTGCTCATAAAATATGTGGAATCGAAACTGTTGTGGCCGGTCACTGTGTATTACCAGAGGTGCAGGAATCAGAAAAAATTTTCTTCCCCTTCACATCTATGCCTGAATTGAGGAAGTGGCCTCATGAATGAGTGGTGCTGCCATCTATCCGAGGGGTTCTGAGCCAAGACGTACTTTCACCCTAGCAGTGCTCTCTTGCAAACGAAAAGGCACACCTTCCTGACTTAATTCGCCAATAGCTGGAGAGCTTGGCATATCCAAGTGCCTTTAGAAACAACAACACAAAACTATTCATTTGGTAATTTTTTTCGTTTATATCATAATGGTTTACAGGAAATTTAAGTTTTTAAAATTATAGTTCTTATATTTAGTGAAAAGTACAATACAAAAATTAATTTAACATAATAGATGGTTTTTATGCCATGCTGTAAGGCATGATAAAATTACCAAATTTTACCACATTTACCACGAATTTTACAGTTGAAAGTACTGGCACACTGAGCTCCAGTACTTGATTTGATTACCGTAATTTGATTACCGTAATTTGATTTGGAATTTTTTACAGTTCGTAATGTCCAACGACCGAGATGATTACTGTGCTTTTCTTGTTATTTATATTAAAGACTAAACTTGCAAAACGAAACAATTCGTCATGCTTCAAAGCCTTTTTTATAGTTTATTACAAGTTCAAAGTGAATCAAAATTATATTTAAATGAACATTTAGTAAGGAATTACATATTAGTTTATTTAATATTCAAAGAAGTTTTAATACGTTTACATAATTTTTGAATATTATTTTTCTATACAATTTATGAATGATAAATAGAAAACTATGCATCCGAGCGAAAATATTATTTTCTTTTATACTTCGAATGGAATTGTATCTAAACATGGAAGGAAAGAGGTTTTGACAAGTCAGCAAACTAGTACTAGTCAGAGATTTTTTTTTTTTAACCAAGCTAAAATATTGATAAGAAATTGTTCTGCTGAAAGTTGCATTTTAGATGAAGCTAAAACCGACGAATAAATTATTCCTTCAATTTTAAACTTTTTCAGCTGAACTTTCTACCCTCTTTTAATATCAATACACTATTCTATGAGCAAGATATATCAGCAAGAAGAATGTATTCATATAAAACCAAATTTTTTTACAAATTAAATTTGCAAAAAATTCTAACCAATAGCTCTAAAAATCTATTACTTATAGTAACTTAACAATTCACATATAAAAGAATAATATCTGATACCCACAAAACACTATTGCAAAGCACGTAAATGAGTCATTTTTCTTTAGGTTATTAAACGTAGAACAATAATTATTCATAGAGTCATGATTCATTGTCATGATTCATAGCGTCATGTGACGCATTAAGAATTTTTCTTGTTGAAAGAAAAAATCTAATGCAATTTATTACTAAGAGTTACACACATGCTGTAAGTAATTTTCAAAATAATTAAATAAATAAAAATCAAACTATACATGTTAACACGCCTATGAGGAAGTTTCAGTTATGGCAAAAAAATAAACAGGGTATAATTTTTACTTCTAACAAGGTGACTTAAAGACTGAGATTTCAGTTAGAGTCAATCCAATTTTTAAAAAAATGCAATATTTAAGATATAACTTATACATTTTCCTCCTTAAGTAGTTATAATTAAATTCGTTTCTAACCTTGCTTTTAAATAATTTAATAAGTTAACATCCGGCATAAAACATACATTGTTCGTGTAGCTGTTGTATCATATTTGCGTGGTTTTTTATTTTTATTTTTTAATTTGATGCACTCACTGCAAAAGGAATGTTTAACTTATATTAATTTAGCTATTCAAACTTCCTCCACTTTGGTTTGGGTCGGAATTTGATTCCTCTTATCCGATCGAATAGCACTTAGTGTGATCGTGTCGATCAGAATCTACAAGGATATAATCATAGTTAAAGTTAAAGTGTTTAATTCAACTAAAATCTGTATTGGTTGACAAATGCTCACTAAAACTTGGTATGTAAATTATGTAATCGAGAAATTAATTAGCAAAAAATAAATTTGTTCAAAACGTATAAAAATCATTTAATTTCCGAACGGTGAATCACTAAAATCAGTAATTTAGAAATTCCTCAAAAATAATTTTTTATGTATCACAAACATGTACAAATATCATTAACTTTCTGCTTCTTCAACATAATTCTTTTAGGCGTTATTGTAACTTAAATGTGCACAAGTATTGTACATTTACTATAAGTTCGTCGTGGTAGCCCAGTGGTTAGAGTATTGGACTTAGTTCTATGGGACCGGGGTGTGTGGTCGGCTGCTGAACAGTACCATGGGTACAGAAATTTTCCTGACACTTCAGATCTATGTCTAAATTGTGAAAGTAACCTCACGAATGAGTCGTGCTGCCATGTATCCGGGAGAGGGGTTCTGAACTAAATCGCCTTTTCACCCAAGTGGTACTGTCTTGTCAACACGAAAAGTGCTCCTTCCTAACTTAATTCACAAAGTTAATGGCAGGCAAGTCCAAGTGCCATCATAAACAACACAACCATAACTTAAACCAAAAATTTATACAATATTGGTTTTTTTATAAATTAATAAAATTAAGGATCTAAACATAACTTCAAATAATAATATTTAAATATAAGTTACAACTTTAAAAGCCACTACAGACTTTTTTAAAAACTACAAAAATTCTAGTCATAATTCAAAATTCAGTCAAAATTCTAGTCATAAAATAAGTGTCTCTAAAAACAGAATTATACAAAAAGAAACAATTATATGTTCCTTCAAAAAATGTTTTATTTACTCGTATTATCTCCAACTTATACTTTATACATATCTCCAACTTATAACATAAGTACAATTAACAAAATCCACAAATGCTTATAAAATGAGGAGGAAAAAATTTAACAAAAGAAGTATAAAGAAAAAATCAGTAATTAAAGTAAGATATGTCTCGTGACATCGATAAAAGCTTCTATTCATAAAGTAAAACCTTTTCAACTCGTTGAAAAAGTCGAAAAAGTTTTGTTACGGGAGAGGGTAAAGAATTGAACTCGGGGCGTTTAAGAATTTCTTATTCAACTTAATAGATAATGCTTTTCATGAGAATAAAATCTCTTGTTAAGACATGGTTATGGACCGGTTTATTTTATGTCGTAAAAAAGTTGACCTTGCAAAAGTATCAGTGAAAAATGGATGTAGATAATGCAATTTAACTTCAGTTTTGCCTGCAAGTGTTTTTTTTTTTTTTTTGTTTTTTTTTTGTCAAGTATTTTGAATTTTTTATAAAAGAAAAAAATAAGAAGGAAAAGCGTTCCGCAGATAATTCAAGTTACCCTTACGATTCTAGAATTTTTCTTTAAAATAGATTTATATTTCTTAAATGAATACCTAAGAACGAAGTTTAGACAGATTACAGTAAAACGTTTCTTAAAATGAAATTTTATTCGAAATGTAAAACAAATAACATTCAAAATATTTTCCATAAAATTAAGTGGTTGTTTTCTTATAATGAATTAAATGTTTATCTTTTCAAAATTTGTCTGTTTTTTAAAACAAATGGAATTGGAAATTAGACCTTTTAAATCAGTTAAAACACTTGAAGGAAATGGAAAAATAACAAATAATGTAACTACCTTCGACTTTTTTGAGTTAAACAAAAAAACTGACGACTGCTTCATATACTAACTATAGAAGAGAAGCAATTGAAAATTGGAATTTTGAATTAGATGAAATACTTAATGGGAGTGAAAGAGTAACAGATAATGTAACTACCTTCGAATTTTAAGAACTATTAAATCCTTTGTATCCTACAGATGGAAAAAAAAAATTTAAACAATGCAATGGACAACGATAAAGACTTGTATAGTGACCATATTCCCAAAACTATAACCATACATATAGACATAATATAACCAAAGTATCATTAGTTTGAAATGTTGCAGCAATTCGGAAGCATTAAAAGACGTTTCTTAAAGATTGAAAATTTGCCTGACTCAATTTTTAACTTTTTTACAAGTTTTTTATTAATATTTAACATTATGAAATACAAATAGGTAGTAGAATTGAGTCTCAATTCTACTACTAAAGTTTAGAGTAACACTTCATATTTTCTAATAGGATTAGCATTTTCTTTTCGAATACGCGAGTACTTTCTATAAAATTTTTATTTTCTATTTTAATACGTTGAATTCTTTTATTGAACTAAGTTCTGATTTTTTACTTTAGAACTTAGATTTCTTAAAAAGAATATGGTTTACTAAGTAAACTCATTAGTTTTAAAATATTGCGTGTCATCATTTAGTTTACTATGTAAAACTAAGATAAAATTATTTTATCATCTTTCTTTAAAAAATAAATAAATAAATAAAAACGAGTGATACTGTTTTATTTTAAAAACCTCTCATTTTAAAGAATGAAGATTATTATTTTTTCATTTTTTTTAAAAGGAAATTTCGAATAACTTAATTTTTTTTGGAGGGGGGATACTATTTAAATTATTACTAATTCAAATTATTCTGAAAGAATCACATTATCGAATTAGATTTTTAAATGAAACAAATTAAATAATCTAATAAATAAATATAAATATCTTATTGCTAAAACAAGTCTTAAAAGTATGTAGCGTATTTTTATATACATTTTTCATGTTAATGTTTATTTTTTAATAACTTGCTTGCGATTTTTTAATGACGATTTTTTTAACGATTCATTCAATAAACAATCAAGAAGTAATTACGCAAGTTATTTAATGATAACTCCTCTGCGCTTTTATTTCTTACCATCTTTTCAAAATTAAACCTTTTTTTAAATTTAGTTTGACCTTTACGTTAAATTATTCGAAACTAAACAAACTTTAATTCCTTTTTCTTATTATATTCTCCTATAAACATTTAAAATAAAAAGTTTCAGATTTTAACCCAGTAAACAAAAGCATTTTCAGACGCAACTTTTTATTATATTTCGAGGGGAAAAAAATATTGCATACACTTTCATCTTTGTATTCAAAAACTCCCCAGATTGCTTAACCAAGCTTAGAATTTATTCAAAAATTAGGTTAGTGCTATAAAACTGACCAGTTGCCCTCAAGGAACTCCATCTGAATATTAAGAGGTAATAAAGTTAACTTTTACCCGAAAGTATACTTTAAAGATGAAAGAGTTTCAATTCACGAACGTCACGTACAAAAGATGATACGTGCAGAGATGAATGCAACTGAAACATGAAAAATAATTCAATACTGGTTATTTTTATGTAACAATGATAAAAAAAAACAAAGATTGTAATGCAAAACTCTTAATTTATCTCTGAGAAAAAGAAGAAAAGGTAATTTATGACTAGGAATATGCTTTAGGCAAGTTCTCAAATCACACATTTTATTAGACAAACATACCGATGAAGAGGAACACGAATTCAAATTCCTAAGCCTAGATTTAAAAAAAGTTTGTTTCTGTAGACATTTTTTATGTTTGGCCCCTATTGTAGATATGTTTTTATTTCAGAAGTTATTGTTTATAACTTGTTAATTAGTTATTAACCTTTTTATACGAAGTAAAAATAAATTTTGAAAAGTCATCGATCATTTTATTTAAACAAACTCAAAGGAATTATGCATATTAATTGCATTTAAAATATAAGAAAACATAAAATTTTAAATAAAACAAATCAAAATTGTTTATTTAAAATATAATAAGACTTCATAAAGAAAAATGCAAGCTTCTTTACTAAGAAAAAAAAAGAAAAACACTGTATAAGTTTAGAATAAATCTATTGCAATTCATTTTTAATCACTTGTTACGCACTGGGTGCTTATGAAGCAGATCCCTGCGCCCCTGGTGTTTGATCCCTGGTGGTTGAAGCACATCCATCGCCACATTTATTGGTACGAGTTTATCTTATAAGTAAAAGCGGTCGGTGCGCAATACTGACTATATTGAGGTTTGAAGCCTAAGCATCTATGACCTTTCTTGGCTATAATGGGTTGCTGAAGGAAATCATTTGTTGTATAAATAACCAGTATCCGTGATTCATGGTTCTCTAGCCAAGTATCATGGGAATCAGGCCATGCAAGGACAAATAAATTTCTTAAAAGCTTGCAAAAGATAGACCAGGGTGGCCCCTAAGGTATTTTGGTAGGTACCCCATTACACCAGGTACCTTTGGGAATAAGGCACCTTTTAGTAGATATAGAGTACCCCAGTTTCTTTTTAAAAAGACAAGAGCATTTCAACATTTCTTCAATTATTGTTTATAGAGAAAAGGTAACTAAATTACCTGTAGGAAACTATTGTGTAACTGAAAAGTCAGTGATTCGTTTAACCAAATTTTTTCATTAATCAAATCAAATAAAATACCATAGAATTTTGAAGACTCTAAAATATTTCTTATTGATTTAAATATGATCATGTTTTAGGATTTCGGATGTCCGATTGATCTACGCACAATGTGGGAAAAACCACACTTCAGACTTTCTAGACATAAGTGTTATTTAAATAAAGGGAAGAAGGCACAATTTTGTTGAATGATTGAATTCTAACAAACTCTCCGTAAAAAATGTGTCCTTACACAATGTGGAGCTTTTGGGTTATGTAACCTTTAGTTTAAAAAACTACCTTTTATTTTTAGAATTTGTATAATATAAATTTTTTAATTGGAATTGTTAATTAGAATCAGGGTCAAAACACGTATTCGAAACTCTAACTCTATCGTACACTGCAACAGTAGACTACAAAAAGAGAAATATCTCCATGACTACATACAAACTATTATAATCATACAAAACAAACTTCTAATCGGGTAAACAATGCAACTACTAATAATCGGGTCACAGTAATTTAAAAATCCTCCTCATTAAAATCTTTAAATATTGTCCATTTGAAGTAATATATTACATTCGAAGTTTGTAATACTATATTACAAACTCTGTGAGGGAAAAAAAAAAACAGTTACAAATAGTATTCTGAATGACTTACTAGTGAAGACAATGTGTTCCATCCGTATCCGAGAGCACAGCACATACACGTGTAGGACACTTACAAAAATATTTCACAGAAAGAAGAATACCGGTCAGATCTTCAATGTGAAATCGAGAAGTCTTGCTACCATTCACCTTGCGGCACCGATGGAGGCTGCATACTAATGACCACTTTCACTTTCCCTCCCCCCTTTTCCTTTGGCGAACGAAATGGGACATTTATGTAACGTTACCGTAAAGATTGTGGGTTAAACACGCGGAATGATGTGATAAATATCACACAAGTTGTAACGTTTTTATTCCATGCACCTCTTGCAAAAGAGATGGCACCTGCAAGCTTGGCGACAGTGGTAATCGATTAGAGTTCCAATAGCAACACCGTTGTATGACTCAGACTCTGCATGATTAGGTTCAATTATGAGAGTTAATTAATATAAAGGGAGTTAGATCATGTTATGATCCGTTGCATGAAAATAATGTAATTATCAGTTACTTTCATTTCCCCCTTTTTTTAAATAAATTAAAAAAGGGATAGCGATACAGAATACAGGATATCTTGACGCAGATGTGTATCAAGATTATAATAAAGCAGGATAATATAAAAATATTAAAAATTACCCAGAAAAACAAAAATATTTAAGAGCTTACAAAACACAATACGTAAGTATTTCAATACTAAACTGGATAGCTTACATTCATAAAGAATTTGCAAGATTTAGTTCAAGTAATTGAGTTACATCCTAACAAGAAACATGAATAAGTTCTGCCCGGTAAAGTTAATAAAATTGTCTGATTGTCTTGTCTTTTTTTTTCTTTTTTTTTAATTAAACAGGTGTGTACAAAAATATAGGCAAATGTTACAAAAAAATTTAGGAAATAATAAAAGTTTCCTAGATTCCTAAAGAATCTACATGATTTAATTCAAATAATAGAGTTATATTCTAACAAGGGAATTGAATAAATTATGATTAATAAAATAATCTGATTGTTTGTTTGTTTCTTTAAGCGGGTGTGAAAAAACACATAAGTAGACGTTATAAAGATTTTAAAGAAATAATAAAAAGTTGTTTAGATTTATAAATAATTTGCATGAATCAATTTAAATAATAGAGTTACTTTCTAACATAAGAAATGAATAAATTCTGCCCCGTAAAGTTAATACAATTGTCTGATTGACTGTTTTTTTTTTTTAATTAAAAAGAGTTGTACAAAATTATAGGTAAATGTTTAAAAGGTTTTTAAGAAATAATAAAAAATTGTCTAATCTCATTAGGAATCTGCGTGACTTAGTTCAATTAAGTGGATTAATTAATTTCAAGAAAGTTTAATCAAAGTTGAATTCAATTGCTCGAAAATAACTCACTTGTCCGATTATTTTATCATTTTTAAATCTCATTTAAGAAACATTCATGCTTCTTAAAAGTCAAAATTCATTATTTAATTCATCAAAGAATCTAAACTTTAAAACAAAGAATCTCTTTTTGAATTTCCGTTCAATTAGTTAATCGGTTAAATTTAATTTGTGAAAGAGCGATTAAAATTGCAGAATTTTTGTAAAAACAAATTACAAATTTTAAAAATAAGTATATTGAAGAACGATAATTCAGTAGTAAAGCCAATTAAATTTTCTAAATGAAAAATTCAATTTTCGGTTCAGATACTTCAGAAAACAATAGAAAAGTTTAAAGTGATCGGTCAACAGAATTAACTACTCTTGTTTTTTCCCTTCATTTTGTCTCTTTTAAGAACCAACATAAAGGACTAATTTTTACGTGTTAATGGCTCAAGGATCGATAAAAGCTTTAACATGTCATTTATCACGTTGCGAACGCCGGTGACATTAATTCCCTCTACACTGAGTGCTTGTGACAGGAAATATTTTTAGACCTAAGTTTTTAAGCCCGATTATACTTTTTTTTTATTTATAAATTAACACAACTTAGAAAATTATCCCTCGTCTAATAGGAACAAAACTGTTAAGATTATTTTTAAGGTGTTAGGAAAATTTTTAAAAGTTAATATTTTTAACGTCTCATTAATTTTTAACGAAACGCGTTCCGGCTCGAAATTATTTGTTTAAACTGTATTTAAAAACTAATATTTACATTTTTATTTACTAATGCAAATAGTCGATGCAAATACCCGAAAGAATCTCTGTTAGAATTTTTTCTTGTTTTTAAAAACTTTCAATTCCAGGATCGTTTTTATTTAATTTTTTTTTTAATATTTTGTTCTACTTTTATAAAATGTATTTTTTTTTAATAATAATTAAAAAAACTTTGCATTTACGTTACTTAAACGCACTCTGTATGACGGTAATAAAAAATTTTAAACGCAGTTTGGATTTTCAGAACATTAAAACATAATTACGAAATTCGATTATAGCACAATTAACGCTGAGAAGTGTCTATGATAAATTTCATTAAAATGTTAATATTTTTAAATCTTTCAGAATGTTTTATTTTTTTCATCACTGCAAACATGCGTTTTAGGACCATTAATGCTAGATTACAAAAAATGAAGATATTTTGCAGTTGCTTAAGCCTTTGATGCAGAATTTTCATTAAACACATTTTTTATACTTTTTTATTATTATTTTGTATTTATTCAGGTCAAAATAAGTGAAAAATATAATATTTAGCACTTTAATAATTTATAGTAATTAAATACAGCGTGAAACATCGGTGTCTTTTTTGCGTTAAAAGTAAAATCTTCCAAACGCGGCTCACTTCTAAACAATATTTTTTTCAAATTTGAACTTGTTTTCAGTTATTTAGATCTAAGATAAACAGTTATTCAGCATTGAAATTTCTTTAATTTACGAAAACAATTATAAATAAATTTTCGGATAAGAATGAAAAAAAGTTCAAGCAACTCTTTTTGGATTTTATATTTTAGTTCAAACATAATTCTGATAATCTAACGTATTTTTAATGACTATTAGGCTGTTTTTATAATTAAAAAATACCAAAATGTATTTTTTCTCGTTACTAGTATTAGAGCGTCAGAAAAAATATATAAAAGGGAACACCAGTGTTCCATCTGCGTCAAAGAGTTAAAGGCGATTAAAAAAATCTTTATTTATTAATACTTTTTAATTAGTAACAAAAACTTCAAAGAAATATCTTTGAAACATAAAATTCCTGCTTTTTTTAAACACTATTTCTTCCGATTCAGAAAAGGATGCAAGCATTCGATATATAGTCAAATTTAAAAATATCCATACTTAAAATGCTAGATGTGCATTCGTGTTATATAGTTTTGGAAAATTTTAGTCTTAAAATCGAAACATTCAATATATATAAAACTTTAAATGAGTTTTAAATACTACTTTATCAAATCATAATTTTTGGCGAAACTAATCTCATAAAAATGGTTAAACTGCTAGTGATTATTGAGTGTAAAGTCAAATAAAATATGTTTGAAATACTTATGAAATGCTACTGTATATTTTTTTGCACTATCAGAGCAATCAATATGTTTTTAAAATATCTCGAAACGTTGTAAATTTTACGCCTATGACAATCCAAAAACAAGACGATTCCTATGGAACTTCTAACAAAAGAGTTGTTTCAAGTGCATGAAATATCAAAGATACCACGCTATAATGGTTTTATTCATAAACGACTTTTATCGATTTTATGAACTTTTAATCGAGTCTACTGAAAAAAAAAAAAAAAAAACTCATTCTCTAGCGTGCAGAATCTCATAATGGATCACGAAAGTTGTGTTCTCGTATAAAGCTGATGAATAACAAAAACATCATCTGAAAAAAGATTAGCCTTTTTTAAATTCACCTAAACTTAAAGACTATATTCATATGTGAATATTCTCAACGCATGTAATAGCTTTTGCTGTCTAAAAGTATGCAAATATAAGGGTTTGACAGAAATTTAATCGAAAAGGTAGTTTAATTTTATAGTATCAAACACATTTTTATTTTTTTTACACATTACCCGAATTTATTGAACGAAATAAGCAATAATCTCGGTCTTGAACGACACGTTTTATTTTAACTACTTTTGAAATAGTGGAACAGTAATTAAATGAAATCTTATTAACTTGAATTTTTTTTTACCAGAATATAGTAAATTACCATAGAATATCATTTCATTACCATAGAATATGTTAATTTTACTAGAATTTTTTTTCTTCGTGTCTAGTTTCTTTGAAAAAGAAAGAATTTAAAAATATCCTATGTGAATTTTAAGAAAAAAATATTTAAATACATGGTAACATACTAAAAACGTATATTTATTTAAATAAGCTGAGAATGATACTAAAAATGTATTTTTATTTAAATAGAAGATAACGATATTAAAAATTAATTTTTAATTTAAATAAGCTGTGAATGATATTATAAATGCACTTTTGTTTAAATAAGCTGAGAATGATACTAAAAATGTATTTTTATTTAAATAAGCTGAGAATGATTCTAAAAATGTATTTTTAGTTAAATAAACTCAGAATGGTGCTAAATTTGTACTTTTACTTAAATAAACGGAGAATGATAGTAAAAATGTATATTTATTCGAATAAGCCGAAAATTATACTAAAATAGTATTTTTTTATTTAAATAGCTGAGAATGATACTAAAAATGTATTTTTATTTAAATAAGCTGTGAATGATATTAAAAATGCACTTTTATTTAAATAAGCTGAGAATGATACTAAAAATGTATTTTTATTTAAATAAGCTGAGAGTGATGCTAAAAATTTATCATTATGTATAAAATAGGGCAAATGGAAGCTGTTCCTGGTTTCACAATCAATTTTAGGTCAATAATTGTATGAAATTAGAAACGTATTTTTAGCTTATTTACAAAAAAATATGTAACTGAAATATGTCTTTATTTCATCTCTAAGAAACCTTATATCTTTTATTTACTGTAGACATAGAAAATTAGCTGTAATTCGATTCCAGCTAATTGTCTGAAAACAGATAAAATTAATAATGTATGGGTAATTTTAAAAAATCCGCCATTAACGAAATCAGATGTCCAAAAAATTTTTTAATCTTTAATTATAATTTTTTTGCAAACTAAGATGAAAGAAGATCCTTTAGAAGAAATGAAAACTTAACATATATAATCATTTGATGACTAAGTTGATATACGTCTTGCAAAAAAGAAAATCGTATATAAATTTTCTATTAATTGTTCCACAAATAATGTGATGTGTTTTTTAAGTCCGCATAAGGCTTGGAAATGCAATGAAAATATTATGAACGATTATAAATAATAATCCAAAAAAAAATCCTGCAAATAAAATAAATAAACGAGACACTTTAGGCAACAAACCGGAGAATTTTTACGATCACAAACCAATACTATTTCTTTTATCGAAATGACAAATATAAACTAAATGATATAAACTAAATGATATAAACTAAATGATATAAACCAAATGAAACAAAAATAAAAAGCAGCATCGTATATCATTTGCAGCAATAAAGCTATCTAAAAGATTGAATAACAGGAAATAATTCTTTTTACATCCATCAGTTTATTACATACGAAACAGATTAGAGTCGCTTTGCTCTTAATGCAAGATATCAAATCTGCGTCCGACATCAAATATATTAGACAAAATGTCATGAATGAAGTAATAATAAGACATAGCGTGGACCACGAAAAACAATTAGTATATAAATATCAATGAAATGTCTAAATAATAAAATTATCAGAACTCTAAAAATAAAATATGAGCTGGAAAAAAAAATTTTAAATTGAAAAGAATGCAATTGTTTTTATGGAGATTTAATTTCGTTAATAATTGTTTATAATTTAGGCGTAATAATATCTCCTGCATAAGTATTTCTTTTATGATAAAACTCTCTCTTTTTCAACATAATACATGCAAAACTAAAAGTAAATCAATAATACTAATGATGTGGTTTCCCTAACCATGTAACGCAAATGCGGGTTAGTTCCATCCAAAAGCCCTCCATGAAAGCAAATTTCCCCCAATACTTCATCCCGGAGTTCCCTTGTCTTCTGGATTGGGTTCAAAATGACAAAGCTACGGAGTTTAACATTAGTAGTTGTAAACCCAAAATTGTGTCAGAGACGGTTATAAAATGAAATAAAATAAACAGAATGACTTAGATACTAATTTGATAAATTGTATGACTCATAGTTGATTATATGTATTAAGAGATATTCAACAATTAGTAAAAAATTATATTATAAAAAGTATTATTAGACCATTGCACTTTAAAAAATTCCGGATCAAATTCCAGTAAAACATACTGGCCTTCCGGGGACCGGTATTTTTTGCCATAAAATGCATTTTACCCGAACATGTTACGGAACCAAAAATCCAGTATACCGAAATTTTTACGTAATAATTACCGTAAAAATTACGTAATTACCATAATTTGATCCAAATTTTTTTACAGTGTGCTCACAGAAACATAGGCAATGACAAAACGCATGACCTATCTGTGTTCTTTCCGAGACTAATAATTACCTACGTTTGAGAGAATGATTCTCGATACAAGAACATCAGCGGTAAAAGGAGCCGATGCCATGGAATCCAAATACAATGGATGGATGAAACAGCTGCAATAATGAGTTGAACAAGATATAGAGAGGAAGATATTAACTATATTAAAATAAACCGCATTCTAATAACTGGAAGCATCGGATGAATCGATCCCTTAATATCCAGATTTCAGATCGATTTGTTCCTGAGTTGGATGCAAGCCCAGACTGTCTCATCAAAGCAGTCAGGCCCATTCCCATTAGAGTGCATTGATGAAGACTTTTAAACATTGAAAGGAACCACCTGGAACACATTAGTGAAGAGGAATACGTAAAAGAAGAAGATTGTGAAGAAGACCTTGGCCCATAAAGGGTTGTCGGCTCAATGAAAAAAGAAGAAAGGGAAATGAATAAACACTTTTTTTTTTTTTTAACTAAACAAGCTTTTTAGTTGAATTCATTGTGTAAATTGGGCTTTTTGTACGAATATAATTTAATTGTGTTTCTCAAATAGATTGTTAAACAACAAAAATAAGTAAATAGAAATCAACAATTTTAATACTTTAAAAAAAGTGTTTGCTCAGTTTATACTTAGTAAGCAGATAAGTATTAAAGTGGGGAAAAATAAAAATACTGTTAAAATCTCTCGTAATCGTATTTAATTAGTAAAGTAGATCAAGATGATATGGAATTCAACATTATTGGCCGTAATATGTTTGCAAATAAGAAAAATTAACAAAAAGTTATAAAGATGAGGAAAAGTTTTTATTAAAGCTTAAATTTCAGAAAGTCAATTAGCCTAAGAGTAACGAAATCATTTTTAAAAAGCGAATAAAAACTTTTTATTTAAAAAAAAAAGAAGCAATAATCTGTGTTACGCCGCATTCAAACGTAAATAGAAAGATGAGATCTATAAAGATTTCAAAACTTACAATAATCGAGAGCTGATACGCCATCCCTTTGTTTATAAAATGAATCCATTTTCGCTAAAAATATTTTCTTCAACATTTTCAGCTAATTTTTTCAAGACACGCAAACACAAGCTAAAAGGGAATAAAAACTAAAATACCAAGAAATAACAAGATCCCTAATTAAGCACATCATTTCAAAACTAACACCACCTGTTCTCAGAAGAAGAAGAAATATAAACAAGCATCGCGCAATTCAATAAATGAACACATCCGAATCAAGGCACAATACATAATTGCGATGTTGAAAATTCTCACGCGCTAACAAGCCACAAATCAAACATTTTATCCGCCAATTTACTATCGAAACAAAGACAAAACATAATTTAATTTAAAAATTCTGACTGTTGTTAATGAATGTGTAACACGTGTATGGGCCAAAAAAGAGATAAAAAGAAATCGATTCATCCTTATTTTTCTCACTTTCTTCCGTAGCATAGGAAGTAAGAGAAGAGGAAGCAAAAGTGGTGCTATTTCCGGAATCAAGAGGATGTTAGATTTTTGTATGCATGGGGCATCTGGTCAGATGGAAGTGTTGCAGAACAAAGAAAAAATTGCTCTTGAACATCGGACAATGAATCATTGTAAGATAGAAACATCTTTTCCAAACAAAGGTAAATAAGGTCGGAAAAATAAATACTCGTTCCTCTAAATAACTTTTGATCTACTGTTTGAATTTTTAATAAACAACGTTTTCAAGATGCATATACAGTAAAGAATTTCAGATAAAATTGTGGTAAAAATTGCCGGCACACCAGGTACCGGTACTTTTTACAGTAAAAATTTTTTTTTTACTGGAAAATTTTTCTAAACAAAAAATCTTATGTATCGTAATTTTTACGATAATAATTACCATAAAATCACTGAATCACTCTAATTAAATAAATATTACTGTAAAAATCATGGTATAATATTTTAAGATTAAAATGGCAAGTAGGTTGGTACTTAATTTACATCGCACTAGGGCTGCGCAATAAGCAATTCGCGATGGTCTGGAAAAATATCCCTGAGGATGATCGGAAGACATGCCATCACGATTCTGATCTTCTGTAGAGGGGATAACTGTTCCGCGCTGGTAGCCTACGACTAGAGGTCGTAAGGAGCGTACTGCAAGAAGTGAAACTACAGTAGTCGCTACTTTTTGTTGTGGTTTGTAGTGTAGTGTGCGACTTTTTTAAAAAAAGTAGTGTAGTGAGTAGTGCAATACAAAAAAACAAAAAAACAGTAGTTTGTAGTGATTCCTGGCAACTACTTTTTGTATTAGTTTAGTATTTGAACAAGGTTCTAACACAACTAATTTTTTAGAATTTGATGAGTACAAATCTTCACGGATCTGTCAAAAGGACGCAATTTAAATACCTCTTTGATTGTGTGTTAACAAGAATTGAATATTTAGAGTTACGTATAACTAATATTTAAGCTATCCATTGTGAATAATAGATAATTTTCTTCCTTGGTCACACTTTCTCTTGGCTCGTAAAACATTGATGATATTTCAAAGGAAGGAAACATATTTTCGATGCACTTGATTTATTTGAGGAGATAAAAGAGCAGTAAACACTTAACGAAATTGCAAAGATTTGACAATTTCCTAGCATCTCTTAAAATTAAATATTCGCTGCCAAGAAGGGCATAAAGAGTTGAAGACTAAATGAATGCATTAGAAAGAAATGTTTTAGAATAAGAGAATGGCCCATGGAAAAGTGAATAAATATTTCTAAATAGATCTCCATGTTTAATATAAACCCATTTTTTATTCAAAACCATTTTGAACATTTTGAACGCAAATTAATTTCTCCTGCAAAGTTTAGCGAAGTAGTCACTACGATTCCAAAGTAGTTTGTAGTCACTACATTTAAAAAAGCGTAGTTGTAGTTAGAGTTAACTACATTTTATATTTTATTTTATAACCGTCGTTGAACAGTCGACCCAATTTTATGGGTTTATGACTACTAATGTTCAACTCCGTAGCCTTGTAATTTTGAACCCAATCCGAAAGACAAGGGAACTCCTGGATCGAGTATTGGGAGAAATTTGCTTCCGTGATCAGTCTAATGTGGGGCACTGTAAAAATGGAATTTACGAATGATGCACCCAAAATACCGGTACTTCATATCATAATTTGATCAGGAATTTTTTACAGTGTATATATAATTATTTTTTCTAATTTTGGTTTTCGATATAAAGTGTATATACATATTTGCTTGAAAATTCTTTATGTATCTAAACGCATGAAGAAATTTTTCAATCCTACATAGTTTACTGTACAGATGCTAAAAATTATACGCATAAATGGTTTTATAATATTGAACGAAAAACTTTTACATGAGGACCCAAAACCGGAAAGTAGATAAGGTATAAGTTTTCAAAAGACAGCCTTCACGAAACTTCTCATTGTGTATCTTTTTTTCTTTTAAGTATGCCATAACTGTATCCATTTTAAACACACAACATTTTAAATACACTTTTGTGTTTGTATTCATTAATGAGTTGGCATTTTAACAATTTTTAGTTACTATTTCTAAAATGTGCGCTTCAAAACATAACCTCAACTTAATTAACAATAAGGGTAAGATAGATTAATGAATAGCAGAAAAATTATTTTATTTGCATTTTGCGTGTTATCAGTTAACAATTAATCACTTATATTACTAGTGATTATCGATGCTAAGTAAGTAATAAGATTAATAATGATAACAATACTAAGATTTTTGTGATTACATTTAACATTAAGATCTCAAATAGAAAGGAGTTATAATAAAAAAAGTAGAATTACTAAAAAAAAAAAGCATTTAACGTTTAAAAACCGCTAAATATGCTTGAATGAAAAAACTCCGGTACTGATAATGACATTTCTGGTACAAAAAAAAAATCATAATTCTGTTTAATAAAACCAAAATATACGGTGTTTTAAATCATTCATTTGGTAATTGCCAGTTCATAAGGTAGTGGTTTACCTGAAATTCTGGTTTACAAAGTTATAGATCTTATTACCACATATTTAGTAACAAATTAAAAACTGAAAAGTCAATTTAACCGAATAAATTTTTTTTTATGCCATGCTCTAAGGTATCATTATAAAATTAGCAAATTTTATCTCATATTATGAAATCATATTTTATTGTTAATTTCACCAAAATCATAACCAAAGAGCTTCTGTAAAAAAACTACCTACTTTGGTGCTCCCATAGAACCAAAAACACGGTAAATATTACCATATTCTGAAAGTTTTGACCATACTCTCTTCTCAGTGTATGTAATTAATTTCAATTCTACACTGTTAGAAATTTCTCGGAAAAAATGGTTAAATAACAATTGATTGCATGGCTATTTTACCATATTTAATCAGCACAGTCAAATAACCATAAATAAAATGGTAATCAAACTGTTAAGTTTAAGAAAAACTGTTTATTAACTGCTTTCACCTAATACGGTTAAACAACCAGAATTTTATCGCACCAACTAGAACCACCTAATGAAGCTACTTAGTTCTTCGCTACTGCGTACATATCATAGCCGAGCGGGCTTATCTATCAATCTCATGACCATCAAAACTGGAGTTCGAGTCCTAGTGTTGACACTACAATATTTTCTCTATTCCGTTCAACACGTGGAGAATTCTCAGTGTCCGGCACTCTCCGATGACCATTAACCTACGAAAAGCCGAGCTTCTATATCTAGTTAAAAAAAATTATTACGTTTTTAAAAAATGCTAGTTGTAAATGGTTAAAAAACCGTATAGTTTTGTATTCATGGTTTTATAACGATATTTTTGTAATTGGTTATAATACCATAAAGGAAAAAAAAATTTCTTTTCCGTAAACTTTACAGTTAATCGGATGGACAGACAGCTGCCAGTTATATTACCGTAATTTTAGAAGGAAAATTTTAACAGTGTTGAAGTAGCGCAAAAAATAAGACATTTTTTAGGTAAAAACATCAATTTACATTAAAAAAATATATGCTATCATTTTCATTCCAGTTTTAGCAATAAACTATTGAGCAAATAGCAGTAGGCAATGTTTAAAACAATGAATGTTTCCAAACAATGTTCTCCCACTTTACGTAACATTTAATAAGATCAATTTATACTAAGACTTGGTTAACTATCCAGCTGCGAAAATATCCATCAGTGACCAGGGGTTCTCGAGGGAATTCGGTTACCGAAACACTAATTTCGATTACGGTATTTTCTGCAAAACTTGATTCGTTATCTTGGGTTCATTGAAATATTCTATGTTGATAGTTATTTTATTCTATACGAATAAAAACCTAAAGATAAAAACAAATTTCCATGTCACTAGAAGTTTACAGCTAAATGCATTTGTTTAAAATATAAAAGTAGTAATTTTAACAGCTAGATGTTGCAGTGGACAAATAATGAATTTAAATGCAGTAATAGAGTCCGTTTTAGCTACGATTCACAATACCAAATGAAATTGTCGTTATAGCGAGGTTGTTATAGTTGCCGTTATAGCGAAGTGAAACGGCAAGTGGTCACAGGATATCAGACTAATATCAATAAATATATCACCATTATATGTTATTCTTTAAATAAAATTTATATATGTATAGAAAAATTTTCCTGCCAGAGATTATCAAATGCAAAAATGGTATCTTAATACAAAATAGCGATATACTTTTAAAGTAAATTTACTATCACTATTAAATTTGTAATGCTTGTGGAAAGCCTGTGTGTGTAGTATGTATATATATATTATATATATATATATATATATATATATATATATATATATATATATATATATATATATATATATATATATATATATATATATATATATATATATATATATATATATATATATATATATATATATATATATATATATATATATATATATATATATATATATATATATATATTTATTTTTCAATGGTACAGTGGATTTTCCAAAAATAATTGTCTTTTAATTATTTTTGGAAATTAATTATTTCCCAAAAATTTGTCTTTAAGAAGAATTTGGGGGCCGGGATAGCCTGGTCGGTAGGGCGCTGGGTCCATGTCCGAGAGTTCGTGGGTTCGAACCCCGCCGGCTGAAGACTCACCGTGTAGTAAAGTGACTGATGCACGTTAAATCTGTCGAGTCTCAAAAGTCCTCCATGCTCCCATTACAAATCAATACCTCTGGGGGTACTGGATTGGAGATTGATCGTTCTCTGATTCAGGTCAAAATTACGATCTGTGGATGAATGAATGGGTCCGCCCTATAAACGGGTGTGACGTATGAGTGACTGAAGTCGGATTCTTGGCCATAGAATGGCGCCACTGAAATGATAAGAAACGCACACTCTGCCTTAAATCTGCTCGGTTTCACCAAGCAGGCTTACCCAAGTGGCAAGTAGCATAATAAACAACAACAACAAAGATAATTTGGCCGATAATCGCCCACACGTTTGTTTTACCGAGCTTTTTGTGTTCCCCTTAGAGCATTAAAAAGGTAAATATTACCATACTCTATTATTTTTGACAATACTTTTATCCTTGAATAGTTGGGACCATATTTTCCCAGATTTCGTCTGTCCCTTATATTTTAAGGAACAAGACTCATAATCCGTCGGAAAAATAAAAAGATATGCTTCTTCAGAGAAAGTACGTTTATGTGGGTGATTTCTTAACTTAAAATATCGTCCTGCACTAATTAATTAGCATATTTGAGGTCCCCTCTTCGAACAGTTATCTTTGGGTCCTAATAAATGAAAATCGGATCAATAAATCAAAAGTTTAAGGGTGTTCCATTTTTTTCTTGCAATCTGTACATTTATAAAATAATAACATATCAAAGAAAACAATATGAATACAAAAGAAAAAGATAAATATCATAAACATTCTTTCGATCCGCGACATTACATCTCTATCATATCCAAGGCAACTATTTTTTATCATAATTCTCAATTAAATGTCTGTAAATAAAGTCATATTACTTTACAAATTAGATTCCTCATAACTAAAAATAATTGTATCTTTCGATAATTTAGTTTTCGCAAGGGAGTTGAAATTATTTCTGATTATTTTTGTAATTAGATTTATTTGCAGTTGTGTCTTTCTTCAGAAAATCTAATGGAACAAAACCTTTGTTTTAATGCACAATACATTTGTACTCTCTTGAACTGTTCTCATAAACATAAATGACATATTGTTTTCTCTTTGAAAGTTGAAGGACGGTCAATTTGTGCAATTGTCATTCACCAATTCGAACAAAAACTTAAATTACAATTTTTCCTGAAATGTAGTATAAAAAGCTGAATGGAATTAAGATATCTCGTTTTATTGCTGATTAACAAAAATGTTATTTTAATAAAATACAGTTTTAACCCGTTTTAATGGTAATGGCATCAGTTTCAAAAATTGCTTCAACTAGTATAAATTAATCAGAACGGAATTTTACGAACCAACACTTTACTCAAAAACTGCACAAAACTCACTTCGAAATTCCACAACTGTTAATTTAAAACCTATGTAAGTTTAAATCACATTTCACTTTGAAAAACGAATTTTTTTGTAGTTCAAAATGAACACAGCAAACAAAAACACAACAAAAACTACTTTTGGTTATTAATATTACAAGTAATTCTAAAATTAACACAAACTTTATAGAAGTTTAAATTTGGATCCCGTTATTTTTATTAAAAAAACATTAAAAAAAGCATCTTTCAATTAATGTATTAAAGTATCACTTTATATGTATGTACAGTGCGCAAAATAAAAAGCGTACAATCCTGAATAACTATTGAACTAGTTATCGGATCTCCACATTTTAGGATTCTACCTCAATGGTTTGAGGGAGTGACTTCAAATATACGAAATAATTAATGGAGACGATATTTTAGGTCACAAAATCAGACACAAAAACGTACTTTCTCTGAATAAACATATCTTTTTTTGATAGATTCGGATTTCTAATTCCCAAAATATAGTAAGAGTAATCTGGAAAATATGGCCTCCATAGTTTGGTCAAGAGAGAGGTTCAACGTAATACTAATTTTATTTTTTGTGAATTTTAAAAATATCTCAAGACATTTTTAAGCTAATTACAATATTTTTTGCATATAATTAATAAAATTAGTTTACCCAAATGTAATTCCGTGCAAAAAGTAGCTAATAATAAATATTTATTATTTTATTTAATAATACTCGAAAAAATTTTGAATTGTAAGGTAAATAACTTTTTACATCATTTTAAAGAATGTAACTTTACAAGGCAATATACAAAATTTGAGCTAAATCGGTTAAAAAAAACTCCGGAGAAATCGAATTTTAAAGAAGTCATATTTTTTAGAATTCAATTTCTCAGAAACTGTTGGACCTATTTCTCTCAAACTTTGTATTTTGCAATGTAAATTTACAATTTTTAAAATGATGTAAAAAATTATAGACCTTACAGTTCAAAATTATTTCGACCAATATTAAAAAAAAATAATGCATATTCATTCAAAGTAATATTTTGCATGGAATTATCTTTGGATAAGTGAATATTATAATTGTGTGCAAAAATTTTTCAGTTTGCTTAAAAAGTTCTTGAGATATGGCGAAATACGCAAAAAATAAAATTAACATTAAGGTGTCCAAGATTTGAACCTCTCTCCTGATCAAGCTATGGGGACCATATTTACAGGATTACGGCTATCCCCTGTATTTTGGGGGGCAGAAATTCAAATCCTTCGGAAAAAAACTGTTGGGGTTCGAACTTGGTCCACCTCATTGGACACTGAACGCAACATTCCTTGAGTCACCGTGGCTCTTAATATTCTTTGTTTCAAATTAATTTAATAGAAAAATTCTTTTACATTCATCTCGTTTTGCTTAAATTTCACTCAATTACTCACTAGTTACGATACAAAAATTATTGTATAGAAATTTTTAGGTTGTAGTTTGTATAGTAGCAGGCAAATTGAAAAATCCAGCTCGTGGTAAATGTTGTCAGCATTTCATTTTTTTTCTCCAATGGCAGGCACTGAATTTGAATCTTTGCCTATGAAGATGCCAGAATTGTTGCTCATTTCGCGTTACCCAGTGGGCACCTGAGAAACAAAGTCACGGAGGCGAGCAACATTGCCCACGCCACACTGCCACAAACTCGTGGCCACATTCATACAACAGAGGACAGCACAAAGAGAGAGAGAAACATCCATGCCCAGAGCGGGATTCGAACCTGCAGCCAATGACTTCGCAGTCAGGCGCGCTAACCGCTCGGCCACCTGGCCGGCGTCAGTATTTCATAATACCGGTCTAATTACAAGAGACTACAGTTTTTTTTTTATCTGCCCGATATTTTTAGGCTTAATACAAACAGCTTATATGTTTTTTTAAACTAAGTAAGAAAAGTGTGTAGAATTCATCAGACTGAATTTGCTTAGTCTTATAGGAGCAAACCATATGTAAGACTGTTTACCTTAAAACTTAACTACTATGGGCTCATTGAAAACAACATAAAAGAATTCAAGACTATAAATTATATTTTTTTTAATCAGTCTAAAAGCATGTGTACTCTAAGAAATAAGTCTAAAAAGTACACACTATAATAAGCCAAACTGTAAAAAATTCTGGATCAAATTGCAGTAAAATATTACGTTCAGGAGGAAAATACTTTTTACCGTAAAATACATTTTTAATGTAAAGTTTCAAAGAACAAAACACTAACATATCGTAATTTTTACAGCAATATTTAATACAAAGTCACTGAACCCATTTAATTAAATATATAATATTGTAAAAATTACGGTGTAAATTTTTACGGTATGAAATTTCACGGTGAAAATGGATTTTAAAGCCAGCCAGTAATGACAACTATTTGGTGCGTTTGGAAAATCATCTCCTAATGATATCTTTTCTTTATTCATTCTTTTTTAGATTTAAATACTTAATTATGTGACAAGATGTCTTGCCAGCTGAACCAGCTCACTAGTAGGTACAGTTCCCTTGGGGCCATGTCATAAAACATAACTTTCTTTACATCTAAATTTTAATGTATATAATTTTTTAAGTGAGTAATTAAATTATAATTATGAAAAATATTGCGATTAATGGATTGGGACGTATTGGTCGATAAGCAACAAAGAATGCTGCACTCAGGGTGTTTTTCACCGTTGTTTGATCAGTAATTTTTTACAGTGTAGGCTTATTAGAAAATACTGAAGAATTTTTTATTAGCGTGGTACAATGCGAAATGACAGTGGCTACTTGCTGTGGGGTAGATTATTAAATTCGCTTAAACAACAAATATGCATAATTTATTGCATATATTAGTAAAGAAGACGGGGTAACTCATGGAATAGAGAGCTCGCCTTCCAATGAGTTGAACCGGATTCGAATACCAGTGATGGCTGGTCGCCAAATTCCGCTCCCGGCTCACACCAACCACAATTCTGGCGCAAAATATCCTCAGTGGTACACGGATCATGGGTTAGATTCCTCTTATAGTCAGACTAACCGTGGGATGTTTTCGTGCCATTCTTTTCTATATAACGAGTTAGTTCCATCAAAATTTCTCCCAATACTCGATCCTGGAGTTCCCTTGTCTTCTGGATTGGGTTCAAAATTACAAGGCAACGGAGTTGAACATTGGTAGTCGTAAACTCAAAATTGTGTCAGCTGTTCAACGATGGTTATGAAATAAAATAATATAAAAAATATTCATAAAGAAGTAATATAAGTATAAGGTATTATATACGAGAATAAGATATTAGATAAATACCAAAAAGAAAAAATTTTAAGGGAAAAATATGAATGAAAATATGTATTACTTCTCCCTTTCATTTATATTAACTCACAAACTCATAATCTTTTCTTTTTTTTTTATCTTTGTTTACAAAAAAAAAATTTGAACTCGAACATTTCAGTTTAAAAACTTCCGAGATTCACAAAGACTATGGCTTCATCTTAATTAGCCATGTCAATTCTTTCTCGTGATTCGTGACGTCAGAGGCGATTCATAAAAGTTTTGACATTAAGACAGGGAAAAACTTTTGATTGACCTTGAAAACTGTGTTCGACTGTTTTGTACATTCAGGGATTGTCCTCATACAAAAAGGTAATCATTTCCACTTGTCAAGAGTTTGAGGATGTTGTTTTAAGTTAAGTGGAATTTGATAATAAAAAAACGGCTTACGCTATATGAGAATTATTGGAGGAAAGTTAATTCAAAAATCATAAGAACGCATTTGCGTGTTACATCATGCGTATGATATATGCAACATATTCGTAAATAGAATTTTTTTAATTAATTAAATATTTTTAAATATTTTTTTTCAAAATTAGTAAATAATTCCAGGCTTACGAACTGGAAAATAACTCAAGTTGCTAACGGCAATAAAACTTTTACCATTCGATTTAATTAATATATTCTGAGACTTAAATAAAAGTAATAAGAATAAGTTTAGAAGTTGTTTTGATTGCCTTTAGCTGCTTTTTGATTAATAATTCAATTCCCAGAATTTCAAATTAGAAAAAAGTAATTTTTCAATTTCAGTTGGTTTAATTTCATGTTATTGTGTAAGATATTATTTTCGCAACCTCAACTACTAAAATATTTTACAAGACCCTGCATTTTAAGTCACAAAGCGAAACATTGTATTAATTTGAGCCTCAAGAAATTAGAACCAAGATAATTTGTGCCAGACAACTCATTTCCTATAAGTAAACATTTTGAATTCTATTTATAAATTGTACGAACTAATTAAATTTACTGTTGGATATACTGTAAAATCATGCAGAATAGTCGTCATCTGAAATATATAGTTTTTGGTCATGAGATGGATCTATATTTTTATAAGTCTATATTTTTTAAATATGTTTTTACATCTTTCTTTATTTCTGAAACTGAATTTTAAAATTAAAATACACAACTGAAAAACTCTTTTACTGAAAAAAAATATTTCAATCTCTTTCAATAAATAAAAAATATAGAATAATTATTATTTATATACAAAAACAGCAAAAATGTTTTGAATGATAAAAGATGATATTAAATATGTTTATACGAGAAACTAAGTAGTAAAAAACTGAAAATGTGTATTTTGTATAGGTTCTGCTATATGGGATAATTTAGAAAAGAAAAGGGGGGGGGGAATCTTTTGAAAAATGCAAAAATAAGGATAATAATTTTCCCGGCTACACTATTGAAATAAATTTTGTTTTGAACACAATTTTTAGAAAAGGGAAAAAATGAAAAACAACATCCGAAGCCCTTTACAAAAAAATTTCTTTACCTGTTGTGTAGCACTTAGTAGCATTCCCGGGTAAAGAATATTTCTCCGATGTATTACGTCAACGAAAAATAGGATGTACCAAATTGAAAGTTTACGATCTTCAAATTTCATCAAAGCTAACATAAAAAGTTTTGGAGAAAAGGCAAAAGTTTTAATGAAAATTTAGGATAGAGTATAACACTGAGTATACAAATACAATATGGTAGAAAACATTTGAAAAGTTTTATAAAATAAAATATGTCGGTTCAGTAAAAAAATCATATTTTTCTAAACCCATGAACGTTGAAATAAAAAACTATCTAGGAATTTTGATAATCATCACATTGCATGAAAATTTATTTAGAATAATTTTTAAGCGTAGTTAAGAAATAATCTATGGTTCGAATGAAATAAATTTTTATTTTTATACTGAGAAAAAAAGTTTGGTTAAAAATTATCGGAATATGGTAAAATTTACAGTTTCTGGCTCTATGAGAATAACAAAACCTCAGAAATTTTTACCGAAGCGATTTGGTGATGATTTTGATAAAATCAACAATAAAATATGGTTTTATAATATGTAATAAAAATTTTTAAATGTAGTAAAATTTGGTGATTTTATCATGATACCACTGGGCTTGGAATAAAAACCATTTATTCGATTAAATTTACTTTCAGTTTTGTATGTTTTTACTAAATGTGTAGTAATTAGAACTATATGATTTTGAAAACCAGAAATTCTGTTAAACCGTTACCATATAAGCGGAAAAATTACCTAATGAATGGCTTAAATATCTTATATTTTGATTTTATTAACCATAATTATGCTGCTGTCTATTTTAACAGAAATGTCATTACGGTAATATCACCAGAATTTTAAATTCAGAAAACGTTATTTAAATTCGGTTAAAGAGTACGTTTTTAAAATTTTCAAAATTTTTCAAATGCTATTCCCTTTTTAATTTAAAATTTATTTAAATTAAAATATTCATATGTACCTTTACAAATAAAAATTTTAATTTTTGATACAAAGCTATTTCAGTCAATTGTAAAACAAATTGTAAAAATAATTATCAGGATGTTATTTCGAAATGGTTTGAAATGCTTTATTTGATTCTTTTTAGAAATTTACAAAAATTAAACCCTTAATTTCTACCTCAAAAAAGAACTATATATTTCGGAAAAAAACAAATTTTCCCTTTATTAAGTCTTAGTTCTTTTTGAAATATATGTAAAAATGTACAAATAGAATTTGGGAAAAATTAAAACCGAAGTTTTACTTTTATAAAAAGTCTTTTAGAAACATTATAGAATAAAATGGAAGATATTTAGAATTTATATTCTAATTTATTTTTTTATTTAAAATTAGAGTCTTTTGATGAATTACGTAATTAGGGTATTTATCCCACTTTTAAATGTATTTCATGTAGTCTACAAATAAACTAAAAACATTTCAGGCAATTTAATTAAATACCTCAAAAAATACAAATGACAAAATATTGAAGAGATTAAAAATTGCACCATCCACGCGTGTTAAACCATTTTAAACGCCCCTCATCAAGAAACAAGGTTTTGTTTGTTTTTACATGGTTTACTAAGGCGGTCTAATAATAAGAATTCAAAACTTGAAAACGACTTCAAAAGTATCGAGAGAATTAATGACGATCAGATAAGATGAAGACTTCAAAGCAATTACAGAAGTATGCAGGAAAAATAATTAACAGATCATGTGGAAAAATGTAGCTGCAATTCACCTGCATTAACATCACTTTTGAAAACAAAAACTGGATAGTATTTATTATTATGCAGAATACTTATATAGTCTCTCAACAAATAATATATATAATGAAAAATATTCATTTCCTAAGTACCTGGATAACCAATGTATTCAAATACAACGAAGTCTGCAACTAATTACATACGAATTCATGCATTGAATAAATATTTAACAGATTATTAGATTTAAAACAGTTCATTACAATGTGGAATGTATATATTGGAAAAGTACTAAGCAATTTCATATAGAAAAATACTGGGTAATTCACCTGCATCAGCATCACTTTTTTAAAAAAAAACTAAGCATTATTTGCTATTATGCAGAATATTGATATAGTTTCATAGCATGTGTATGAATGCTGCAAATATTTTAACTCATTTCTTTAGTAACTAAACAACTAATATAATCTAATATAGAAAAGTCTGCAACTAATTTCAAACGAATTTAAACGTTAAAAATATATCTAACAGATTGGTAAATTATTAGCCTTCAATTACTGGAGTATCTATACATTGGAAAAGCATTTAGCAATTATTTTATTGGAAAGAATGCTATATAATTCACTGGCATCAACATCTCTTAAAAAAACTAGGTATTATTAGTTATTATGCGGAATATTAATATACTTTCATAGCATGTATGAATATTAGAAATATTTATGAATACTACAAATATTTCAGTTTATTTCTTAAGTAACTGAACAACTAATATAACTTGATGTAGAAAATCCAGCAACTAATTTAAATATTGAAAACATACCTAGCAGATTAGCAAATTATTGGTGTTCAAACAATTACTGAATTATTCATACAATGGAAAAATACTAGGCATATCATATGGGAAAAGGCAGTGCAACTCACCTGCAACAGCATCACTTAAAAAGAAGTACTAGATATTATTTACTATTATGCGGAATATTAGAATACTTTCCTGGCAAATAATACTTATGAATATTTTACTTTATACTACGAATATTTTAATTCATTTATTAAGTAAATGAATAACTAATATAATCTGATACAGAAAAATCTTCAACTAATTCAAACACTGAAAAAATATCTGACAGATTAGCAAATCATTCGTTTTCAAACAATTACCGAAGTATCTATACGTTGGAAGATTACTTAGCAGATCATAAAGAAAAATTTTGCGTAACTACTTATATAGTTTCATAGCAAATAATCTGAATGAATAATCAAAAATATTTCAATTTATTTCTTAAGCAACTCGATAACTAGTACGATCTAATATAACAAAGCCTGCACCAAATTACAATCAACTACATGCGAATTTATGAACTGGAAAAATACTCAACAGATCAGAATATTAATCGGAAAATGAAACTAAACAACTCACCCGCATACACATTTTGAACCAAAAATTTGTTTAATAAGAACGTCGACATGGTGTGTTCAGCACCCGATAGCATCCAAGACTGCATGGTGATTCTCTGGACTATTGCCAGTTGGAAAAAAAAATTATAGTCAACAGATGAGCTATCCGCAAAGTGTTCCTCGGGCAACCTTGATTAAAACCGTGTAACACCGAAAATGAATTCGAAACCTTTTTCTCAGGGATACGGGTATATGTCTTTTCGCATCAAAACTGTTTGGTCTCTATTTTCCTTCTATCAATTTCAGCTTCTTTTTCTTCTAAGTTCGATGCGGTCAAAAAAAGAACGTGATTTTGAAAGTTTCACGTCATATATTTCTGGATTGGGTGGTCCGTCAAAGATTCTTTTTTTATGTACGCCATAGAATTACGTCAAATCAAGTCAGGCGTAAACCAGGTTTTTTTTTAACTCTTTTGTTTGCCCGCGTCATGCTAAGTGGTTAATTTTTGATTGATAGTCATCTTTATATCAATAGATCCATTTTCTTTTGCGATGCAATTGTTTGCAAACATTTTAAATGTATAATCAAACAGAGATTTTGTGTTGTATTTTTAAAGTGTTTTTATTAACTTTCTTGGGGCAGAGAGGTATAATTTTAGAGCACTTCTTAGATAGTTTGAAAACTTTATACTAAATATTTAAAATGGCGAAGAAAAATATTTTATAAACAAATTATATTATAAATAAATTATAAATATTTTTTTATAAAGTTTTATTTATTGAAAATAATAAATATAATTGTAATTTTATAAATACGTTTTTAATGTTATAAATATATTGTTTTGGTGGTAGATATTTTTTTTTAGCTAAATCATGAAAATGTCTTCAATTTACGTCCTCACAGTTAAAAATAAAAATAATAATATAAGCCCATTTATACCTTAGTTGCACGAAAACGCATAGTAATGACGTTTCTTCAAACATTTGTTAAATTCCTAATGAGGTTGCTGTACTTCACTGTTAGAAATTTCATTCTAAAATAATGGTTAAATAACCAACTACACTCCTTTCGGCCAATTAACCGTAAAGATTACGATAAAGAACATTGTTTACCTTTATGGTTTTTAAACTGTTTAAACTAGTATAAAACCATGAATATAAAACTATACGGTTTTTTAACCATTTACAACTAGCATGCTTTCAGAAGATTAACTGGACATAGAAGCTAGGTTTTTCGTTAAGTAATAGACGTTGGAGAGTGAAAGACACTAGAAACTCTTCATATGCTGAAGGGAATGGAGGAAATATTGTGTTGTCAACGATGGGACACGAACTCCAGCTCTGTCGGTCATAAGACTGAGAGATTAGCCCATTCGGTTATAATATGTACCCAGTTGCGAAAAATAAAGGGGCTTCATTAGGTGAGCCAAGTGGGTGCGATAAAATTCTGGTTGTTTAACCGTTTTATGTGAAAGCAGTTAATAAACGGTTTTTCTCGCTGTTAACAGTTAGATTATCATATTATTTATTGTTATTTGACTGTTTTGTCTGTATATGATAAAATAACGATTAAATAAATTCTTATTTGTCCATTTTTTCCGAGAAATTTCTAACAATGTATAAAATCTAGAGAGTATGGCATCGAATTACATTATCTTTGTATTGACTTTAAATCAGCCCGCGATAGTGTTAATCGTGATTTACTACTCAGAGCTCTTAATGAGCTAGGCATTCCAGAAAAACTTGTGCGACTTATTAAATCAGCATTAACTAACACTTTCTCCTATATAAAGTTGTCTGGCAAACTCACACAATTTTTTGATGTTGTATTTGGTGTGAGACAGGGCGAAACTTTTGCCTGTCTTCTTTTCTACTTGGCGCTGGAATGGGTGATTCGTGATACCGGTGTTAACACTTACAAAAACAGTGCAAATCATGGCAATTATAATTTGGTAATCATCGCACAGACAAAAAAAAAAAAAGCACTGTTAAAAGCAGGTACCGCTCTTAAGAAAAATTCAGAAAAGAGGCGTCTAGTTGTTAACGATGACAAGACCAAATACATGCCAATTATTAAAACACACCTGCAAATTACAAATTTTTAGAAACCGGAAATTCTAAATTCGAACTCGTTGACGATTTCACTTATCTTGGTTCAAATATTAATGCCTTAAACTATATAAGCACAGAAATAAAGAAACTCATTATATCAGCCAATCGATGCCCTCATAGCTTAAGAACATTTCTTAAAGTCAAAATTGATTAAAAGACGAACAAAAATAATGATGTATAAAACAATCATTAGGTTATGGCATAATTGAAAGCAACCATCATTGAAACCTGGCATAATATTACTGTCTTCCGAAATTGGTAAATAACAAGCTACAACGCGAATTTCAAATCATATAGAAATCTGGCGAGTGTTTTGGCTATATAATCATTGGTGGCTTTATTTCGAGGAGACACTTTTCCCCCTCCTTTTTTACTTCTCCGATTTTTTTCCTGTCCAGGTGAAGCAATGACCAAATTAATCCATATAAATATGTGTTTGGATATCGACTTACTTAATATACATGTTTGGTACACATTGGTTTTCTCAGCTTTTAATTATGGAACAAAATCAAGGTGGCTTTATTTAAGTGGGACACACTGTAGATAGCAAATTTTTATAAATATTTCTGTAGGCGGAAATCATTTTTGCAAGAACATTATTTTCTTCTTTATTTCAAAGCGATTATAAGGAACAAATTCATGACCTCTTGCAGTTAATGTCAAAATTGTACTTGGTTAAATCAATGCAGATTGGACTACGCACTATGTTTTTAATTTGAAATTTAAAAATCAAATGAAAACTATTAAAATTGCTAACATTTAAGAAAAAAATGTAAAAATGTGTTATTTTCGATTTTTTTTAATATTTAATGTAAAATTTTTTTACTGTTTTACAATAAACTAAGCCCTTTTACTTAAATCTTTTACTAATCTGCCTTGAAAAAAAAAAAAAAAAGAAAACAGAAACGCGAGAAAATAAATCCTTTTCGTTTACAAATTACCTTTGAAGAATTTTCCATTTCATAAGCTCTGTAAGCTTCGTTGAGAGTAAAAAATAAATTCTTCGAATTATAAATAAATTTATGCAATTTTAAACCTACATAAATAATTTCAATTTTACTTTGGATTTTTTATCTATTACGAGAAATTAAAAAAAAAAATAATACATGTCTTAACTCTCCTAAATAAATAAATAAAAAAATACATATTTTAACTTTCCTAAATAAATAAATAAAATACATGTCTTAACTCCCCTACATTATCATACTTTTAATCCCAAAACACGAAGGAGCTTTAATAAATAAAAAATATTTATTAGTTTTATCTGTAGCACTTTTTGATAATAATTTGGTAAGATTTAATGATAAGATAGAGGAAATGACACAGCTTTTACTTTGTCATAATAAGGTTAATCAATTTAAAAGAAAAATCATTAAAAAAAAATTAGTAGCTAAAATAGCAAACAAATTTTTTTTGCAAAATAAAATTTTCATAATAAATTTAGTATAATTAAAATTCTTTTTAACATTATATTGCAAAAAAGGAATTATTCGTGAAACGTGTCAAAAGCAATGTTTATTTAAGAACTACTATTTTTATAGATAGATTTCTAAAATGAAACTAAATATTCGACAGTGCTTTAAAATGATTAAGCTATGATAGAATAACATATTATGTTAAATAAACACTTTAGAATTAATGCGTTATTTAGTTGGGAAAGCAACCATTTAATATAGTAACTATGCAAAAGCAATATTTTATTACATGTGCAAATAAAATGCTAGTTATGAAAACATTTCTAACAATACCTATGTGGCCTTCCTGAAACGTTATATGCAATCATGCATTAAAAGAAAAAATGATTGGCATTAATTTGCTATTAAAACTTATAGCAAATAAATTAAGGAGCTCATTAGTTTGCTAGGTATATTAAAAAGCAATTTGAAAACAATTGATTATAATTTTATCTTAGAGTTATAAGAAAATTTATATTTGTTTTGAACATTAAAAAAAGTAGTTGTGTTTGTCGTATTACAATATTTAACGTCACACATATTTATCGATTTCATAAATATTTACCAATAAAGACTTATCGGCCTCTGAATAAACATTTGATTTAATAGTTCCACAAGCTTTTAATAAACACTTTATTTAAAAAGAAATAAAAATTTTAAACAACGCTTTCATCACCAAAGAAATAAAATCTAAAAAATTAAAAAATCATGATAGTGGGGAAAAACTAAGACTCACTATTCTAACTCTAAATTAATAAGAAGATAATTTTATGAATATTTTCGTTTTTAAAATAATTTTGCAACGCACATTTTATCTGTGCCATAATTTTAAAATCAGTTGGTATCAGGATTTAAGTACTTTTCATTAAAATACTTTAAAATTATATGTTTCCAACGCTAATAGAATACGTTGTATTGATATTTATATACATAGATTTATGATTACTGATCAAAAAATTTTTTATTTTCAAACAATGAACTAAATACTTCTATTGATAAAGGAAACTGTATTTTTCTGGGTTCAGGGAAAACCTTTGTGCTGCTAGCCACTGAGGTTTACTGTTTTGCAGTCCTTGTAACTGCGTGAAACCTTGCCTCGCAATCGTGGATTATTATTACTTACAATAATAGTATTGATGGAGTTAAAGTTGAATAGAATCGAACAATTTTGTACCACCTTTTATGTTGTACCACCTTTTATGTTATGTTAATGCGATGTTTTAACGTGATGTTATATTTCATGACTGTAATATGTATACATATTTTAGCTGATCAATTTCTCGACTGTGTAAAATCAATTCATGCCGGGTGAAGCTTTTGTATAGATGTATAGTTCGGTATAGTCAAGCACAGCAGACGAGACGAAGAAAGGTTAGAAATTCTAAAATAAACTACACGAATAAGGTTAAATTAAATGTACTTATTTCTACGATATGAATCAGCTGATTAACGCAGTTGATAAAATAAAATTAAAATAACGTTAAAGTAAAACGAGCAGGATTCTATTCTCCCCACCAAAAAAAAAAAACTCAATTTCTTACTATAGTCACCATAAGATAATGATTAAATTTTAAATCAATGTATTTTATTGAAGTCTTTAATAGTTTCTCTCCGTCTTTTGCGCAAAAATGAAAAAGAAATATTACCTTTAAGTTACTGTAAAAGCCCGACGTCGGGTAAATCTTAAGTTTTACCGGTAAGTCCTAGAATTTATCAAAAATACTTGGTAACTCCTATATTTTACCGGTAAAGCTTGGTAAGAGACCAAAATAAAATCACATTAAAGAATATTTCGGACTTTTACTAAGCCACTTTAGCTAGTTTTTACCGATAAAACCTAGTTTTTACCAAAGTGACTTAGTAACTCGTATATCTTAACAGAACGGCTAGGAGATAGGCTGAAATGGAATCATATTAAAACATACTTCAGACTTTAACCAAGCCACTTTGATAAAAGTTAGGTTTTAACATTGAAACCTAGGATACTAAAACAAATGTTTCAGTATATGTTATGCATATTAAAAGCTAGTAAATGCGTTATATTCTTCTACGTAATTTTATTTAATTAAGCATTTCAAAGTAAATTACCAAAATTATTTCATCGATTACTTAAATTAATTATACTTTTTTAAAAATTGTAAATAAAGTATGAAAGTTTCTAAAGCACTCATTATTTTTTATTTAAAAAAATCAAAACTGCTTGCAACAAAGTACAACGTTATCATTGAAAGCTATTCCAAAATCAGCAATATCTCATTTCAGGCCAAAAATTAAAACTTACAAATGTAAAAGTAAAGTATCAAAACTATTTTATTTACAATTTAAATTAATTATACCATTTTAAAAACTCAAAATAAGAGTGAAAGTATCTCAAAAAACTCATTATTTTTTATTCTTTTACTAAAAATCAAACTGCTTGCAACACCGTACAAAATTAGCATTAAAAACTATTCCAAAATCATCAATACCTTATTTCAGACTAAAAATTAACATTTAAAAATGTATAAGCGAATTATCAAAACTATTTCATCTACTATTTAAGTTAATTATGCTATTTTAAAAAGTTAAAATAAATCTGAAAGTTTTTAAAAACTCATTATTTTTAAACCTTTAAAAAAAATTCAAGTGCTTGCAACAAAGTACAACATTAGCATTGAAAACTATTCTAAAATAATCAATAGTTCATTTCACACCAAACAATGGATTTCACGAGACGTAGTGTATCTGGGCTCGCCATTGTGAATAATCTAGTAAACAATGACAGAAATCAGATATTAATGCATGGCTGAACAAGTTTTATAGCACTTCCAACTGAGTACCGTCAAAATTGCCGGAAAAAGCTGTAGCTGTAAAATATGGAAACTTTTTTTTATCAGCTCTTAAAAAACTACTTGAAAAAGACAACTATGAAGCCTCAAAGTTTGTTTGATTTTTCCTCCTATAAACAGTAAAATTGATTTACGACACATTAATGCGATTTAAACACATTTGGATATTGACATAAATACTTTATTTGATTTTGTTATTTTGTCAAAAAGTATTTTTTAGAAACAAAATCTGAAATAATAAATGACTTTTAACAAAGCTGAATTTTAAAGAAACTCTATAAATAAATAATTTTTGTTCTTATGATGTTAGAATTTATTTGAAAAAGAAAGAAAGAATAAAAAAAATTAAATTTGTATTACAATGAATTATATTTACTGAAATTCAATATGCATTCATAATATAACATTTTACATAATTTATACTGAATCCCTGTAATTACAGTCTTGTCTAAAATGTTTTACAGCTATTAATATGCTCGCCATTTAATTATAGAGAATATAACTTTTAATCAAATGAACTAATTAAATAGATTTGAATGTAAGCCAAGAAGACTGAATTGATTAAACTTGGTTCTATTTACAAAGACTCTTAATTTATAAACGCCTAATTTTAGTTTAAATAATAAATAATTTATTACACAAATTTCATTAACTATGCATGAAACATACATAAGAGGGATTATTTTGGACCAAGTTTATTTGTTCTTTCTAAGATACGTTCGTATGAAAAATTATGAAAGTCAAAAATTATGAAATAAGAGATGTTTTTAATTTCAAAAAGATTTTGTACTACATACAAGTTAAAAACAAAAAAAAAATATATGAATATAACATTTACTATTAACCAACTTAATGAGTTATTTACCAGAAAATGAAAATAAAAAATATCGAACTTAAATCAAGTCTTTAGAGTTTAAATCGATTATCGCTTTGATGAAAGCAATGCAACCAATAAACACACAGGTTTTTAAATTAAGCTACGAAAAAATTAAATGTTTTCATATAATATTTTAAAGAGTTTTCCTAAATTTATATGGTAGTACAGTCGTACCTCTATTTAACGAAGTCTCTAAATCCCGATAAAAAGTTCCTTATTTGGAAAATTCGTTAAATAGAAAATCACCATTTGAAATACTTGAACAACACAAAACAGGTTTGAAATTCATAAACACTAGAAATAATTAAAATAGCAATCGTTACACCTCTATCTTGTAAATTATTATCTACTATTGAATTGTTTCAAATGTTTTTAACATTTCATCACATGGACGTTTGGTGATTTCTTCATCATTTCTGTCTTCACCTTCTTCGTCTCCCTCGCAATTTATTGTTGTATTGTTTTTATTTTTCACACTGTCCAAATCATACGATTCAGTTAATGTTTCTGTTTTTGCAGCTTGAGAATCAATAAAAAGAAAATCACTAATCAGTGCCTCATTGTTAATTCTGTGATTCTCTCTTAGCTGTACCCATATTTTTTTTAAGTTCTTCTAAAGGAATATCATCCTCGTCCTCCGCACTTTCCAAATTCTCCGCGCTGACTGAGAATCCAGCTTTAGAAAAACTGTTACGAATAGTACGATCTGTAACAGAATAGTTCCATGCTTTAGAAATTTCTGTTATGCTTTCTCTTAAATTGATTTTTGGCGTGGATTCCTGTTTGAAATGCAAACAAAAAGTAAAAGAGATTTTGCTACTTTCTCTCAAAGTTGAGGGGCTGCGAAAATCAATTCAAGGTCATTTCCCCCATAAAATGCGTTAACAAGTTTTAAATGTTCTGAAAAAATTTTGGGAAATAGGGAAAGTGGACTTCAAAGAAAAGATCGTTAAACAGAAAATCCACTTCGCTATTTGGTAGTTATTTTACGAAGAAATTTCCAAACTGGTTTTGATTCCTCGAAAAAAATCGCAAAATAGAGAAATTCGCAAAATGAAAGTTCTGTGGGGAGAGTAGTTAACGACCATGTCAACCTTCATCTATGAAAAGGTACCCCGACATGGAGTCGAGTTAACATGTCTTATATACTAGTGAATTGTAGTTGTAATTATGTAGTGGTAGATACGCTACAGTATTCCCCCACCAGAATTATATCCGTGATAGAATTCGATGAATGGATGCCACTAGTTGGTTCATTGCTGTTTTTGTGCGAAGCCGGGAGAGCTGTATTAAGATCACCGTGTTGCCTTTAGCAGTCGAGTGTGTGCAAGCCGACGTTGTGTGGGATCGAGACGAGACTGAGTAGCAACAGTGCGAGGAGGTGGATTGCAGTCACAAGTAGCAAGTCAACTGTTCAATGTGGACCATCCATCGAAGTAGACGTGTTCATATCGAAGTGGGCGTTACTGTCAAGGTAGGCGTGTTCACATCCCGTTCGGGTCACCAATGTGGGGATAGTAGTTAACGACCCTGTCAACCTTAATCTATGAAAAGGTACCCCAACATAGAGTCGAGCTAACATTTATTATTGTATTAACATTTAGAATTGTAGTTGTAATTATGTAGTGGTAGATACGCTACAGTTCGTTAAATTGAAGTCCGACTGTATTTCTTTTTTTTTTTATTTTTTTTTTTATACAAATTTCAATAATAAGAACGCAACTACAGAGTTGATATTTGACGTACTGACGGCTAAAGAACAAACCTTAGCACTGAGAGAAATTTTGAAAGACATTGAACAATAATTTGCTAGTATAAAAAATCATTCCTTAGCATTTATCTTTTGCACATGTACTTGAAAATTATTAAAATTTATATATGTTTATGCTTTTAATGTCTAAATATGTGTTTATTCTTTTTTATGACTCATTATTAATAATATGACTAACGCTACCAAATTTGTTACTATGTCCGTGCGTATACAAAAAATAAATCTGAAAAATAGCATATATATTTGAAATAGCTCTACAAAAGATTATGATTTTTTGTTTCTGCGTTTTTAAAACCTATCTACCCGAATTATTTCCTTTCCCATAGTGTGAAAACTCTCGCTTATAAAAGTACGCTAATAAATTAAAGAGACGAAAACTTCATAGCATTTATCAAGATTCAAGATACTTAATGCTTTATACTTCATATACCTAGGACTGCTTGCATTAATGGTTTTTATTTATGTATTCAATTAATTCACAATACAGTACGTTTAGCTTCTTATAAAAAAAAGAATTAAACTAACAATTTTATGTACAAAAAATAGCGAAATGATAATCATTAATTTAAATAGACAATCAGTTTAAATAACAAAATTGTAAAAAGTGTGGACATTTTATTACGTTTTGATCGGACGAAACCTTAAATATTTTATTTGAGTTAACAAAAAATCATTTTACAAATCCTTAACAAGATTAACAAGATTTACTGTTACTTTCTTAATTCCATGCCAAAAATTTCGATTCTGAAACCCGGGAGAAAAAAATAACCATTAATCTTTTCCTACCACAAAAGAATACGAATGTCACAATTTTACGGAATTACCCTGAAATGTAGCCAAAAAGTGGTAAAACTGCAAAAAGTTTGTTTTCATATGTTTCTAATGGCCCTAACTTCTTGCAAGCTTTTTACTATTTGTATGCTTTTAATTAGTTAAATAAGGGAGGAGGTATTTCATTTAATAGCTGCCAAAAGAAAGTTGCCAGCTGTTTTAAAAATGAAAGCTAGCAATCGAAAGGGTGAAACCTGGAACACCGCCAAAAATCTCCATCCCATTGTTTCAAAAATGTTCTGAATATCGAACAGATGAGTTATTTACGAGAAAACTAGAGCTCTTAAATTTAATATGAAGTTGATGTCATTTAGCTTTTAGTCGGAATATATGCCATGGGAATAAAGTGCGATATTTATTTTATTTTTTGTGTGTTTGTGATATAATTAACTCTTTGGAGCAGAATTTTCTTTAAACATATTTTTTCATACTTTTTTGTTATTTTGTATTAATTTAGATCCAAATAAGCAAAATATAATTATATTTAGCATTTTAATAATTTATAGTTATGAAATACAACATGAAACACAGGTGACCTTTTCAGCGATCAAGGTAAAATCTTCCAAACACTTTCAAACAATACTTTTTTCAAATTTGCACTTAGTTGCAGTTATTTAAACCTAAGAGAAAAAAGTTATTCATGATTGAAATTTTTTTAATTCACAAAATCAACTGTTGATACATTTTTGAATATAAATGAAAAATATTTTTCTTCCAAATATTTTTTTCCTTCTTTTTTTTTTTTTTTTTTTTTTTTTTGATTTTATATTTTAGTACAAAAATATAATTCCGATAATCTAACCCATTTTTTTACTAACTCTTAGACTGTTTTTATGCTTAAAAAATACCAAAGTATATTTTTGCTAGCGTACCGTCCCGTCAGAATATGTATATATATATATATATATATATATATATATATATATATATATATATATATATATATATATATATATGTGTGTGTGTGTGTGTGTGTGTGTGTGTAATAACGGCGCATAATCATATGAATAATGAGTCCATACTCTGCATAAGCTGTTTATTTATTAAAAGATGGTGAAGCAACAGTTTCCTCCCCTCTCCGACTGGAGGGAGAGAGACACTTTTCTCGTCAGATCTGACGGAGTTTAGCTAGCACAAGTAAAACACAAAAAAGCCACGCAAAAACCATCGGTTCTGCGTTTTATATGATACTTAAAAGTGTAAAAAGGCCAGTCATATTGCATTCCTTGTATTTTTACGCCTCATCGCAAATTATTTAATACTCATAGAAAATCGTTTCATCTTTCCTTATATGGAAGTGAAAGATCTTAAAATAACTCCTCTTTTGAAACATAAATCTAATTATAATTTATTGGCATGTGTACAGCCTTGAAGTCCCAAAATAGAATATCTGTACTCTAATTTTTAACTAAGACATTTTATGAAAATGAATAAGTTTCAATGCTTTTATTAATACTAAAATATTTTTATAATTTTTGTATTACATATATATATATATATGTTTTTTATTTTTCAATGTGCAGTGGATTTTCCAAAAATAATTGTCTTTTAATTATTTTTGGAAATTAATTATTTCCCAAAAATTAGTCTTTTAAAGGAAGAAGATAATTTGACCGATGATTGCTCACACGATTGTTTTACCGAACTTTTTGTGTTCCTCTAAGAGCCAGAAAAAAGGTAAATATTACCATACTCTATTATTTTTGACAATACTTTTATCGGTGAATAGTTGGGACCATATTTTCCCAGATTTCGTCTACCCCTTATATTTTAAGGAACAAGACTCATAATCCGTCGGAAAAATAAAAAGATAGGCTTCTTCAGAGAAAGTACGTTTATGAGGGTGATTTCCTAACTTAAAATATCGTCCTGCGCTAATTAATTAGCATATTTGAGGTCCCCTCTTCGGACAGTTAAGTTTGGATCCTAATAAATGAAAATCGGATCAATAAATCAAAAGTTTTAGGTTGTTCCATTTTCTTTTTCTTGCAATCTGCATATTTTTAAAATAATAACATATCAAAGAAAACAATATGAATACAAAAGAAAAAGATAAAAATTATGAACATTCTTTCAATCCGCGACATTACATCTCTATTATATCCAATTAATCCTATACTTCCTATATTTATCCAATCCTATACTTCCAATTAATTGAAAAGCCCATAAATTAATTTAAACAGTTGACATAAAAAAAAATTAAAGAAATTCGTTTTTCCATTAAAACTGATCTTTGAATTTCATCATTTACTTTACAGAGTCGCGGTTCCCAGTTACTCACAGCATTTCCAATTAGTATGTTTTTTTTATTCTCCTTTAACGTTAAGTTTTTGTCACTTATCTTATTTTCAAATCTCAACTCGTTATTCACATATCATTGTTTTAATAAAAAAATAAGTCTGTTACTCGATGATAAATTGAATACTGTTTATACTTTTACAATTTTAAATAAATCGGGTATGTAACATTTATCTTTAAATAGATTTAAAAAAATTATCGTTAAAATAGATTATCCTTAAAATAGATATAAAAAAAAGTAATTTTCATGTATAGCAAAACTAACATAGTAAAGTCTCTCTCTCTCTCTCTCTATCACTCTCTACTTAATCATTTTCAAAACCGTTTGTAAACAATTTTTTTTCTTCACGTTTTGAAAAGTTATTATTATTATGATTTTTTTTTTTTAAATAAATTTATTAAAACTCTTTTTGTAAAGAAAATAGTGATGTAAACAGCAATTTTTGGAATTTTCTAGTTTCCAATTTTTAAGTTTTGTTTCGAAATTTACTAAAGCCGAAAAATAAAGTTTTTTCACTAAAATGATAGGTTAAGGAATTTAAAAAAGCTAGTTTTAATCTGAAAAATTTAAAAATAGAATTTCCTGAACCTTTAATTCTCGGAGAAAATAATAGATATAAAATTCATACAGAAAATACCAGCCGTGCCAATTTGATCGATTATCATTTACATCGTAAATGATTTGTTATACAGTACATTCATACCTACTTTGGAAAAGATAAATTACCATATTATTAGCACCTTGATATTATGCATATGTGATTTATTATATTTGCCGCTGAAACATATTACACGCAACTGCATCAATATACAGATCATTATTTAACCATACTTCACCTACATTTGAACTATATTTTATGAAATTGGATCTGCACTGTTCGTTTACATCAAATAACAGCTTAGTTTACGAATGAATAATGTATCAACATATGAATAACATTGAAATTAGAATTTATAATTGAAAAAAACTGCTTGCAAAAACTAAACTGCCAGAGACTCGGTATTTTTTCATTAACTATTATAATTATTATTAGATTTCTTAAATGAAATAAAATAAATTGAAAATTATTCATTATTCCAACAAAAGTTGTTGAACCGAAGGTCATTTATAGCTTCATTCGTATCCTGGCAACCAGACAGCTGGCATTGATAAGACTTAAAATTCTTATTTATCAAAGATCATTCTTTGGAGTTCGGCATAGTTCAAGAAAAAGTCACGTTTTTTTACGATGTCTGCCAATCAAATTTTGAAATGATTGTAGTGCTAGTGATAAGAGATGAGAGTGAATGAAAGTAACAAACTTCTTTTTTTTTTTGAATTGATAAGTCTGAAGGGTTAAATAGAGCTAGATGAATTGGTTTCTTTTAATTTTCATAAGGTGTTATAAACATGACGCAATTTCAAACTTATCGATGTATAATTCACTGTTGCATCATAAGTAAAACAAGAATGGTACATGTCGCTTTGTTTAAAAATTCTTACTGTTTTAGATGAAAAAACGGCCAAATTTGGAAGGAGAAATTTTATAAATTAGTGATCCAGACTTCAAAACATAGTTCACCCAACAAAATATAAATTGGAAATTTTAAAGAAAAGTACATACGTAGTTAAACCAATACAGATTTATACCAATACAGATTATAGGCCAAAAAGGATACGTTAAAGAAGGTCCAGTCTTACTCTAAAAAGTAAATTAGTCTTTACTCGAAAATAAAATTATCTTTTTGGAAGAGGAAAAACTTTTACTTCATTTTCTAAACAAAAGTGTAACATTAGCTGAATTAGTCAACAATAATAATATAAAGTAGAAATAACATGGTAGTTAGATTTCGCGGATTCACTTTAAGAGTGAGGCAAAATTATAAAATGTTTAATTGCCATATTTTTCTTTAGACATTTAAATTGTTTCTTTACACTTTTAATATCACTTGTTGTCTTTAAACGTGATATACTGAAAACTCTATTGTATTTAGTGTTAATAAATCACAAAAGTATCAATAGCTAGCTAATAAGTAAAAGTATTACAAACTCATTTAATTGAATAATTTTTATAACGTTTTTTATATACAAAGTATTCTTGTTTCCTTTATCCTTTTATAAGTAGTGGATATACAAATAAATTTCTTAATTTATATTTAATGGATTCTCTGTAAATATAAAATTTATCCGCACTACATTGTGAAACATGTAGGTGATATTACTTAAATTATTAACAAAAATCCCAAATATTAGCAATTTATTTATCAGTTTTTCAATGCCTTGAAATACGCTCCAATTTGTTTTTTTTTTCTTCTATTTTGTTAATTTTCATTGTTTTATTTGAAAAACGATCGTCATAAAGAATAAAATTTCATTTCAATCTTGACTTATTTAAATATGAATGATTCTCAATCCTAAGAAAATATAATTTTTTTTTATTTATTTATTAATTTAAATCTCTAAATTAAAAGCCCTGATTGTTTTGTATCAACAGTATTTACTCTATTACCATTCACCATACCTGTTCTGAGCAACTACTAACACTATCCAGATATGTTTTTGGGCCGGGATTGCCTGGTCGGTAGGGCACTTGGCCCATGTCTGAGAGTTCTTGGGTTCGAACCCCGCCGGCCGAAGACCCCTCGTGTAGTTTGTGACTGATGCACATTAAAATTCTGTCCAGTCGCAAAGTCCTCCATGTTCCCATAACAAATCAATACCCCTGGGGGTACTGGATAGGAGATCGATCGTTCTCTGATCCAGGTCAAAATTACGATCTGTGGATGAATGAATGGATGTATGAATAGGTCCGCCTTATAAACAGGTGTGATGTATGATGTGGCAGAAGTCGAATTCTTGGCCATAGATGGCGTCACTGAAAAACAAGAATCGCACACTCTGCCTTAAATTTGCTCAGTTTCACCAAGCAGGCTTGCCCGTGTGGCAAGTGGCATTAGAACCAACCAAGATATGTTTTTTATAACTGGAATATGAAGAAAGGAGATGAGTTCAATGTTTTGCTACTATCGAGCTGTATTGTGAACACAACAGAGATCTACGATTTCTGGTGCCTATCATGTGTTGATAAAAATAAATAACATTTAGAGAGTTTGAGTTCCATGTGGTTAGTGAAATATGAGCTAACGACGCGTGCTGCGATCGAAAGAAAATACCATAGCCGTAACAAAGAGTTCAATATTTATAATAAAGATTTAATTTTGATTAATTTTAAACCATACAATAATTTTAAAAAAAAAACTGTTGCCATATTATTGATAATAGAATTTGCTAGCAAGTATCATAATTTTCGAAAACTAAATAGGTAATTTCGTGTTATCTAGCTCTAAGCATAGTTTAGTCCTTCTTTTTGTTAAAGGACTAGTTTTTCAAAAATTTATATCTGTGCATTTAATCATAGAAACAAATTATTCTTTGGCTTACAGTTATTTTAATATATATATATTGCTTTTATCGAGAGAAAAACTTCGGCTTCTGAAATGTCTTATAGTACAATGCTAAATGTTGTGCTTTTTTTTCCCATATGGCCATTTTCGCTTTTCAACCATCGAATAACTCTGCTTTTATCAGATGTTACCTACTAGTCGTAAAATTTTTTGACTTGCAAGGCTGTTAGCATTCTTTCAAATTTTGTATTCAGAAAACTCAGCCGGAATAAGTGAGAGAAATTGCATCTTTCTGGATATTTCCGGAACGTGATACCCATAAAAGCAAGAAGCTTTTCCAGAATAAAAAGATAGTAAAAGACTAACTTATATTCGTATAAAGAAACAGAACACAAAAACTGCAATAGCTATTTTCAAAAGTTGTAGATGTACTGCATAAACTTTGCCAATAACTTTAATATAAAAAAGACTATGACAAAACTAAACAGGGGTCACAGTACCCAAAAAATGACCAAAACATCAACAAAATAAATTATTGCTTATAATAAAACTATTATGCAATTATTATAACAAATTATTTCAAATGTACTGAAAAAAAAATCATCTCTCTATCTACATTTTTAAAAAATTTACGAATTATTTTAGATTGCCCTAATACAGAAACTTGCTCAGCAGACAGACTTAAAAGTGCTTTTAATCATAGAAGATAATTTTGTGTTTTAATCTTATTTAAATCCCTAAGGAATTTTTTCTATTTAAGATAATGTTTTGAAGTAAACTTTTTTATCTTAAGTATGATACACTTATTTAAACTGTGCATGGAATAAACATTTTATGAGATATAACAATTTTTACAGTATGTTATATATATCTAACAGGAATTTTTAACATTTTTTTGCTACTGTTTTACAAAATAAACTGTAAAAAATATTCTAATTGTTATTTCAAGAAATGAATGCACAAAATTGTTAAGATGAATATTGTAAGCAATAAGAAAAAAACATTTTTTGAAAATATGTTAAAATAAAAAAGCCTTAAGGATTTAAAAATTTTCAATTTTTCTTAAATTTTAAAAAAATTAAATAGTTTAATTATTTTTTGAAGATAAATTATTGATTATAAGTTAAATGAGCATGTAAAGCACCCGCAAAGTGAATGATTATACCTTTATTTAAAAAAAATTGAGAAAAAAGTATGCTCAAAACTACCAGAATATGGTAAAATGTAACATGGTTCATGCGCTATGGGATAACCAAAAAGCTCTGTAATTTTTACCGAAACTTTTTGGTAATTATTTTGGTAAAATTAACAGTAAAATATAGTTTTATTATATCTGATAAAATTTGAACCTTAGAGCAAGTCATAAAAACCATTTTTTCGGTTAGATTTACTTGACAGTTATGTATATTTTTAATTAATGAGTAGTAATAAGAAATATAATATTGAAAATTATAATTTCCAATTAACCCTTACCATATGAACGGAAAAATTACTTAATAATGGTTTAAATACTGTATAATTTGGTTTTGATGACCAGAACTATGTTTCTTTTTTTAACTAAAAGGGTTGTTATTACACTGTTAGAAATCTCTCACAAAAAATTTTTAAATAACAATTTATTTAATTGTCATTTTACTATATTCAAACAAAACAGACAAATAACCATAAATAAGATGGTATTCAAACTGTTAACGGTGAGAAAAACCATTTATTGACTGCTTTTACCTAATACAGTAAAGCAACCAGAATTTTATATCAACAACTATGACCACCTAATGATTTCACTTAGTTCAGAGCAGACGGGTACATAATACAACCTTAAGGGTAAATCTGTCAATATCATGATCGACAGAACGAGGTTCGAGCCCCAACGTTGACAAGCGCAAGAAAGCATTTGATTTAACTTACATGCCAACGTTGTATTTCTTATAACTACATTTTACTTTGCATTCATGCTTATAAAGAAACCTTTTTTTAAAAAAAAAATTTTTGTTTTAAGGTCGGGCGGTGAACGTTCAGGGATTTTGTGAATTTTAGTTTAGTAAATTTATTTAGTAATTTATTTATTTTAGTTTAGTAATTTATTTGTTTGCTTATATTTATCAAATGGAAAACTCCTTTGGGAAAAAAATGACTTACTTATAAAAAAATTATAAATAAAATAAAATAGAAATTAAAGAAAAAAAAACATTTTTATGACATTTTTTAAAAATAAAATAAATGTCTTTTCGTCATCAGAAAAGTAATTTGATTCAGATAAAAAAAAAATCAAATAAAGATGACATATGGCTCATTTTGTAAACTAACTTATGGTTAAAAAAAAATTAATAATAAGCGCTTTTTAAAGTGGATATTTTACATTTTGCTTAGTCTTTTTTATAAAAAAAAGATATTCAAAAAAGATTTACAGTTGAATTTTTCATTTAATGCTGAGAAAACATATAAGTTCTTCATATATAGCTTTTATAATTTTGATTTTTTATGAAATACCACATCAGTGTTTTAGAACTATACCTAACTAAATAATTCTTAGTATTTAATGATTTCTTATAATCAGTTCCTATCATTAATTTTAAAATGATAATTATTTTAAACACTTTCCGAAACATTAAATTACAGCTCTAATCATCTTCAGGATGTTAAATAACAGGTATTCATTATCGAAAATTCTTTCAAAATCATTATTAAAAACTGAGTTTTCCTCATTTTTGAGTTTCTAATGAGGACAGTTTAATTTTTACTTGATTTTGAATTTTTTATTTGCTTTCACAAATGACTCTTTTATCCGTTATCTTTCTAGTAATTGGTTCTTACCTGTCTGAAGTTGTCAGGTACTTTCCCTTATCTTTGTTTCCGTATCAAAACTAGTGTTTATTTATTTTTAACAATTAAAAGCATCCCGAAGGTAATGAGCTCCTATTTTTGTTTGTTTAAGAACGAAAACAAAACCACTAACTAAATATTTTCTTTCTCTCTTTTTACTAGAACTGATCTTAGTGTTTCATACAAATATTTTTTTCTATGATAATAAGACCCGTGTTTTTGTAACATTTGGCATATTTTGTGTATTTTTTAGAGATTTCATTTTCAAAGATTTTTTTTCATTTTAGAATATTTTTGAGGTTTTGTATTTTCAAATGATGATGTGATTTATGATGTTTCTTAATTTCGAATTTTTCTATTTACTTAAGCAAATCACTCTTTTATCTGTTATCTTTCTAGAATCTTATCTGTCTGAAGTTGTTAGGTTCTTTCCCTTATCTTTGTTGCAGCGTCTAAACTATAAGTGTTTATTTATTTTTAACAATTAAAAAATATATATATCCGGAAGATAATAAGCTTTTTTTTTCTGTTGGAGCGAAAACAAAAACACTAACTCAATATTTTCTTTTTAATCAGAATTGTTCTTAGTGTTTTATACTAATATTTTTCATTTATCTTACAAAACCTTTTTGATAATATTTTTACATATTTCTTCTTTTATTTTTTATCCCTATCATTTTATTATTTTTTTAGATATCTCTTTTTCTCTTTTAAGGATTTTTTGAACTTTTTTTAGTATTTTTGAGATTTTGCAAATGTCATTTTTCATCTTACATTTTAGGACTTCTTTTTTAAGGGCGAAAACATAAATAGTATCTCACTATTTATGTTTTCGCCTTCGCTCTTTTAAGGATTTTTTGAACTTTTTTGAGTATTTTTGAGATTTTGCAAATGTCATTTTTCATCTTAAATTTTAGGACTTCTTTTTTAAGGGCGAAAACTTAAATAGTAGCTCACTATTTTTCTTTTAAGTAGAGCTATTCTTACTGTTATCAAATGAATATTTTTTATTTATAATATGAAAATGTTTTGATAGCATTTGACTTATTTTGTATTATTTAGATAACTTTTTTCTTTTTGTCTTATATGATTTTTTTTTTTTTTTAAATTTTAAAGCAATTTTGGATTTTGAAAATATATTTTTATATTTTGCATTTTAGGGTCATTTTTAAATTTTTGATGATTGCTTCGATATAGGGTCACATTTTAAAAAATGTTTTTTAATATTTAATTTATTTATTTATTTTTGTTTAGTAGCAAAGACATAAACTTATTATTTTCCTCTTTTTTTTTTCTCTCTCCTAAGTCGAACTGTTCTTAGTGTCCCATACAAACAAATACTTTTTATTTATGAAACGGTTTTGATAACATTTGGCTTTTTTATTTTTATTTATTTATTTATTTAGATTTCCTTTTTTTCCCTTTTGGGGATTTTTTTTTTTTTTTTTTTTTTTTTTTTTTTTTTTTTTTTTTTAATTTTAAGAGTATTTTCGAGGTTTTGAAAATGTATTTTCGCATTTTAAATTTTAAGGGCTCCTTTTTTAAAGTTTTATGATTTTTTGGTACAGGGTCACTTAATTTTCTGACGTTGTGTTTGGACCGCGGTAGCCCGGTGGTTAGAGAATCGGACTACGGTCCGAAGGAGCCCGGATTCGATTCTCGACTTCGCTAAGACCCATGAAGTACATGCGATTTACGTGCTCGTAAAATCTGTGAAATCGAAAATCGTGAGGTCGGTTACTGAGCAGTACCATGAGTCCAGGGCTCTGGGGGGGGGGGGAATTCTGACCCCTTCAGATCTAGGTCTAAATTGAGAAAGTGGCCTCATGAAACAGATCTCTTCTGCAGAGGATCAAAAATTGGGATGGTACGTCCTCGAATCATTCTCAGGAATGTTTCCCAGACCGTCTCAAAAAAGCACCTACCTACTTTCAATATGTTTTTCTTTTGTATTATAACTCACAATATTCCTGGAAACTTTGTTTTCCTTTTATATTATTTTATATTAATTAAAATTTCTTTCAAACTTGAATGAAAATTGAATCACAAGTTCTCTTACTACAACAAATATTTTAAGACAATCACAAGTTGGTTAAAAAAAAAATCTACTTGAGATTGTTGTGTACTACTTATGATCAGATTGAACTTCTGTTTTAATTTTAAGGAAATTATTATTTTAATTTTGAGAGCATTTTTGCAAGGCATATTTAGGGATATTTTAGGTCATCAATATTCTTGCACTATTTTGGAAGATAATTAGATTAATCCAAATTAAATTAACGTTTTGATGCACTCGTCTTATAAATCAGAAATACTAACTTTTTTAAACTTAATTTTTAAAAATAAACGCCATTCAAATTCAATAAAATGATAATGCTTTATAAGCAGTCTCTCATTTCATAAAGCATTCATCCTTTTGTAATTAGTAAAAGGTAGATACAGAAGACATTGAAGCTTTACACATTCAATTGTTTTTGAGAAAGTTTTGAAAAAAGCGATATTGCATTACAAAGGAGAAAAGCAACATTTCTTTAATGATTAATGCCAGATCTGAAGATAATATTTTTGAGTGGTCAGTTTTAATGTACAATTCAAATTACTTGTTAATCATTTGTCGTGATTTTAAGACGCTATAATAGATAAATACATAAATAATAAAAAACTTATTTAATCAAAAACATAACACATATTTCCCTTAACGCAGGAATTAAAAAAATTACCTAAATTTTGATTTTAAACTAGCATTAAATTTTTAAGAACAAAAAATTAAAAATAAAAACATTTATTTTATTTATTAATATATTTAATTATTTTTTGATGATGGTAATAACATCATCAAACCCTTATCATCGCTAATATTTTTAATTTTATTTATTTTACTTTATATTTAATGTTTTTAATAGAGTTCTAAATCAGTTGTACTACGTTGCATTCATCAGCTCGTACCAAATTAAACAGTTTAATTCTTTTTTATTGTAATCTAAATTCGAACAGTTGTTAAAGATGGAAAAAAAAATTGCCTCAGTTTTCAATTGGAATAAGTTGAGTTGCACGAACAATTGAAGAGCATATATTAATAAGCCACATTTTCAAATCATTCTGAAAAACATTTTTGGAAGAGAAAAAAACTCAATAGTAACTTCCGTATAGGCAATAAGATGTTTCTTTTTCTATGCAGCACTGGTATCTAGTTGGAATTCCACAACCTTGTTAAGTATTTATTTAAGAACAACACTAGAGGACTATTTGATGAAGAAAATGTCAACTTTTGAAAAAATTTAGCTTTTCACCATATTAAGCCACTTTGATTCGTAGGTATTGTAGTCTATACAAAATTTCCTATTCCATAGATTAATTTGGCTCGTGGGCTCTAGAAATTAAACTTTCTTAACTAAGAAAAATAATCAGGACTTGTTTTAGAAACGAAACGCCTTTAATGGTTAAAGCGTAGCAGGGTTTTCTTAAATCTCTCGCTGGAGATTTTCGTTGATAGTTTCATGAAATAAACATTGAGAAATTTTGAATACTTTATCTCCAAAAACCCTTTTATTTTTTGCGTAATTGCTCCCAGCTTAAATTTCGCGCAGTTATTTTCGAATGAGCAAATATGATATTTGGAAAAATGTTTGGTTTCATAAAATGTCATTTTAAGATTTAAAAGTTGGGAACGAAAAGATATTTTGTTGCATCATTTCATTCAAAAAATTTTTAAACTTAACAACTACAGCAATAAAAAATGAAATTCAGTTTTTATAGTTCATAAAGCTGAATCATGTAATCTTTTTTTAAAGATTTTGATTAAAAATTTAATACAATAAGGAATTTGAATATTATCTATTTTTTACCCAACTTAAAACCACAGAAATCTAAAAACTTTTTTTTCTTTCAGTTTTTAAAAAAAAAACATTCTTTTTACTTGGATTTAAGAATAAATGATACAATAAAGTACAATAAATGTTAAGTTTATAATACATATCACTAAATTAAAAATTTTATATTTTAAAAATCTCTGCAATACGGTAATTTTTTAAAAGTAACAGTTATAATATTTTATCATAAAATATAACAAATTTCAAACAGTTTAAATGTAAAAAACTACTAAAGCAGTTAGTTTCAATATCATCAAGTATTTCACTGTTAATATTGTTTATTGCTTTTTGAAAATCACATTATCTTAAATTCATTTTAAACTATAAAGTGGATATTGATTTATTTTTCTAGTTGAGCTATGATACCTTTTTTCCCCTTTTTTAATAAATTTTAATCCATTCATGATTTCATAATTTTATCCAGAAAAATTCGGTAACTTCTATAAGATAAAAGCAAATTGGACATAATGTATATCATCGACATTATTATAAAATATCGAAAAGATTTCTTCCTTAATCCAAATTTTAATTTTTCTTCTTCATTAATTTACTTACTAGTCTCACATATTTCTTGTGCTGAAGGTTAGCGGAAAAAACAGGCACAAAAGCAGAACAAATTTTGATAATGCTCATATATTTTCAGCTTTCTAAACAGTGGAGGAGGAAAAATGAATAAAAAATGATACTAAACAAACCGGTTTTTTACAATCGAAAGGAATATACTTTCCTTATTATTTTATTTTGGCGGAAAAGAAAACACATGCTTTTTGGTAGTCTCTATCTCCAAATTTAACCCACCTTTTTTTCTTCGACCACAAACCCACTTAACACCTAAGTCCCAAACAAGAACAACAGCATGCTAAGCAGAGAAAAAGTTTTTCCCTAAAGCCCGAAACAGGCAAGGTCGTCCGCTGTTACAAAGTTTTTTTTTTATTGCATCTCGGCGTTGTTGACTGTTTCACGCTGTCATGACTACTGCGGTCGAAGTACTGCAGTAAAAGCACGAGGTTTGGAGATAAACAAAAGGAAAACGAAAGGTAGGGTACACGAAAGAGTTGGACTCACCTGCGTCGGCATCCATGATCTGAAGATTCACTTCGTTCAGCTACGTTGTAAACATTTGGATAGAATATAAAAGGAAATTTCCCGCGTTCCTCTACACTTCTCTAGAAATCGTCTGCCGAAAAGAGAGGTTTTCTCCGCGATCTCTCCTACTCTCAGTCTATCGATCCTATGGAACAAAAAACGCATGCGCGTCACTACCATTCACCACGCATATTTCGTGTGTAATATTCGCGCTAATTTACGTATATAAGCTCCTAATACTATCAATTCATTACTGAGTTTCATTTCACTTCATTTTCATTTAATAAAAAAAAATCTTTTGGTATATGGCTAAAGATTTCGTTTTTTTTTTTAAAAAGAAGAAATGGAAAAACTGAAACTACGTTTAAAAACTTTCAAATTAAATTTATTTTTAAAACTTTTCAATCACCTGAACATTTTATATCTGCATGACTTGCAGCAGAAATAAATTGTTAAATAACTATAGTTCATATAGTGGGAGAGTAGTAAGAGAAAGAAGAGAAGAAAAAAAAAAGGTTGCTAAAGTCATCAGTAAAAATTCTCGTCTGTTTTATCATTTGTTCATTCTATTCTTTGTGTTATCAATTCAATCATAAAACATCATATCAGAAAAATATCAAACATTTATTATATATACATGGTACAAGGTTGTTAGACAGTAATGGTTTTTTTTTCTTCCTGATAATTGAGTAATAATATTTTCCTGATAGTAATAGTATACATAATAATGGTGTAATATTTATACTAATAAAAAAATGCAGCAGAAAATAACTAAGATTTAATATTTATACATTTTTGCTTTACATATTATGCACTTTACTAGAAACTGCACTGTAAAATATTCCAGTCCAAATTATGGTATAAAGTACCTGCATATTGGGTGCATCATCCGTAAAATCCATTTAACCGTAAAATTTTATACCATAATTTTTACAGTAATATTTATTCAATTCAAGTGAGTCAGAGATTTTACCGCAATTATTACTGTAAAAATTATTTCATATCAGTTTTTTCGTAACATATTACAATAAAAACCGATTTGGGGGTAAAAAGTACCGTACTCAGATACAGTACTTTTTTACAGAAATTTAATCCGAATCTCTTACAGTATTGTTAAATACTCGAAAACTTTGTCTCCACGTTCTTATTTTTTCTAGGAACATAAAAACTCTGACTAACTATAGTTTAGACTGACTAACCTCCGACTAACTAAAACTAATTGTCTCATAAAAGAACCTCTCATATATTAAATCAGTGATTCTCAAAGTGGTCTATATCGACCCCCAAGGTTCGACGACACTTTGAAAAGGGTCAATGTCAAGTGAAAAAAAAAAAAAAATTGGGGGTCCATGAAATGAAAATGGGGATCAACGATAGTGGATCTCATATAAGCAGGTCGTGATTTTAACTTTGGCATTTCATGAATGGAATAATCAACATACACTGATAGTACCTATTTACTTACATTATACTACCTTATAATATAAAGACATATATCTATCTACATTCTACATAATTTATAAAAGTAGCCATGAAGTAAGAATTTTATTAAAATTTAAGTAATTAGGATTATTTTCTGATATATGAAACTGAATTATTATAAATCAGCAGACGCCTGCAGCTCCATCCGTGTACGTTTTTATTTTCTCGGCGTGTAAGGTTATATTTATTTGTATGACAAATTGTAGCCTAGCCTGAGACAACTCTTTAGCAAGCTAAACCTTCAACTTTATCTGCGCACAAGATCATGAAGATTTTTTTGCGTAGTTTTTACTTGAAAACGTAATAAACAGACCTACAATACACTACTACGGTTTTGTATATAAACTTATTTCCGCAATAATAATATTAGTAGCAGAGTACGGGTTTTATAGTGTATTATTTTATTACATTTGCACATTATGTAAATTAAATTAGTATGTTTCTTGAAATTGTGTGAGTTGTAGGCATTCGCTTTGTCGTCGCAATACAATTTGAACTTGTAAAAAAAACTTGTACATAATGATATACCAGTATCATCATGTTACATCATGTTACGCGCAGTTAAAATTCCTGTCAATTCATATGGTGACATTGAAGAAACGGATGTCGTAATTCAAGAGGAAATGACCGGAATAAGCATTAACGAAGAACTTAAGGTACAGTTTAGAAACGGATATTAGCAATTCTGGCTTCAAAAAAAAACATACCTGATACTTATCCTGTTATTTGGAATATCACGAGAAAGTTTTTAAGTGTTTTTCCATCTTCATACCTAGTGAAAAGGGATTTCAGCGCAGCTGCCAATCTCCTAACAAAAGAGAAAAAGAAACGAAACAGACTGGACATCATTAACCGAGGAGATTTGAAATTAAACCTAACTAAATTGATGCCAAATGTTGATAATTTATTATTAAAGCATCAGGCTCATGTCTCCCACTAAAAGCAATTATTTATTGCTTAGTTATTTTATGTAACAGATACTAAATTTAAATTTGATTCGTTTTAATTTGAATTTAATAAATTAAATGTATAAAATTAACATGTGTTTTTTTCTTAAGTTTTTCACACTACACTTCACTACAGTTAGAAATTTAAATCTTTCACAATGAGTAAGCACTATGCCAGATGTCAAAAGTACATTTAAAGTTGATGAATTTACAAAAAATCAATATCAGGTAGGCAGGGGGTCTACCCAAAACCGAAAAACATGGCATTGAATGATAAAATCGAGTAAATAGAATGCTTTTCTACGAGTAAAGAAAACCTGAAACAGAAAGAAGTAGGAAAGGAATAATAAGAGATTAAAGAAACTAACCATTCACAGTTATTTGTTAACTGATGAAGCTTTTTTTTAACTCCAAAACGAAGAAAATATTCTAATGCACGTTTTCTGCTAAATTAATATATATTTTTTTGGCTTAAAAAAAATTTAATGTCCTTCAGAAGTTATGCAAGTTAAGCTAAAACTAACTTCAGAGATCACAAATAATAGGTTACGTTTTTTTTTATAATTAACTTGTATGTAATAGATTATTGGACTTTACGTTGAAACTACAATTAGCTTTTTCAAAATATTGCAAAATACCAAGTGCAAGAAATATAAAGAAAAGAGATATTTAAAAGAAATTGAAAACCTAAACAATATAAAAATGATGTATCATTTAGGGCAAGCACATTTCGGTGCTAAAAGCGGAACTTTCTTCAAAAGCCTCCTATCCCTGAAACATGTCCACATGATGTATAAGATGATTTTTGATGTTAAAAAATTATTATTTTATTTAAGTTTCAGTTTCATTTGTCAGTTTCATACTCATATAAATAATTAGTTTCAGTTTCCAATTTCATATTATCACAAAGAGCTTATTTTTAGTCATAATTTAATCTAATTGTCAACCAGTTGCTTAGATAGTTCAAATATTTACTCAAGTATCCAATATATCTACCTGTGTGATGTGTCTTAGATGCAATTTATGAGATTGCATTTAAATGATGCAATCTCACATGTCTTTCCGTAATTATTTTTTGTGTGTGATACTGAAGAAGAAACACTAAGGTTATCTTTGTCATCTTTCCTCTGTGGTTTTTAAGATGCATTTATTAACTAAAACTAATATCTCATTGACAGTCATATCATGGGCACTCAAAAAGGGGTCAAGAGGTCATTCAAAGGGTCACTTGCAATTTTAATGTTATTCTTTTTAAGTTTTAAACAATCACAAATAATGCAACCATAATCAAACCATATAAAATTTTTACTCAGTAATTAAAAAATTAATTACATATGATTTTTTTAATTTTTATGCATTTATCTTGTTAAAGATTTAAACATTTTATGAAAAATTGCTGGGTTTACAGCTCAAATTTAATTATTAAATCTAACTTACTTGTAAAAATATTTTGATTTACAGTTCGCAAAAAACAAACGAACCACTCTAAATAACCTTTGATTAAATGATCCGATCTTCATGTTCTAGGGCTCAATCTTAATGGTTTGAAGAGGTGGCCTCAAATGTGCTAATTAATTAATGCAGACAATATTTGAAGTTTCAGAATCAAACACAAAAATGCACTTTTTCAGTATAAACATAGCTTTTTTTTCTCTCTCTTTTTTTTTTTTAGACGGATTCAAATTCCTGACCCCTAAAATATCGGAGGTAGCCACAATCTCGGAAATATGATCCCAATAGTAGTCAGGAATGAGATGAAAAGTTTGAAATCCTAACGTTAATTTTATTCTTTGCGTATTTCGCCATGTCTCAAGAATTTTTCGAGCGAATTTTTGCACAACAATTATAATTCCTGACTTTTGAAATTATATTAATCAATGTGTTTTCCGGTTGCATCCCCTGAAAATATCTGAGGTTAAACAATTTCAGCGAACGAAAAAATTTTTGAAGCAATGATAGCACTTGTTTACTCATGACGCAAAAAAAAAATTATAATAATTAATCTAATTACATATTCATATTTATTTAATATTTTTATAATGCAAGAAAAATCATTGAAATTGACGAAACGTTTTAAAAATGTTAAATCTTTTTTTAAACGAAACCATTTTAAGCCACAATATCCAAAATCGGGAGAGAACAGGTCAAAAGATTCTCGAGAAAAGAAAACGCATTTTTTTTTTTAAAAAAACTTATTGTTTAGGATTTATTTGATGAAATTTTTGTTATGAAGTTTATCAGTTTAAAATTATGTTAAAGTCAAATTATGTTAACAAGTTTAAAATTAAGTCAAAGTTAAGTTACAATTCAAAAGTTTTTAATAAATAATAAAAATTAATTTTTATTGATAAAAATTTATTTGTTAATTTATTTATTTGCACTAAATTATCCTTGAATAGCCGAGTTTTATTTTTGTGGGGGAAATTTAGAAAATATTTATTATCTAGAGCAGCTGTTCCCACCCCAAAAATGTTTGGAACTTTTTTTCTAGAAATTTGAGCAAAACAAGTATAAATAAAATTTAAGGTTAAATTTAAGTAGCATAGAGCGTTCGCCTTCCAGTGAGTTGAACCGGGTTCAAATCCTAGTGATGGCTAGTCGATACGAATTCCGCACCGGATTGCACCGACCACAGTGCTGATGTAAAATATCATCAGTGGTAGGCAAACCATACGTAAGAGTCCCCTTGCCGTCAGTCTAACCGTGGGAGGTTCTCGTGGTCTTCCTCTCCATGTAACGCAAATGCTGGTTAGTTCCATCAAAAAGTCCTCCCCGAAGGCAAACTTCTCCTAATATTTGATTTTTGATCCAGGAACTCTCTTGTCTTCTGGATTGTTTTGAACATTACAAGGCTACGGAGTTGAACATTAATAGTCGTAAACCCAAAAAAGTGGGTCAGCAGTTCTTGAAAATGTATTAAAAAAAAAAATAGGGGGATTTCTAATTCGAGAAGATATACAAAAAAACACTGCATCATTTCAAAATTCCAATCAACCATCTAACATGTTAATCTAACACTGCATTAGTAACAGTAAAGTTGTCTGAAATAAAAACAATATTTTTTTTTTTCTGAATAATTGAAAAAGTTAACTTTAGAGGTAAATAAAAATTTGTAAGCTTTTTTTTTTTTCTTCGTGTAAACCAATTAATTTCTCATAATAATTTGCTTAGTAATCTTGTAACCATATTTGTTTAGATTTATTTACATTAAATATTTTTATTTATTTTAGTTTTTACATTTTGCATCCAAATTAAAAAAATATTGGAAATGCAAATTATTCATTCAATTTTTATTTAATAAGATTGAATTTTTAGTTCATGTTTTGAAACTTGAATTTTAAGTTACATAAAACTGTATGACACATTTTTAGCCAAGAAATTCTTGCTTAGAATTTTATTTCTTGATTGATTGTTTATTCACTCATTGATTTAATATTCATTTATGTTTGCATTTATTTATTTATTTAACTAATTATGTCATACTTTATTTCCATTTTACATAAATCTGAATATTTACTAACTTAGATATTAAAGCTAAATCTTAATTCTGAGATTTTATTGTATCAGATTTTATTATTTCATTATTTATTGTATCAGAACATTAAACTGAAGGCAAATTTAAAAATGTTAACATAATAGTATCACAATTCTTTTTTCATTTTGAGATGCATGTTCCTCGTGCCTTGAAGTTTCAACCATCATTATGTAAATAACACAATCTAATGTCAATATGAATGTCAAGAATTCATTGCAGTGCTTTGTCGTCATAAGATGAAATAATAATAATAAAGCATTTCCTCTTAGAGCTCATGTGATAAAAGAATAGTGATTTATATCAAACCTGTAATTACGAGAATTTTATCTTTAAATTAAAGTTAATGATTTATAAAAATCTTAAAACAAATGGCTACATTTTATACATCATGTATTAAAAAAATAATTGGATGTTCAAAGCAATATAAATTTCATCATGAGATTCTGCACTTGGACATATTTAATGCACATTTTTTTCTGGAATTCATTAGAAAGCAACATTTTATTAAGAATTCGTTAGAAATCAACTTTTTATTAGGAATTCATTAGAAAGCAACCGTTCGTTAGGAATTCATATAGAAAGCAACTTTTTATTAAAAATTCATAAGAAATCAACTTTTCATTAAAAATTCATTTAGAAAGCAACTTTTTACTAGGAATTCATTAGAAAACTAATTTTCAGTAGGAATTCGCGGAATTTATTAGGAAACAACTTTTCATGAAGAATTCACTAGAAAGCAATTTTTCATTAGGAATCAATATTTTATTACAAATTCATAAGCATGCAACTTTTTATTATGAATTCATTAGAAAGCAACTTTTCATTAAAAATTCATAATAAAGCAACTTTTCATTATGAATTTATTAGAAAGCAACTTTTTACTGGGAATTCATTAGAAAGCTATCTTTCAGTTGGAATTCACGGAATTTATTAGAAAATAACTTCTCGTTAAGATTTCATTAGAAAGCAATTTTTCATTAGGAATCCATCAGAAATCAACAATTTATTAGGAATTCATAAAAAAAGCAACTTTTCATTATGAATTCATTAGAAATCAACTTTTTATTAAAAATTCATAAGAAAGCAACTTCTCATTATGAATTCATTAGAAAGTAATTTTTTACTAAGAATTCATTAGAAAGCAACTTTTCATTATGAATTCATTAGAAAGCAACTTTCTACTGGGAATTATGATTTTCATTAGGAATTCACGGAATTAATTAAAAAACTATTTTTCATTAGGAATCAACTTTTTATTAAGAATTCATTGAATTCACGGAATTCATTCGAAAACAACTTTTCATTGGGAATTCATTAGAAAGCAACTTTTTTGTTTTAGTACATTGTAAAACTAGTCCTGCTGTCTAAATCTTTATAATACTAGGAAGCTCCTACAATAGATTTGCATTAATATTTTATTTCTTGATGATAAACAGGTTCTTAGAAAATTTGTGCTTAATTGATAGAAAACTTTAAATTTTTTATAGCTTAGTCTTTTCGATCGGTTAATATTACAAATTCAACTATAATTTCGTTTTTGAAATTCCTATTTCATTTTTGATTACTATAAGAAAATCAAGAACTCGGTAAATATTTTTGGCAAAATAGTAATAGTGGAAAAAATTAACAGTGATTTAAAATTTGTATTCTTCATTTAAATTACGTACATTGATTGGACACAGCTTAAGTAAAGTTTAAAAGTAAAATAACTCATTAACTGTTTAATAATTGTAAAGCGATTAAAGGTTATATACCATTTTATAACATAAAGTTTTGATTAAGAAGATAATATCATATGTGATTATATTAAGGAACACCATTTATAATTTTCAGCCTTTAATTTCGAATAATAATCAAAACTAAAACTTTACAATTGTTGAGAATAATACTAAGAAAAGATGATTAATAAATAGTGCCGAAAAATTTCGTTAAATAAGGGATAAAATAATATTTCACAGGTAAACAATACCTTCATAAATTCTATTAATTTCATCCTGTTGACAACCGAAAAAATCCGGATCTTCTTTTTTATTTAAGAATCCCATCATATAGGGCCGGGATAGCCTGATCGGTAGGGAGTTGGGCCCATGTCTGAGAGTTCGTGGGTTCGAACCCTGCCGGCCGAAGACAGTGACTGATGCACGTTAAATCTGTCGAGTTGCAAAAGTCCTCCATGTTCCCATAACAAATCAAAACCTTTGGGGGTACTAGATTGGAGATCGATCGTTCTCTGATACAGGTCAAAATTACGATCTGTGGATGAAGGAATGGATGTATGAATGGGTCCGCTCTATTAACGGGTGTGACGTATGGTGTGGCTGAAGTCGAATTCTTGGCCATAGATGGCGCCACTGGAAATAAGAACAATCGCACCCCCTCTGCTTAAACAGGCATACGTCAACAATCCCATCATATGATGTTTCTGTCCACTGAGAACTTATCAAAAACAATGTGAAATGGTTTTAGAGATGTTATACAGAGAAATATTAATACCATAAATATTAGTATTAAATGGTTTAGTTACAATTAAGAGCCAGCAATTAATAATGCAGGCATTTCCCCTGCACCTCTAGTAGTAGATTAAAAAGGTTAATCTTGATTATTCAATTTTTTTATTAATATTGAATTAAAAGATTCAAACATCATCATGATAATTAAGATCAAGAAAACTCGTAAAAAATAAAAATTGGTAGCGAAGTTAAAATTATACCTTATTAAAAATCTCAGTATTTAAATGATTAACTAAAATAAACAACAATTATAATCATTACTATATTTATAAATAAAGTATAAAATTTGTTGAACAAAAATATACTATTCTCAATTGTTTGGCATTATGATTATTAGCCATCATCATCGATTCAACATCATCAAATAGGAGCATCATCAATTTTAAACATACAATACGAGAATAAAATTGAATGAAGAAAAACTTGAAATAAAGAAACGAATAAAAAATTTATGAATAAAGGGAAGAGAAGAGAATGAAGAAAGGAATAAAAAAAAAAGGAAGAGAATGAATAATGAATGGATATTGCAATTGTTTAACGTTATGATTTTTAGCATGGAATGTCATTCATTTTAAGCAATCAGAACGAAAATAAATTAGAAGAGAAGAGAAATTCTGAAATAAAAATAATAAATCAAAAGTTTAAGAATGAATAAAAAAGGAAGTGAATGAATAAAAAACTATTGGAAATTATAATTGTTCATCTTTATGATTTTTAGTATGGAACACCATCCATTTTCAGCAATCCCTACAAAAATAAAATTTAATTGAAGAGAAATTTTTAAATAAAAAGAATGAATAAAAAATTTATGAATCAATAAAAAAGAAAGAGAATGAATAGAAAAATAAATGCAAATTGCAATTATTTAGCGTTATTATGTTTAACATTGTACATCATTCATTTTAAACAACCATTACGTCAATAAAATAGGCCGGAAAAAAAATTTCGAAATAAAAAGAATGTATAAAAAAATTAATGAATGAATAAAGAAGGAAGTGAATGAATAAAAAATAAATGAAAATTGCAATTGCTTAGCGTTATGATCTTTAGCTTGGAACACCATCCATTTTCAAAAAATAAGTACGAAAATAAAAAGAATAGAAATTCTGAAATAAAAAGAACGAATAAAAAGTTTAAGAATAAAGTAAAGAGGAACTGAATGAATAAAAACTGAATGAAAATTGCAATTGTTTAAGAGTTATCATTTTTAGTTATGAAACACCATCTATTTTCATCCAATACGAAAATAAAATAGAATGAAAGAGAAATTCTGAACTAAGAAAACCGAATAGAAAATTTAAGAATAAAAAAAAAGGAAAGCGAATGGAAAAAAAAAAATGAAGAAAAGTTGCAATGTTTAGCGTTGTGATTTTTAGTATGGAACACCATCCACTTCAAACAACCACTAAGAGAATAAAAGTGGATGATTGGAAAAGAAATTCCACGATAAAAAGAATGGATAAAAAGTGAATGAATTAAAGTTTCAATAATTCAACGTTATCATTTTTGGACTGAACACTTCATTTTAAACAACCATCAGGAAAATAAAATTGAAAGGAAGAAAAATTCTGAAGCAAATGAATAAATAATTACCAAAAATTTTAATAATTTATATGCGTTTTTTTTCTTCTTTTATTTCAAAAACTGATATTTTAAAAACAACATTAATTTTGTTGAAGAAAATTATTTCATTTGTTGATCCGATTAGAATCATACGAACTCTTTATAAACAAGTATGTGACCCTTCGTCATGCTTCGAGGTTGAGTCAACTCAAATCAATAAGATTTGAAGAGAATGTACTCACATAAAGAGATAAGCTAATTAACTCTTCGGCTACTAAACAACAAATTGACTCATTAGACAATGCTAATTTCCTGATAGATACCGCATACCGACTAAGATCTATTTTCTAGTTAATGATAATGAGCTTTACAGCTTTATTCTAATGCCCAGATATGAGAAAAGTAATTTTCTGATGTATTTACAAAAAATTTTTATCATTTATTAATCGATTAACGTTTTAGATGATAAACTGAAGCACAAACTAAAATTTAAACACATGGTTTTCATTTTTTTTTGTTTAGAAACTAGACCTATTCTTTATTCTTAGAACCTATTCTTTAATAGAAAACATACCATATCACACATAAGGATCCCAAATTATTGTTTAAGCTGCTATTAAAAAACGAAACGATATTACCGAAACTAAAACGAACCAAACAAGATTGAAAACAATAAAGCCTGCTTGATTACCGGAGAGGATTAAGAAGATATGAACAGCGATTAGTAGAAATAGCTTCAAGTTGCATCCGGTAATTAAACTGGTTTCGATGATTTAAATAACTCTTTCTCCAATAGAATTTTTGTTTGGATTTTGATAGTGATTTTGTTTTTTAATATCTTAAATATTGAATATGTGCTTCAAGCAGTTTTAAATTTTTAAAAAAATATATTATACAAATATTTCTAGGCATACATGGGTATTTTCTGAAAATATGTCACTTATGTGTTTATTATGAAACTAATTTCAAACGAATCCTATGGTGCACAAAATATAAAGAATTCTCGGTGTCCGTCATAGAACACTCATTTTATAACCAGCGTTTAACAGCCAATTCTGGGTTTACAACTATCAATGTTCAACTCCGTAGACTTTTAAGTTTGATCCCAACTCAGAAGACATGGGGAATCTTAAATCAAACACTGGGACAAACTAGTATTTGTGGTGGATTTTTTTGATGCTGACGGCAAGGGATTCGAACCCATGATCCGCAGTCCACGGAGGATATTTTACGTCAAAAGTGTGGTCGTCACGAGCAGGGAACGGAATTCGCTTAACAAACTAATTAGGCTAACCTTATTCAGAGGTGAACGTTCTGTGCCCTGAGTTACTACGGCTCGTAAGCCACCCATTAAACAGACTGCATTAATAAAATGAAGCTAACTTTCAAGAAGGATTGCGTCATCTTGTTTTCTGGCAGAAAAATCTGAAGACGAAGCCATACATAATATTTTGCTAGTTCAGTAAGAGTTCGTCCTAGTGGCAACTCACAATAGTAGAAAGGAGTATCGTTATAACGAACTTGTCGTTATAAGCAAATACCCATATTCAAAGTTAAAATAACAATAAAAAAAAGGACTCAAGTGTAACAGAGTACAATAACTTTTAACATATATTATACAAAATTCTAATTTCAATTGTAAATTTGTAAAGAAGGGGAAAAAAAGACACATGGTAGACATCTTGTCAACAAAAAACAATTCTTTTTTTGCGGTGTGCTGCAGGACTTCTAAAATGACCGAAGATTTTGACAGTAAGGAGGATGATAGTTTTGCCACCGTTCGCATACGCAGGTTTGCTCATACGCATATTTGCTATACATGTTTATAATATGTTACGATTATGAAATAAGGTGTAATGATGTTCGTTTTTCACTTTTTTTGTATTGATATATAAATAAAAATGTCATCCATTTTGCATTTTTCTGTACTGTATTTCCCTTTAAAAATTGCTGTAATAGCAGAAGGCTACTAATTTCAAACTCAATTATTAACGTACAATTTTCGTATCTTTAATATTAATATTTTGACGGTGACTTGGAAACTTCCCAGAATACACTTCACTCGTCATAAATATGTATGTTTAATAACTGGAGATTTCAGTGCCACCTTTGCATTTGATTTTTTTCATTCCGTCTCTAGTATTTCGATAGCGTTTTTGTTGCTTATACGATTAGAAATTTATAATGTCATTTTTTAACAAGGAATCTTAATATATATATATATATATATATATATATATATATATATATATATATATATATATATATATATATAAAAGGCGGTAATTACAATATACTCTGCATGTATATATGTAATACAAAAGTTATAAAATTACTTTTGTATTAATAAAAGCATTGAAACTTATTCATTTTCATAAAATGTCTTAGTTAAAATATTAAAGTACAGATATTCTATTTTGGGTCCTTCAAGGCTGTAAACAAGCAAATGAATTATAATTAGATTTATGTTTCAAAAGAGGAGTTATTTTAAGATCTTTCACTTCCATATAAGGAAAGATGAAACGATTTTCTATGAGTATTAAATAATTTTGCGATGAGGCGTAGGAATACAAGGAATGCAATATGACTGCCCTGTTTACCCATTGTAAGTATCATATAAAACGCAGGACCGATGGTTTTTGCGTGGCTTTTTTGTGTTTTACTTGTGCTAGCTAAACTCCGTCAGATCTGACGAGAAAAGTGTCTCTCCCCCTCCAGTCGGAGAGGGGAGGAAACTGTTGCTTCACCATCTTTTAATAAATAAACAGCTATGCAGAATCTGGACCCATTATTCATATGATATTGGGACTAATTATTCCCACATTAATAACAGAGTTTTGCTCTGTTATTACATATATATTTGTAGCAAAAAAGATTTGAACATAATAAACATTAGTGAAATATAAATTGCAACTTAATATCATAAATTCCTACCTCACCAAAACTTGCTGTCTCATTACCCTAAGAAACGTAAATTTAAAATCTGCTGAAGAATACTTCATGTATGACATATAAAACATTAATGCGTATATAGCTAAAAAAGGCTATACAATTTACAGCCTGGATAACTTTTGATCACATGTTCGGATTTTCACGTACTAGGACCCATCCTTAATGGTTTGAAGTTCTCAAATTTGCTAATAAATTAGTGCAAACGATATTTTAAGTTGTGAAATGATATTTTAAGTCAGACACAAAAAATTAATTTCTCTGAATAAACATACCTTTTCCTTTTTTTATTTTTTTATTTATTCCTCTTTTTTTATTTATTTATTTATTTATTTTGACGGATCATCACTCTCAAAATGCAAGGAGAAGCCGCAATCTGGGAAATATGGTCCTATGGAAATATGGTTTGGTCAGGAGAGCAGTCCAAAGTTCGTACCCCTAATGCAAAATTTATTTTTTGCGAATTTCTGCATATCTCGAGAATTTTTTAAGCGAACTGAAAATTTTTTGTACACAATTATAAAATTCACTTATCGCAAAAAATAATTTTTGATAATTACCTATTATTTTTAATACATATTAAGAATTTTGTTCAGAGAAGAGTTTTATGGAGTATTTATTCTAAAAACTTTAATCTTCAACTTTTACTACTTTAATCTTTAAACTTTACTTAATTTAATGTATAAATTGAAAACTTTAATCTTCAAAAAATGGATATTTAGCTTGATGACAGAAACGCATCTAATGAGCGAGCTCCGATTGATAAACAATCCGAAAGAAACTGCTATAACAGTTTCGGGGATTGGCGAACGTTACCGAGCGGGGGGATTACCCTCCTAGCCTGATTGATAAAATATAAAGATTTTATTTGAAGAATAAGATTCATAATTTATTGGCCTGAAGCTCAGTATTAGTTATTGAAAGCTGCAGATTCGATATTTTTCACATCTTAATTTCTTTAATAGTTTTCTCGTATTGAATTTACTATTGATAAATGTCCTAACAAAGTTGAATTTCGAAAAGACGCTTCGCAGATGAATATCAATTTGCGAATCTCGTATTTCTTTTGAAGTTCCGATTTCACAGAGAGTTTATTGCTCAACCAACGAGTTAGTTCCGTAAGCTCAATATCGATTTCAAACAATAAATTAATCGTTTCTGCGCTTTTATGAAATCAAGAAGTCTATGGCAGCTTTATGCGTCATGATTTACTTAGTTCTGCAGAAGGAACGAAAATTAATTCTTTGTGCGCTTTTGGAAAGACTAAAAACAGATTCACGCCGTAATATGAATATTACTGATTAAATTAATTATTTTACAGATTACAGTGGGGAACAAAATTTTTGTTTTATTCATATAAATAAATACTTGATCTTTTACAAATTTGGGTGTGGGGATTTCAAATCTGAAATTAGTTAAGCTCCAAAGGCTACAGATTCTTTTAGAGGACATTTTTAGTCCACTTTTGTTGGTATGTACAATGTGCAAAAAAATAAATGGAGAAATCTGAATAACTTTTGATCTAATGATCGGATCTTCACGTTATAGGACTCAATCTCATTGGTTCAAGGGGGTGACCTCAAATATGCTAATTAATTAGTGCAAGCGATATATTAAGTTACAAATCTGTCAATAAACATATCTTTTTTACAACGGAGTCGGTTTTATGGCCCCCAAGGTACACGGGGGTAGCCGCAAATTGGGAAATATAGTCCCAATATAGTTTGAGCAGGAATGAGGCGTCGAGTTGGGACCCCTTAAGTTAATTTTACTTTTTGCGTATTTCGCCACAACTCGAGAACTTTTTTTAGCAAAATTAAACTTTCTTGCAATAAATGTAATACGTAAAAAAAAAAAAAAAAAATTTATAATTATTTATATAAATGTTTACAATTTTGTTCAGAGAAAAGTTTTAAGAACTATTTATTTTTAAAATTTTAATCTTTAACTTTTACCACTTTAATCTTCAAATTTCACTTACTGTAACTTCAAAACTTTAATCTTAAAAAAAAGAAGTACATCTAGCTTGATGGCAGAAACGCATCCAATGAGCGAGCGAAGAAAGCTCGGATTGCGAAACAATCCGAAGCGAACTGTGTAAACAGCTCTGAAGATTGGCTAGCATTAGCTGACCCTCCTCGTTTGTTTGTTAAAATATAAAGATTGTCTAGAAAGATTTTGTTCGTAGAAAAAAGAGACATAATTTATTGGCCTATATCTCAATATAATTTACTACAGCCAGCAGATTCAATATTTTTACATCTTAATTTCTTAAATAGTTTTCTCTGAATAGTTCCTATTGAATTCACCAATGGTAAATATCCTAATAACTTTGGATTTCGAAAACTTGTTTCACAGACAAATATCAGTTTGCGAAAATAGTATTTCTTTCGAAGTTCCGATTTCACAGAGAATTTATTGCTCAACCAACGAGTTAGTTCCGTAAGCTTAATATCGATTTCAAATAATAAATGTATCGGTTCTGCGCTTTAGTGAAATCCAGAAGTCTATGGCAGTTTATGCGACATGATTTACTCTGATCATCACTCTATTTGTAGCCTGATATTTTGTCTCTCTCCATGTTTTTCCTATTGTTTTCAATTCACTTATAATCGTCCCATGTCCAAGTATTTTTAGGTCTTCCTCTTTCTCAGTTGCCCTGAGGATTCCAAACAAAAACTTGTTTTACTTTAAATTTTTTCATTCTTGCGTAGAACATAAGCAAATGATTTCCATTCACGTTTTTTTTTTTTTAAATTTCTAGTTCATTTCGTTTCCGTTTTGCTTAATGTTTATTATGTAATATTTAAGCTTATTGTTTTATAAGCTGCAAAAATGTCAGGACTGTTACTGGGCAAAACATCTGGCCACAAATATACACAGACTTAAAGAGCTATGATAGAAGCCATATGCTCCAATTCGGAGTGAAGTATGCGTATGGTATAAAAACATAATAACTCCACATGTCTAAATTTTACTTCTATCTTGTTGCTTACTGTAAAGCATGTACAAGAAATAAGCAAGAATCAATGTTAAGGCCTGGATAGCCAGGTTGATAGTGCACTGGGCCCATGTCCAAGGGTTCGATCCCAGCAGGCCGAAGACTCCCAGGGTAAATCTGTCGAGTCGCAAAGTCCTCCATGTTTTCATAACAAATCAATACCTTTTGGGGGAACTATTCAGGAGTTTCCTTGTCTTCTGGATTGGTTCAAAATTGCAAAGCTACGGAGTTGAACATTAATAGTCGTAAACCCAAAAATTGGGTCGGCTGTTCAACAATAAATAAATATTTAAAAAAAAATCAATGTTAACAAACAACAATGAGGACTGTTGCGTGTGAAATTTTTAAATAAAATTTCAACTGTTTGCTTTCCTCTACTGCAATTTGTCAGATTTCAAAAAAGTTTTAGCTAAATATTAATTTACGACCCGCAATAGTTTTTTGCTTTTATCTTTGATAAGGATTCTAAAAATACGTATTGAGAACAGTCATTACAGAGCACTATATATATATATTAAAAACGAAATGTTTTAAGCATTCGCTTTTAATTATAAATTGAAAGAAAATAAGTGAGAAACTTTTGCTATTTGATTTGCTCTTTTTACATTTTAGACCTTTATTATATTCTTTTGAAAATTTCCCATCTATTGTGCGATGTCAATGTCAAGAATATGTACTTAAAGTTTTCATTCAATCAGGAATAAAGTTTTCGCAGAGAGGCTTTGAAAACTTTTCTCAATAAACTGAACCGCCTGGAGCGAAGAAGAAAAATTAAGTTTTTTTTTAAACTTTATTTTAAGTCGATGATAAAATACTGAATGAAGAAACTGGCTTGATATTAAACAAAGGAAACCTTTTTCTTTACACGCAAATTTATTTTACAACAAAATAACCGTCAAAAGTTTAGGGAAGAAGAAAAAATTCTGCACTCATTTCTGCCAAATAATCAAATTTCAAAAAAAAAATTTTTAAAAATCCTTCGCTCAATATCTGGTCAATTCTATATCGAGGAATTGTGCAGAAATTCAATAAGATCGATGCACTAGTTTTTGAGAAATCATGTAAAACCATGAAGGACCTCCGAGCTTTAGTTTTTACAAATAAATTGAGAAATAAAAAAAAAATAATAACATTTGTTATAGAATGCTCTTTTATATGCTTAACATTTGAAGGGAAAAAAAGCATTTTTTTTTTTTTTTACATTGAGTAAGAATTAAATAGTTAAAAAATAATTAATAGAAATAGTTTTTTTTTTTTTCTTTTTTTTTTTGCCACTTGCGAACGAGCTTAATCGACATAAGGGTTTTAGACCAGGGGTCAGCAAACTTTATTAATCATCGACCCCAGAATATTTTATGATTCTCTGCTATATATAATACTCTATGATACGAAATGTAAAATGTTGAAACTTACCTGTTTCTTAAATGGTTTTATTTTAACAAAATTAAATTTTTACATGAATCAATGAGAAGGATTGGGCTTCATGGCGCTTGGCTACTAAGCAATGTCTGGTTCGAAATTTGATAGTTGCAGCCGCCTCAGAGCTCCGCATTCAATTTATTTTTCTGCCTTGTTGAAAATGAAATTAACATGCCTGAAGCCAAATTCGTAAATCTTAGTTATTGCAGATTTTGTCTTTAAAGTCTTTGGACTTATATAAGCGAATCGAAAAAGAGTTTGCACAGATTTATAAAGCTCTTTTATCAGAAAATATTCCTATGTAAATTAAAAATAAAATCTTTTTTATGAATCACGTCAGAGCCTGCTGATCGTTTATATGCAAAATGGCGTGTTTAAAGTTGAGCAAAGTTTCTCCACAAAAGTGAAATCGAATTTGTTGAAATATAATTCTTTCTCCTCCAAGTCTTTAGCTGGACTTAGATTTATTATATTTTTTTTTTAATGTATTTTATAGTTACTGTGATATATTTTTTCGTGAACCTAGAAACTTCGATGCATAAATATTTTGATTTTGTTCTACTTGGCTTCGTTCCTGTCTTTATCTTAAGTAAGAAATATATGGTGAAAGAATTGAAATTTTTATAAAAGAATCTTTGCGTAAAAATATAGAATGTGTCACTTAAGAGAATTGATGCTTGACGGGTTTAGCTTACTCTAAATAGAATGGAATGAACAGTTGCTAACGTGTAATCACACTACGTCACTTGCAGGTACCCCATTGGAGGAAAGTATAAACACTCTAATTCTCATCCAGTTAAGAGCTATAGATGAGTTTTGACTGCTCTAGTTGGTCAGAATTTTGATTGATAACGATTATTTCTGCATGTAATGATAAAAACTTTTCTGACAAAAGGCATGGAACTTCAATAGAGATTTGAGTGCTCTGTCTGTTCTGAAGATCGAAGTTTCTACAGCAAGATACATTCACATACATGAAAAAAGTTAATAAAAACGTAATGATAAAACAGGATTACAAACATTTGATCAAAGCAATTACAAAAATAGGTAGATATAGACTTCGTAATTGTTCATCCAAAAAAAATTTATAACCAGTGAGATCAAATTCTTATAAAATTAAGTGCAACAGGCAATTTTGCCAGGTTCTTAAAATACGATTTTTGGCTTTATTGCAAATTTTGAATAAAACATGAGACAATTATACTTCTATTGTTTAATGTAAGAGCTTGTCCGAAGACCAAAAATCCTATTAAAAAAAAATTAAAATTATTCCAGCTAATGGTAATAAAGTATATTTAACAATAGTAATAAACTAGTAATAGCAATAAAGTATATTTAACATCAAATTTTATAAAATTAAAAATCCAAAAAAAAAAAAATCTTCTTTCTATTTTACACTGATTAATCACGTTAAGGAAGTGATAACTAAACGATTTTAGGTTTAGTTTGTGTAAAGATGTCAAAAATCATATTTTAAAACTGCTAGGTTTTAAAATATGATATTTAGCCCCTTGGAAAATCCCAGTATAAAGCAAGAGACAATTAATCCTTTAAAGGTAATGAAGTATCATGTTGATGTTTATAAAGAATCATAAGATGGTAATAAACAGGGGCGGATTAAGCGTGCGCGGGGCCCTAGGCCATTCAAACTTTTGGGATCCTTAGATTAAATTTTTTTCTCGTATATTTTTTTTTATTCAAAAATAAAAGTATTTATATATCGTTTCATTTAAGAAAGCTTATTTAAAATTAAAATAAATAATATCATGGACCTCTTAAACAGTGGCAATTTCAATATATAAAATTGGATTGAAAGTGACCAGTTGTATGAGTTTATTCTAGAGTATATAAAACAATAAACAAACACTTACCTTTTGGTAAAATACGTTGTAATTATTTATTGATCAAATAGAATTACGGACACTAAATAATTATAAAACACTATAAAATTATGAGACACTTCAGTTGAGGCACTAAATAACTTCTTTTTCATTTAAAACGTCTCAATAATGTCAACAACATTTAATTCTTTGCTTCTTGTTTAAACAAGTCTCAGCTCACTATAGTACTGCTTTCAATTTTTTCGCGCGCAAATCAAAAGGACAAATTTGAACTTAAAAAACATTGATAAATATTATGATACATAAACTATAATAATACCTATAAATAATAACTAAAATAAGTAATAAATAAATATGTAAAAAAATATGTAATAATTATGTAAAAAAAATTATTGTATTTTATTAATATACTATAATAATAATTTTATAATATAATATATCTCAGTAAAGCGTTTCAGAACTTCTAAGAGGGGTAGGTGGCATCCTGACGACTCGAAATCATATAGCAATGTGGGGTCGGAAATGCTTTCCTGAAGCGGTGACGTACACAGAAGCACCATAAAGAAAAGAGACCGTAAGTGAAAAATTGCTATAATACATAGAAAAAATTATATGGTACATGGGCCAAAATAAGTGTTCGAAGTTTCTGCCACCGGCTACAATGTACACCTCACATCTCCGGCGCATGGACATTCGAACATTCTGCAATACTCCAGGCATATCTCGCAGGCAGCTACTGCGATTCTTGTAACCAGCATTATCAACAGGGGTGTCATAAACCAGTGTTTACATATGACTCCAGAAATCAGGACATGATAGGTCGGGTGACCGAGGAGGCCATATAATTTTTTCAAAGTATTATTATAGCGATTTTTCACTTACAGTCTCTTTTCTTTATGGTGCTTCTGTGTACGTCACCGCGTCAGGAAAGCATTTCCGACCCCACATTGCTATATGATTTCGAGTCGTCAGGATGCCACCTACCCCTCTTAGAAGTTCTGAAACGCTTTACTGAGACACCCTGTATATTTGAAATTGATTTTTTTTTTTTTAAATCATTGTTTTTCTTAATTTTTTAAAATTTATTTTCAAAAAAAATTTTTTTAAGGGGGCCCTAGGCCATGGCCCAATGTGTAATCCGGCACTGGTAATAAAGTATGATGGTAATAAAGTATCATGTTTGACTTTAGAACTAGGCAGTCCCAAAAATCCACATTTAAGAAGAAAAGAAAAAGTCCCAGAAAGAAAGAAGAAGTTGTCCCAGTTGATGGTAATGTTTAACATGTTATAAGTATCAGTGTCCAGCTTTATAAAAAGATATATATATATCTAAAAAAAATAACTTATTTCTTATTGCCTTACACCAATCTTGCACTTTAAAGAGCTGTCTAATTATTAAAAGTTAGTAAGTTAAGTTATAGCCAAGGCACCAAAAACTCATGTTTTAAAAATTATAGCGAAAAATGAATCTTAGCCTAATAAAAACCAAATAATCAAATATAACCAAATAATAATAATCAAATAACCTAATAAAAAATATACAGTTACTTCTGCTCAGGGTTTGTGATTTTTTTGATTTAAATCAGATTTTTTTTTTTTTTATTCAAATACTTTAATTTTTGATTAAAAAAAACCTTATAAATGTTTAACCAAAATTAAATTAATATTAAAACTATAATATTTTAGAAACTCTAATTTACTTAAATAATTTTTCATTATAATACATAGATTTGAATGCATAGCAACCATTTTGAAACAAATGCATGATTGAAATTTAAAGACTAGATGAAATAGAGAATTTAAAGAATACTTCTGGGGTCTATCTAGGTTTTTGTGAGAGGTACATATTTTGTGAAAATTAAAAATTATATTTGAAAATCAACACAAAAATATGGTAAAAATAAATATTCATCGTTTCCAGGGCTGAATTACCCATTAGGCCATGGCCCCCCTTAAAATGGATTTTTTGAAATTAAATTTTAAAAAATTAAGAAAAACAATGATTTTCAAAATTTTTTTCAAAATGTTATAATTATTTTTTAGTTTTAATTTAATAAAATAAAGTAAAATTTAATTTCTTATTATTTATTTTAAATATGCTTTCTTAAATGTAGAGATATATAAATACTTTTATATTTGAATAAATAAAAAATTTACATGAAAAAATTTAATCTAAGGTCCCCAAAAATTTTAATGGCCAATGGCCCCGCGTACGCTTAATCGGGCCCAGATCGTTTCTTACGAGACTCAAAAATAAAATTTTAAGAAAATATATTTTGTGAAACTACCGCTTTTCCTAAAGTTGAATTTGTGAAGGTACCGCTAAGCGGTAGTAAATTTGGCTTGAACAGGCCCCTGTTCTTTAACTATTAAAACAAAGTTTCAATTAGCAAACCATAATTTTAATTTAAAATTTTGATTTTTTTCCCTTGATTTTTAAAATGACAAAATAAATGTAACATTGTGTTTATAAATGTATTCATTCATCAAAAAATAAATAAATATTTAATCTATATATTTTTATATTAAAATATTCATTTTTAATCCTATAGTAAAATAGATAAGTTAAGCTAAAAAAATTTTTTTTTTAATCTATCTCTTCATTGGAATTTTTTTTTCACAAATTTTCTTTACGGAAAATCGGATAATGTCAAAGATACTGTAAACATATTATGAGAAAAAAATACCAGTTTTCAGTTAATAATCTCACTGCTTCAAATAGACTTTGAATACATTTTCCACCAATAAAATATAATGCAGATTTTAATTCCATGCTTTTTTAATCAAAGCGTTGAGTTTTAATTAACATTATTTAAATTTTTTTTTGGAAAAAATTTCATGTTTATTAATTACTTTCTACGGCTATGCAAGTCTATAGTAAGACTGCATTAAATGTTTACTTTAATCTGTATTTTCAATATCAAGAATCCAGAGATTTTTAAAAATGTAATTTCAAATGTGTTGGAATTTAACACACATCAAGAAAGAAAGTAATTTCGTTAACTAAAATTAATTAATGCAGCAATTTACTTAAAATAAATTTTAAAACTAAGAAAAAAAAAATAATGAAAGTATCAATAATTTAAAACACTGTTTTTTAACTTTTAAAATCAATACATAAGTAAAAAAATCAGTTGATTTAAATCAATGATTTTTTTTAAAAAAATCATTTGATTTAAATCATGATTTAAATCAACAAACCCTGCTTCAGCTATTTGATTTCAAAACTTTTCAGGGCACCAAAATCCAATTTTTAAAAAAAATTATAAAAAAATCAGGCTAAATTATTCTAGTTCAGAGTAAAGTATCATGATATACAATGTCAAGTTTTATAAAAATTTAATAAAAAAAAAAAAATAATAAGTGATTTTTTTCTTGATGCTTTCCACTGATCTATCATGTTAAAGAACTTATAACTAAGCGTTTTGAAGTTTAGCTATTGCTAGAGTTCCTATGAATAACTTTGCTAGATATAGAAACATATTAACAGATTTCAAAAAAAAGATAGGTTTCTAAAATTATATATATATATATATATATATATATATATATATATATATATATATATATATATATATATATATATATATATATATATATATATATATATATATATATATATATATATATATATATATATATATATATATATATTGCCCCATGGCAAGTACTTTAAAACAAGAGACAATTATCCACTCCTCTATTATTAGATATCAGAACAGGGAATCAAAAAACTTATTAAAAAAATTATGAAAAACAAAGTTGTTTCAGTTGACAGTTACAGATATTCATTGTCCTATTTTTTATTTTTTTTTTTTTTTTTTGTTACTTCAAATTTAGCACATTAAAGGACTAATAACTAAAATGTTTTTATGTTTGAATATCAAATAAAAAGTTAAAAGTCATCATTTATTTATTTATTTTTTTAAATAATCAGGCAATTTAATATAAAATAAATATAACATAATAAAAGTAATGAATGAAAACATAAAAAAGAACAAATAACACTCTAATCACAATTTATTATTAAATCAAACAAATCTGTACAAAAAAAATTAAAGTGTGTAGAACATAAAATCAGAAAGTCATGCAAGGAACAAATTATACATCTTTCAGATTTAACATAAAGAGTTAGTCCTAAAAAATTACTTTACAATAAAAAATAAAGAAACCAACTTTTTTGTGTGACTCGTACAATTAGTAAAATTTTTTAAAATCAACAATTGCAGTAGCTTATACTGTCTGTAATATATTTTAAATTCAAACAAAGATAAAAGACAGTACTAAAGACAGCTATTGACTCCAATAACAGTTCTAGTTGAGAGTATTAACTGTCAGGAATATATTTTTAAATTCAAACAATGATAAAAGATAGTGTCTATTATTGATCCTAATGTTAGTTCCTTGTCATTTGAAAACTAATTTAATATTCTTGACTAATAGCCCAAAACCAAAAACCCTAAATTTTTTACTAAATGCCAATCCAAAAAGCAATAAACCAATCATAAATTTTGTGTTTCTCTTACGAAAATCAGATTTATACTGCAAAAAAAAAAACTGAAATAACTTAACTGATCTCTCATTTTTTTTTTTTTTTTTTTTAAAGCTTACTGCAATTTCATTATTAAAAAATGGCAGTAATAGTAAAACAAAAGTTTATATACCATTTGCTATAAAAGTGACAATTACGTAATGCATGCAATAATTAAATTTTATTTGAATAATATTAATAACAGTTAAAGTTGAAATTTGTGAAAAATACTGCATATGATTGTATTTTTCAATATGTGAAGCATAGGAAAGTAAAAAAGAAGCAATAATAATAATTTCACCACACAGCTACTTTTATCATCGATAACAAAGGATTATGCAACATCGAAAATGAGAATATGAATAATGTACAGGATGTGAATCTATTGCGAAAAAGAGACATGAAAATTAATTAGATGGTTGAATGATAAATGGATTATTTATTAACAAATTATGATACAATGATTTCTGATGATTGAATGAGTATTTAAACCAAATTAGTCGGATGATTAGTAATTTATTTCTAGAATATATCACAAATAAAGAAAAATGCACATTATTGTTGGGAAGGGCCGGGTGGCTGCTGCGGCATGGGATATCCAGGCAATTGAGTTGCTGTTGGTGGTGGATACGGATATGGTACTTGCATGGGAGGATTTACGTAAACTTGTGAGTTGGGAGGAGGAGGAGGGTAAGAATACTGTGGTGGAACAGCATGATGGGGAGCAGCAGTGTACAATGGATAATTGCCAGAATAAGCATAAGGCACAGTATAAGCTGTAGCTTGTGCATTAACAGTGCACTGCACTTGGCCAACAGAATATGCCAATTGCTGCACTGTCTGTAATTGCTGGTAAGCATCCACTGTCGTTTGAGGAACAGGAACAGCAACGGCTGTTTTTGGTTTCCCTGGTGGAGGCGGTGGAGGAGGAGGTGACCGCGGTGGTGGTGGTGGAGGAGGAGGCGGAGAGCTCGTCCTCTCTACTTTACGTATATGTTTTACTTTCACTTTATGTCTACGTTCCTTCGGAGGTGGAGGAGGAGGTGGCGGAGAGATGGCACCAACAAATAAATCTTTAGTAGGTGGTATACCATCGGCAAAGGTAACACTTTTTTTGGGTTGGGCGTCAGAATCTCTAGATGGTGTCACTAGAATACCAGCTTTTGGAGCAATCAAGCCAGAAGGAGCTGATGTGGATGATGCAACAGCAATTAAGGGGTTACTTGACACATTATTATGCTCCTCTTTGTGTTTCCTTTTCTTTTCAGAAGAAAAAACGAGTATATTTTCAAGATTAGTTGAACTAGATTCTGTACTTGATTGTTTTTGAGAAAGAGGAACATTACAAGGACTTATTAAACTTTGATCAGATATTTCAGCAGATGAAGACACAGCTTCACTAGTGTCCAATGTCGATGCTGTTGAAACATCCACTACAGAGCTGCTGACAGCTTTATCCTGAGGTGAAATTATTCCTTTACCACTTTTTGCATTGACAGCAAGGAGAGCAGAACTCATGCTCACATAATTAGCTAGCATTTTAGCAACATCACTTGTTTGAGAAGATTGCAATAGAGCTGCTAAAGCATTCTCTCCTCCAGAATTCGTAAATCCAGATGAAATTAGTTGTAACTGTAATTGTTGGATGTATTCTAAATAAGTTTTTGTAAGATTATTTACATTCAGAGATGGAGAATTATTAGAGGTATTTTCAGTTTGAGTTATGCAATGAGACTGTGCCTCTGCCTGGACAAATACATCTTGTGATGCATTCATTGCGGATATTTGATCGTTGTTTAGGCTGTTTGTAAGACTAGAAACTTGAGAATTATCACTACTAATAATGACATTTTCTTTAGCAACACCCTCAGAAATTGTTGCACTGGTTTTTGATAATTGCGTCTTATCTTTTTTAGGCGGTGGTGGCGGAGGAGGAGGAGAAGAATATCTGTTCTTAGATTTCGAGTGTTTGCTTCGTTTACTACGCTTGTGTTTCTTTTCTTCAACAGATTGTGCGGCACTCTGGTTTTGTTCATTAAATTGTGTTACATTCTGAAAAGAACTAGATAGCTGGTCTGACAGAGGAACTGCTGAACAAGAATCTGATGTATCTTCATTCATTTGAAAAGGCATGTCATCTACTTTAAGCTCTTCATTTTTAATGCTTTCTTGCTCAATCATAGCACAGCTAGGCAAAGTTACAAATTCTGCTATAACATTTGAAGTTTGATTTTCAGTGTCTACTGACTGGATTTTTAGTGTTGGTTGAGTCTGTTTCATTTCTTGACTAGGAATGCATTCACCACCTACTTTGAGATACACATCTTGTGTCATAGTATCAACAAAATTAGAAATAGTAACAGAATCAGAAGCTAATTGTTCAATGATCATTTCATTGTCTTGATGCTGATTTGGTTCCTCTTTGCTTAGATTTTCATTCTGGTCTAAATTACTAACCTGTTCAATATTGGCAAATTCTGGAGAATGTTTAATTTCTACTTTTGGCTCAGTAGAACAATTCTTTTCCTCCAAATTTTCAACCAGTGCTTTCATAGTTACTGAAGAATTTGTAGATTTTGGAATAGTATCTAATAAAGGAAATATTTCACCTTTTATCTTACTAGCTTGACGGTAAATAATACCAACTGAAGACTTAATGGGATGTTTATCTGCACTAATATTCTTTGATATATTAATATCACCAGCAGATTCGTTTAAGTTTAGCAATTTCATAAATTCATCATATTCAGAGTTCAAATCACTTGACAATGGTTCTTTTGTTTCAAGTGACTCAGAATTTGGAACAGAGTTCGCATCTAAAGTATTAGCTTGATTATGAATCGTTGATTCAGAATTCAGACTTTCTGATAATTCATCCGTTTCCAATATAATGGACGATTCAGGTTTTTTGACAACAGATGAGTCTGATGCCTGTCTTAAACAATTCAAAGATGAAGCATCCTTATGGCAAGAAGTTTCAATCAATTTAGGTGAACTTTCTGATTTAAAATCAATTGGAGCATTGTCTTTGAGTATCTTGAGTGGCTTAGCATCAGGAACTTCAGTCTGTATAGGAAGAAGACATTGAGGTTCATCTTTTAAGGCTTCTGAATTACTAATAAGAGATATTTGAGGAGAAATTTTATCTACGGTTGAGTCTTTTTTATCTTCAGTTTCAGTTAAGGCATGGCTCGAACCTTGATTATTATCACTTTCCTCAGTTTTAGCTTTACTGCCTTGACGATCTTTCTCCTGAACTGAGTTGGTTTCTTCAACATTCAAAGAATTACTATTTGACTCTGGACTCCATTCCATTCCAGAATTACTGTCTGAATCAGTGTCCCATTTGGATTTGATTTTTATAGGTGGAGCGATTTCTTTAACCTTAACATCTTTTGAAGACAAACTAGCAGCAGTGAAATCCAACTTCTCAGCTTTCACACCAACTTGATCAGCTTTATTAGCTGATTTTTTGCTTTTTAAGTTCCTTTTGTAGCTTGTCGAAGAATCGACAGTCGAATCTGTATCGTACTTAAGTGATTTCAAATTAGGGCTCTCTACTTGAGCATAACAAGTCTTAAGAGCATCAAGAGCTGACAATGATTTAATAGCAGAAGGAGAAGCATCACTATGCTCTGAGCTGGAATTACTCAAAACAGTTTTGGTATCTTCAGTAGTTCTGTTAAAACAATACTGAATTGGTGGTTTTGTTTTTGTGTACCGTACATGGAATTTAAGCTTCAACTTTTTTTCCTTATTATGCAGTTTAGAATCCAATTTTAATTTTTTCTCCTTTTTACTGTGTTCTTTCTCTGCCTCATGCTTTTGCTTTTTCAGTTTCGTTTTTTCAATTACCCCATCATCAGAATGCTTTATATGCTTCTTTTTAGACTCAGTTTCTAGTTTTTCGGAAATTTCATCTTTTATTTTCTTCTTTTTTATTTTTACATTATCTTTAAGCGTTGATATAGAAGTAGGAGTAACAATCTTAGTTGCACTATTTTCAATATGATGTGATTCAACAGTGGCTTCTTGCTTATTAGTTACACTGGAATCAAACTCGTCTGCAGTTTTAGTTACAGAATCTTCATGTATTTTTAATTCGTCAGATTTTTCTGGTAAGTCGCATTGTGAAGAGATTTTACTTTCGGATTTTTGCAATGCGTTTTTATCATCATTTTCTAATTTTTCTTCAGAATTTTCAGAAGATTCTACAACGGACTTATTTTTTCTGTCACTTTTATCAGAAGAAAGTTTCACAACTTTATTTACAGGAATAGGAACAACAGTGGCTACATCTTTCTTTGGTGAATCACTACATAATTTAGAGCTTTTTGAATTCTCTGGAATATCAGAAATTACAGTTTCAGTAGGTAGAGCAGTTTTAGCAATTTTCTTTTTCTTTTTAATTTTTTTCTTTTCTTCAGCACTAGAACTCGAAGAACTACTACTTGATGAGCTACTTTCAGCATCAGAAGAGCTGCTTGAACTACTACTACTACTACTATCATTATCTGAATCACTGCTGCTGCTGGAGGAACTGGTTTTAACAACTTCCTTCTTTTTTTTCTTTTCATTCATCACTTTGTACATCACACGAATAGTGTCTTCAAATTTTGTACTAGAATCAGTGATGTCGAGACCAGCTTCGGAACAAAACTTCTTGAAAGTTTTATTTCTTAGCATCTTCATCAAAAATTTATCAGTTTTACTTTTACTGTGTGAAGATTTTTTAATCTTGGATTTCACTTTAGGATGTTTAGTACTTTTGCCTACTGATTGTACAGCTTTGGACCTCGCTTTTTTCAGCTTATGGGATTGTGTTTGAGGTGATTCGTTAGAAGCAACATCATGAATAGTTTCTTCATGAACAGATTTCTTTGCTGAACTTTTTTTACTGTGTTTAGAATCATCAGTCACTTGCAATTCAACAACAGTAGACATATTAACAGAATTTTGGTCATCATCTTGCTTTGAATTTTCATTACTACTTAATTTATTACCAGTTTTTATTGGAAATGCTAATTTCTTACTAGGTTTAGATTTAGCATAATCATTCATGCTAGTATTTTCTTCTCTAATAGTATGAGACGAATCTGAATTACCATTAGAATGGCTGCTTTTAAAAGATATATTGGAATCTCCAAGAGAATCTTCTTTATCAAGAGGGTCAACAGACTTTTTGATTTCAAAATCTGCTTTCACACTAGGGCAGTCTCTGTTCAATGAACTTTCTTCTTTTAATTCCACAAAACTGGAAGAAAATCCTGCAAATGCATAAGCTGGTTTTTCTTCTTCAAATGTGTGTTTCGTTGTAGCTTCTAGATCTGTTAAGCTTGTTTTAGTATCTTCACTTAATTCCACCATTGTTTTATGTGCTTCTTCAATAATTTTCTTCTTAACTTCAAATGTATTTTTGCTGTCTAAATCAGTTTCATGAATGTTTTTAGAATCTGAATGCTTATTTCTTATAATACAAAGATCCTTTTTATCATCTGTTTTGCCATGAGAGGGTTTTGGTTGTTCTCTTTCCTGTGACGATCTCTGCTCTTCTTCATAAGACGGTTGTGTTTGCTCTCTTTCCTGCAATGCTCTCTGCTCTTCTTCAACAAATCCTTTCGAATGTTCTCTTTCCTGCAGTGATCTCTGCTCTTTTTCCGTAGATCTTTTCGATCGCTCTCTTTCCACAGATCTTTTTGATCGCTCTCTTTCCATAGATCTTTTTGATCTCTCTCTTTCCAGAGATCTCTGCTCTTTATCTACAGATCTTTTTGATTGCTCTCTTTCCTGTGGTGATCTTTGCTCTTTATCCACAGACCTTTTTGATCGTTCTCTATCATGTGGTGATCTCTGCTCTCTTTCTACAGACCTTTTTCTTTTTTGCCTTTCATAAGAACGTTTATCTTTTTCAGGAGTTCGTCTTCTTTCTCTGCTAGGAGATCTCCTTCTATCATAATAGTCTGTTCTTCTGTATTTTGAACTTCCTTCTGAATGCCTACTTCTCCTTTCTGAAGACCTATCTCTCTTTTCTGATAACCTGTCCCTCCGCTCCAAGGACTTATCTCGTCGTTCAAGAGATCTTCTCCTATCTCTCTCACGGGATTTATAATTTCGATCAGTATTTTTTAAATTTTCCTCATCAGATCTTCTTTTTTTAGAACTCGAGCTTTTACTATCGCGCACCTTTTCATCAGACTTTTCTGATGGACTGTTTTCACCAGCACTTTTTTCAGAGCCTTCAATCATATCAGTTTTTACAAACTTCAGGAATCCAAAATTTGGTTTCTTGGAAAATACTTCAGGTGGACGAATAGGGTACTCTTCAGATTTTGAAGAAGATTGCTGAATGTCATCTTCAGCTTTTTGTTCAGTCTCTTTTTGTGGTTCTTCAGCTTGAACATCATCTTCTTTACTCATACCACTATCTTCTTCCTCTTCTTTAAAAACTGCAACAACACCTGCACTAACTTTTTGATTGGCTTTTTTAGATAAACTGAATGAGAGAGCACTAGATTTTCCAGAATTAGAATCAGAATTAGAAGAATTCGACTTCAAACTTTGAGAAAATGCCATAAGTCTTTTTCGAGCTAAAGCTTTCCCTAGCAAGACTAGTGATTTTGGTACAAAAGTGTCTTCAGTTTGAGGTAGATTCAAATCTGACTGAATGCTTTCTACAACACTTTCTTCCTCTTTAGTTTCAACCGGAATTTCTAAAATGTTTTTAGAGACAGGCTCATTTTTGTCTTGTTCGTCTAATTTAACAGTACAAGGAGGTTCTGCTTCTATAGGAAGAGACATTCCAGGAAGAGGTGGTAAATCCACATCATCAGGAGAGAAAAAAATAGTATTTAGGAAAAGGTCAGACCACTCAGAAGTATCTACGTGATTTTCCTCAATTTTTTCAGGAGGCTTTTCCTCTTCACACAATTCATCTGGTACAGGAAATTCAGTGTTAGAAGATAACGATTCTGGTACTTGGCAACTTTCAGAATCAGAATTAGGTTCTGGTGCTTCAATAGGATAGGAATTATCGATTTGTTGATCTTCTTCTGTTATGTGAGAATCAAAGGAATTCAAATTGTTGTCCAATGCAAAATTTAAATTAGAGTAAGGATTGTCTGAATGCCTACAGTCTTCCATTAGCTCTTCACCTGGATCACTAACATCTTCAGATGGGTGTGTTGGAGAATAAGTACAATCACCATCATCTTTTGGTAAAGGTTGCTGAACAATACATTCATCAACTATCATAAAACCACCTCCAGGTATGAAATTTTCACCAGTTCCCATCTCAATTGGACCCCTGAAATTAAAACTTATGATAATAAATATCTCAGTAGACAATATTTACTAGTTTAAAATATGAGAAAATATTTTTTAAAATTACGAGAAAATTATTTAAGTTTAATTTTTTTTTTCTTTCTAGAATGAATACGTAATGAGATTTTTTTAGTAAGTAAGTTATATAATATAAATTCAAACTGAAAATAAAAGGTTACAAAAAAAAGGAAAACTAGATGTTCTGAACCTTCAGAATAAGAAAGTTTTAATATTTCCAGGAATCTCATTGCTTAACAGCTAGTTAAATTATTTGCAAAAATAAGCAAAACTCATTGCTTTTTATTGAATTCAATAAATGAAATAGCCTGTAAGACATTTTTTTTAGTGCAATAAATAATTAGAAATTACATTATGCTACCTTTTATTCAATAAAAACTTGAAATTCAATTACAAAAATCATATTGCAATTTTTTTGTTGCTCATGAACGGCAACAAATAGGTCCTTCTGCAATCCATTTCAAACTTACAAAAATTTTAATTAGGGTATAACAATGAACAAACCTCATTTCAGCAAGTTGTGCACGTTTTTCAGCAAGTTCATGCAGTCGTTTGGCCTCTTTTTCTTTCTTTTTGTCTTCTTTTCTCCACTTAGATGCCACATTACGACCAAATTCTCTTTGCTTGAGGTCTTTTAAACGCTATAAAAAATTTAATTTAATTACAGCGAAATAGAATTTACACAATGAATAAATTTATCAAAATTTAAAAGAATACCAGAAGGGAGTGGTTGCATGAAGGAAAGGTTTAAAGGCATTTTTTATTTATTGTTTTAAAAGAAAAATATTACAAAATAAGCATTAACTATTCAACAGGCCAAATGCGGCCCACCAACCCTCGATGTACGGCCCGCGAACGCAATCTAAACGCAATTTTGAAAAAAATCTTTTCTTTTTTTTTTTGAAGACAAAATTCATTTGAAATTTACGCATTTAAGTTTTTGATGCACCCAATAACAGTCAATGTAGTTTTTTGATCGGATTTGCTACCGATTTACGCATAGTTTTGAAAATCTCAATATCTTTAATACGTCATTATTACGATACACAAATTTCGAAGTTTAGTTATCACTTTTGACGCTCTTCATGTAGTTTCCGAAATCGCGATTTATGTAACTTATGAAACACTTTATTTGCGCAAACTTTATATCAAATCTAAATTACTTTTGATCCTTTTTTCGGCAGTTATTTTGTGGCATTTTTGTAGCAGAAATTTTCTCGTGGTTTTTAAAATTTAGATATTTAAGCACGATATTATTACGAATCATGAGTAAAGAATCACTCATTTAGATAACCATTTCTTGACGTGATTTATTTGTGCCGATTTTATTGCAAATCAAATTATTTTTCAATCGTTATTTTGGTAATTATTGCTACACATTTCTACAATGTTTTGAAAGTCCCGATATCCGTTTTACTTTAGTTTCGAATCTTGCATTTAAATACATCACTTTTTGACGCACTTTATTTACAGCGATTTCATCGTAAATAAATATAAAGGTGTTTTGATAGTTTTTTGGTTCTTATTACTACGCTTTTCCCCGTGATTTAAAAAAATTCTAATATTTTTTATACTATCATTTGTTAGCACACGAGTTTTGAATCACACATTAAAATAATTACTTTTTACGTGCTCTATTTGTGCTAATTTTAAAATAAATATAAAAGGTTTTACGAACGTGTTTTATTCTTTCTTTTCCGTTATTGCTGCATTTTTACTTGATTTTGAATATCCTGATATTTTAGCACAATGTTACAACTTGTGAAACTTGATTATATTTAAATTTTTTTTTTTTTGTAACTTAAAAAAAAGTAATTATGTATCTCAACAAAATTGACACCTTCTCGAAGAGAATAAAAAAATAATGAGATATGTGGATTTATATTAAACAAAAACAATTCAAAAAAATAATTCAACAATTCAAACAAACCCTTTTGCAAAAAAACAATTCAAAACACTTGCCTATTACTTTAGTTCCATGAACACGTGCAAATTTTACAACACACACCCAATATATTCTTTTTGATGTCACATGATTTTCAAAATCACATATCGCAATACGTATTTACGCATTTTAAAAATCATACGTTTTGATTCTTCTCGCAATTTAAATGTCACATATCGTAATTCCTACAGACCTGCCAACATTAGAAAATAAAAAAGCAGGAGACTCTTTCTGAATCACGACATAGCGCAATATTGAAAATTAAACCTCATTCACATTTCCTACAAGAAGTTTATTTCAAAATATATTATTTACATTACATAAAATAGACCACAATAAGATTCTGACACTGACTAACAAAGATATGTGTTCTTACTATAAAATATAAGGTTCTATAGAATTATGCTAAAACAAATCTTTTGATTTTTTAAAATTTAGGAAGAGGTTCAAAATTAACAAAATATGTCAATAATGAATACAATACTTTATAAATGTATTTCTTATCTTTTTTTAACTGCTACTGTTTTAATACTGCAGATGATGCTGATTTAGCATTATTTAAAAAAAAAGCCATCTATAGAAAGTGATAAAACATTTTGCCTAATCTAATGGTATCCTAGATATATTTCCTCTCCGATTTTGCCATTTCATCGGTTATTGCTGTTGTTTTGGTTCGCGCACACCTGTAATTCTTAGTGATGTCGCTAGTGGGGAAAACTTCTTTTCTTTTTGAAAAATTATTTTTTGATTTTCTTCGAGAAATCTAGAAGCATTTTGATGCTTCTCACTATTGATGTGGGCAACAATATCACCTCTTCCTTGGCTTGCAATAGAAAAATCTGTCTGGCACGTAAAGCAAAATGCAAATGTATCTCTTTTTCTTAAACTTAGGATACAAGGAAAATCACCAGAATATTTTTCGTTAAAAGCCATTTATATTTTTTTTTACATTAGTCAAGACATTTTAAACTCTATAGAACACTAAATTAACAATTCAAATGCGACACTTATGCACGCGGAATTCAAAACAATGCGCAACAACAACTTCCATTAACTTCAGTTCAGATTTACGAACCGTTCCGAAAGAAAAAATTATCAATTGAAGCTCAGCCGCATTCCCACTGCTTGCAAACCTCCCTCTACAACTACGTCACACGATATCGTGTCAAATGACATAATCATGATTTCATACAACGTGAAGAGGCAAAGGAATAATGGGGGTTGTATCCTAAGTGTGGATGATCACTCGTTTTTTTCCTCTATCGTGCACTAAATAGAAAAAAGCAGGAGAAAACACCATTACAATTAATAAACTTGAAAATATTTATTCGCTGTCCGGAGCAAGTTGGCATTGCTGTGTTTATAAATACAACTATTTTTGTGTGTTCTATATTGCATTAATTTAACAAATCATTTTAGTAAGGATAATAATATTTAAAAAATTTTAAATTTATTAGAATTATGTGATTCTAATAATCTTGGCCTTGCGGGTCACCGGTGACCCCCTTGGAATTCAACACCAATGGATTAACTGACAAAAAGAATTGAGTGCCTAGAACTACCTACAATAGCTGTCAACATGTTTGTCGAAATACTTGGGCGAGCGGTCCTTCATTGCTCAATCTGCTGTGCATGTGGCCCTTCACTCAAAAAAGTTGTGCACCCCTATATTACATCAAAATTAAATTTTAAAAACTCTACATCTAATATTATGATTCATGTAGCGAAAATCAGATTGATGAATATATTGACTAATGAACATAATTAATTACAAATGAATATATTGACTAACCTTACTAAAATTATAATTTTACTAAATATCTAATAATAAGTCTGAATACTAAAACTATATCAAATTATAACTACATAAAATTAAAACATTTTTAAAATAAAAAGTTATTAAAAAAGATAACAAATACTTTTAAAACTATGTAACAGAAAAAATGAATTTTTTGAATACACCAAATCCAGATTAGCAGTCAAGGGCAAAAATCTGCAACTAATTCATCCAACATTTAAAATTATCGCACTTCCGTATGATATGGACAATGGTACGCCAAAACGTATTGTGGTTGTATAACACGAGAGTAAAAACAAAACTTTATTAGTAATTCATGGCGAAAATCGGCATAGCGTACCTGCTAACATTGGAGAAATAAAATAATAGAGATTTTACTAACAACACTTTTTAGGCTATGATTAAACTTTTGATACATCATGCATAATCATGTAAGTTAAAAAGAAAAATTTAAAATTGGAAATAATATAAGCACTTACATTTAGCGAAGTAAAAAATGTGTATATTAATCTAAGGAATCTGTAGAAAATCTTAATTTAAGGAAGATTTTTCTAAACCATTATTTGTAATTACTTAAACTATTAACACTCAACATCAGTACTGGTAATAGCACCATCTGTTGAGAGATAAAATAAGTATTTTTGCCATCAGAGAATATTTTATAGCCAAAATTATTATATTTCTTCAACAAGTACAGAGAAATTGAGGTAAACAGGAGATAGTCATAAAATACAGGATTCTCTGTTAAGAAACAGGAGACTTGGAGGGCATGGAAAAGAAAAAATCTTATTTTGAATAAGAGAACATAAGGCACTTTTTTAACCTTTTTTAAAACACTCAATGCTTTTAAAGACTATAAAAAAGTGGAAACAAAACATTAGCACCTTTATGCACTTTTAAAAAACGCTATACACTCGGTCCTAATCTACTTATTTATATTTATCCTGTCGATATTTCTGTAAGTTTCAATAATGGAAAATAGACACTTCAATAAGCATAAATAAATTTATCAAATTCATGTCTCTCAAATTTTTGTGACACGAATCAGAACATTTTATACTTCTAATACCTTAAATCTTAATTCTCATTTTTGCTGCTTATTTTAGAGTTAGTAGAGAGAAAGTCTATTTCTCTTGAGCCTTAATTATTTTCTTGATGATGATTTTAGATTGAAACTCTTACCAAGCAAATAACTATTTTCTGTATGTGAAACAATTTTGCTATCACTTTTTACCTTTCACAACAGTTCAAAAAATTTGAGCAAATCAAGAACCAATTTCAGCAAATCAAGAAGTTTGGGCTCATTCTTTTTTTATTTTTTAAATTCACTGTAGAGCTAAAATAGGAGGTAGTAATAGGTACGTTGAGGTACCAATCTGTTTCAATTAGCTGTAATAAAATTGCTAAGCTATTATTAATGCTAGTGATACTTAGTTAATTGTGATAATAAGAGCTACTAATCCCAGCAGTGACTGGTCGATACTAATTCGCCACCCCGTTCATACCGACCACAGTGCTGAAATAAAATAACCTCAGTGGTCGACAGATCGTGGGTAAAGGCCACCTTACCGTCAGGCTAAGGGTGGGAGTTTTTCCTTTCTATGTAATGCAAATGTGAACATCAAAAATCTTCTAAGAGGGCAAATTTAACCAAATACTTGATCCAGAAGTTCCCTTGCATTCTGTATTGGGTTCAAAATTACAAGGCTACGGTGTTGAACATTGGTAGCTGTAAACTCAAAATTGGGTGGACTGTTCAACGACGGTTATAAAATAAAATAAGTACTACTAATACTATGTTAATAGGTAATACAGGAATTGTGGTTAATGAGTGGAATTTTACAAACTTCCAAAACAGATTTGTACCAAAAAAAAATTCATACAAATATTTTTACATCCAATAACCTCTTTTATTGCCTGTGTTAACTATAAACATGTTAATAAATAAGTCATTAATTTTTAAATGTAAATCATCAAAATACAAATAATTACTGAGGTGAATATTACCTGTTTATGAGCATGATCATAAGAATTAATGTGATTGTCAAACTCTTGATATTTGTAATACTGTTTCTCACATAACTCACAGTAAAAATTAGCCTTTAAACTAGCTAAACCTTCTTGAACAGCTTTCTCTTTTTCTTGTACAGCCTAAAAAAAACAGGACTACAATTTTAGGAAAAATAGAATGTCAAGTCAGATTGTATCCCTAATAAATTATGTTTAAAAACAAAAGCTTTGAAACAAGAATACTATGGCTGAATGTCCAAAACATTGCAAATTACGCTGTGTACATGTGGATGGAAAAAGTTTTTATAAAATTTATTTTGACTACTGAAAAGTTCAACCTGCTAATTAATTCAAGAATTATAGATTTATTCCTAATTAATGGACTAATTTTCAGATTTGTTTCATCTTAGCATTTTTAAATTTATTGAAAAACTGTAAATAGGTGGCTATGTGCGTCAAATTAAAAACTATGATGTAGCTTATCTATGATCTTAATTGAGAAATAAAAAAAATTTCATCATGTTTTATTGCAACTTTGTGATAAAAATAAACAAAAACACTCAAAAAATTTGCCATTATTTAAAAGAAATAATCAGTTTGGAAGAGCTTTTTGGAGGACAAAAACTTGTCATGTCTTGAGAAATAAACTATGATTAGATATTATTCAAAAATGTTTTCGTTTTTTTCCATCTATTTTATGCTCTTTAAAAAAAAGCAAAAATATAAGGGGCTTTGTGAAATTAACAAAGTAAAAGATAAGTTTTAATGTGGTAGTGGAATAATAATTCTCTCAGTGGTGCATTCAACTTAATTTAGAAATTTGAGTGAAGACAGAAAGAGTGTAAACATTATACCTAATCTGTGGCTAAGAAATGGATACAAATTTTCAGTAATACATTGCTTCTTATCTAAATATTGTAATATACAGAAAATCTGTGAGAAATTTTATACATGTATGACAACATTCTGAAATAACTTATCACAAAATTTTTTATCATCTGGTTAAAGAATAAGCCAGATAGACCAAAATCCTGCAAAACTTATTTGTATAAAGACAATCTTAGTAAAAGTTAAACATCATAGTTACTTGTAATCTCATACCCTTGTAATTCATTTAACGAATGTTGAACTTTTGATGTAAAATACTTGGGTCAGTTATTAAACATTGGTGATTAAATAAAATTGATTACGAAAGAGTTTCACTAAGGACAGGTAAGTAGTAATATAGACACAGCATTCAAAGTCATATAACTCAGTTTCAAGCTACTCATAGTAAATCTTTATTTATTTAATTTTTCTAAACTAAATTAACTGCTCTATCAATATCAATAGAATCTTTAAAATTGAATACTTTCCAAAATGCAGCTCGTTGTACAAATAAAATAATTTGGGAAAATACAATTATTGGGTAATTACTTTATACTTTTGTTGCAATTCAACAGTATCTTGTTTTTCGGTTTCTAAAACTCTTCTTTTTTCAGTTGTTTCATCTGCATAATCCATCTAAGCACATTAAAAAAAACTATATAAAATTTCACATTCTGTTATTTTAAGGGCAAAACACAGCAACTAAAGCAAGCCTTTGCTTCAAACAAACAATAGAAATTATAAGTAGATAAACAAGAACAAGTACAACAAATATATGATCAATTTAATGATTATAACTCTTTATAAGATTTTAATTAACTAAGAATGAGGTCTTTTGGATGAATATATGCGTACATATACACACATATATTATACACACAGTTTAAGTCATGCGATTTTCCATTCAAATCAATAAAGTTTAAAGCTTTTAAAGATTTAAGGGACCAGCAATAAATTACAAACAAAAAAAATGTTTCTGAACACTCTATGCCAAAAAATACAATGATGAGCTTGTCACTTAGGTCAATTATGTTGATTATCATATGAGATAACTGCATAAAATTTCGTATACCTATCTCAAATATTCATACAAGATATGGATATTTTTATAAAAAAAATTTTTTTTTTTACTTGTTTTCTTTCTGCCTGCAGAATTATTCAATAAAACTAAACAAAGTTTTTAGAGTAATTTTTAAATAATAAAATGAATAAAATAAAAATTTGACAAAAATTTGTTTAAAATAGCACAAGATATGAGTATTTAAAGTAATCCTTTCATATTGTGCATCCGTGGAAAATATTTAACTTTTATTTTTCTACATAATTTAGTTTAGAATCGTATTTGGTAACTTATAAAAAAAGTCCAATTTGAATATCTTAAAATTAAATAGAAAAGAAAAAGAATCCAGCAATTTTCTAATGTTTGTTGATTTGGAAAAAAAACTCTGAATGATAAGGGGTTTTCCACAAATTTAATTTTGCACTACTAAAAAAGATTTTTATTTTAAAGGACATCGGCAGTATATAGCGCACCTTATTAAATTATGTTTTATTTCACATGTTTTACTTCTGAATACCATCACACTTTGGGACTATTTGTTATTATATTTTGTTTTTTGATACTAAATGAAATTTGTGGAAAACCCCTTATCATTTAGAGCTTTTAATAAAAATACAAAAGCTACATAAAAATTCGCTAGAAATTTTATACATTTTCAAGATATTTAAATCAGACTTTTTTAAGTTACCAGATACAATTCTAAACAAAATTGTGATAAAAAAAAGTTTTTTGCGCATGTGTAGTTTGAAAGGATTTATTTAAGTACTTATCTTGCACAATTTTTTAAAAAAAATTTCAAATTATATTTTTATTATTAATTAAAAATTACTCTTAAAATTTTTTTTTATTTTATTAAATATTTCTGCAATTATAGTAAGAAAACGTAAGTAAAAAAAATTAGTTATCCAGAAAAATGTCCATATCTCCATGAATATTTAAGCTACAATTAAAAAATTTTGTGCAGTAACTTCTAATAATAATCAACGTAATTGACATGATCAACAAGCCTATCACTGTATTTTTTGGGATCAGGTGTTCAAAAACATTCCTTTCTGTTCGTAATTTATTGCCAGTCCCTTAAACCTCTAAAAGCTTTAAACTTTATTGATATGTATGAGAAATCACATGTGATTTAAACACTTCTAAAATTTTAAAATAATTCTCTAAATATTTCTTGCAAAATATGAAAAAATGAATTGTTTGAAATGAAAAAATTAATAGAAGTATTTCCATTACTTTGTCCAACCCCTGTATGTATATATATATATATGTATATATATATATGTATATATATATATATATATATATATATATATATATATATATATATATATATATATATATATATATATATATATATATATATATATATATATATATATATATATAAAATAGTACAGAAGAAAAACAATATTATTGTCCACACTACATAGAATAAAAGAAGTTACAAACCAAATCACTTTCGACCTAATTGTTGGATTTTTACATACTTGTGGGGGGAGGAGTTATCGACAATGCCAACCTTCATCTATCAAAAGGTACCTCAAGATGGAATCAAGTTAGCATTTTTTATATACTAGTGAATTGATGTTTAATATTTGTAGTGGTAGTTATGCCACATACTAAATGGCTAACTTCATAGTTTAAGGAGTCCACCAAAATGAATTAAATCAGATTACAATTGCCTTATTTTTGAAATTTCATCTTCTTTTATGGCACTACAGCCTATTGTAGGCCTTTCCTAGCTGAACAATGTTGTTCCACACCTTACAGTTCTTAGGCTTTGATTTCCAATTGATAATTTTCCTTGTGGTAAGATCTTTTGTAGCATCTAAGCATCTCTTTTTAAGTCTTCTTCTGAGTCTTGAGTTCATTTGCTTCCAATTTAAGATTTTTCTCAGCACCATATTTTCATTTGAAACTAATTATATATCTTTTCACTCATATATGAAACTTGTTTATGCAAAAATAATTTTATGCTAAAAATTGCTTTCAATCATTAATTATTTTTTTGTTATTTAAATCAACAGTAACTGAAAAATCATGAATATAAGCGATATTTCAGTGGTCAGAACTAGCATGTTACAAATAGGGAAACTACTGTATACTACTAAGCTATATATATATATATATATATATATATATATATATATTGTAGTTTGTATAGCTTTTTTTAAAAAAATTTAAAGAATAAGAAAAAGTAGTGTAGTGAGCAGTGTGATTATAAAAAATAAAAAAAAAAACAATAGTTTGTAGTGATTCGTAGCAACTACTTTTAAAATTAATTTAGTGAAAAAATAAGGTTCAAACATAATTTTTTGAATGCGATTGGTGAAAATCTTATAAAAGACCATCAGCAGATGCACTAAGAATGTTGATGATCTATTTCAATTAGTTCTATTTATATCAGTTAAGTAAACGTAAGATTTAAACACTAAATAAAATCATTAATATTTGATTATTTTTCTAATATTTCTTTTAAAAAAATATTCCCTGTCAAAAAAGACATAAAAAGTTGAAATTTGAAAAAAAAATTTCTAAAATAAATTGGATCTTTTAATTTTTCAAAACAATTTTTTACAAAATTACAGAGGAAAATTCTTTCAATGAACAACTTTTTTTAAATATGAGAGTAAATAATTTATCTTCCAAACACATCCAGCTAAATTTATCACCTAAAAGTAGTTAAGTAGTGGTTACAGTTTGTATAGTTGTTTGTAATCTTAAATTTTTTTTTTTTTTTAAAGTTTCAGTTACTAACTACATTTATAATAAAATAATTGCAGTTGTAGTTAACTTTTAAAAAATAGTTGTTTTTTAGACTACTGATTTAACCAATTTTTAAAATTACAAAAAAAATTTCACAATCTAAAATTTCTATGCATAAGAAATTAAATATTCAAAAATAATATTTATTTCTCTCAATTTCAGTTTCAAATATCCTTTGAATATTTCTATTAAATTATTCAACTAATTTAGTTGCACTGATAAGTAGAATAACTTAAAATACTAGATATATTAAAGCAATTTTAAAATTCAACATGTTTAAGCCAATGTGACATAAAAATAAGCTAAAAATAAGTAAAGCTAATTCTCATCTTTATCAAAAGTTACAAAATTGGATACCAAAATTTTCCTTTAAATTGACCCCATAAAGCAAATGATTGTTTTAGATTCTTGCTCTAAATAGAAAAAAAAATTAGATCATAAACATATTCATATCAGCTATGTACATTAATTACCTAATTTTTGAACTTGCTGAAAAAAGAGGCAATTTTATTTGCGAATTTGTCGCAAATTTTGTTCCAAAATTCCAATTTGTTCAAAACTTATTAAAAATTTTGTTCCAAAATTCCAATTTCTTCAAAAGTTATTACAAATTTAGTGCTTTTTTTGCTATAAATATCCATTGTTGTAGAAAATTTATTTTCCCATCATGAGATCATTAATTTATGAGCTCAGGCTTGAGTAGATGCCAATTTAAAAAAGGTAAAAAGGAAAGAAAGAAAGATTACACATTGCCAGATATAAATCTTAACACATATAGTGAAAATTTTAAAAATAAAATTTTTTTTTAAAGAGCGATAAAAACCATTCCCTATGTGAACTGTTAAAAGCCTAGTCAAAAATTACAATTAATTCCCATTTATTTCTTCTTATTGATCAGACAATTCGCATTCTTGCATTAAGTTTTTTAAAGTGCACATGATTATTTTTCAAATCTAGGTAACCGTCTATTTTGCTATGACTAACATATTAATAAAGCTACATTTTTAATACAAAATGTTGTGTTTTTGAAGAAAATATTGATGTTTAAAAATTAAAAAAAAACTATGAATGTGAAGCAATTACTGAGGTTAGTGGGCAGAGCATTTCAGGGACAAGCCTTCTCCATTATTACTACATTATTATTACTACATCCAATTTTATTATTACCTTTAATAGGGTTCCCACTCTATTTCAGAAAAAACTCTCTGGCTTTTTTAGGTATATCTGGAAAATTTCAATTAAAACCCAAGCCATATTTATCTATACCATGCAATTTTTTAATCAGAAAGTTTTCATTTCTTTTATTTGTAATGTCAAATATTAGATATTTTGAGCAATACAATATTGAACGAGCATGGAAAAGGCTCAACAAAATGTAAAATTCCAACAACAAATATTTGTAATGGATGTTAGAATTATTTAACTTGAATCTCAATAACTGATTACTGTTACTGAAAATTCTAAGCCTATTTGTTTTCAAGGTATGATGTAAAAATTTTCTAGGTTTTTGTTAAAAAAAAAATTCTCTAACTATTTCCTGCTTTTTAGAATCAAAATATAATTCCCTGGCAGTTCCTAAGAAGTTTATACTAATATGTATCATACTAGGTTCAACATAGAATAATATGAATAATCAAAAAACTTGTGAACACACAATACCTTATTAAGTAGAGAGATTGTGCAATTTAAAATAATGCATTAATATCAAAGAAATGGTAAAAAAAAAAAAAAAAAATATCATGTGAAGTACAACATTATATGACATAACAAAAAGCAAATAAAACAACTTACTTACTAATTTAACTATAAAGAACAGATAACGCAGGCAAATATGGTTTAATTAAAATGATATGCATAAAAGTAGTTGGTACCCTTAAACAAGCTAAGAGCACCTGTTTTAATAGATATCTGATACATCTCAAAAGAATGAAAAAAATTTTGTCATCCAAGAAGGATAAATATTTATTAAAATACTTGATCCCTCCTGATACATAATACATTTATGTATATTTAAAACATAAAATGACATAACAATAAAAATAAATATTAAAAAAAATGAATTATTTATTTCAGAATTACTTTGTCTCAAGGCTTTGGCAAATTTACAAAATAAATTGTTAACTCTGCAAGTAACAAAGTGATCTTGAAAAATAGCTGGCTTATATTCTATAATGGATTTTGGATTTAAATACTGCATGTTTAAAAAATCTTTTATCAATATGCTATGAATTTTGACTTGTAATCGAAACAAGCATTTATTTCAAGCTATGTATTATATTTAATCAAATTATTGAAAAATAATTAGGTGCACGTTAAATCTCCGCTAAAAATAATTTGCATACCAACTTGTCACACACATAATTTTTCAATAAAAGCCTTTTTAACAAAAATACATTTTAAAATGAAATTTATAAAATAATGTCTGAATTGAATTGCTGTAAGATCAACTATAAAACAAAGTTAAAACCAATAATAACTACACTGATTGCATTCAGCCATTACATAATAGACTTAAGCCTGCAATAGTAATATAATTTATACCAGCATTTTAGTTTGCTATATCACCTATAAATGGTCAATAATCAACAATAAAATTCAATTGAAAGTTTCTGCTACCTACTTCTGTGTCAGAAATCCCAGGAATTATAAATATTGAAGGAACAAGACTCCCTTACCATTAACAAACAAATTTTAAAAAATTTCAAAAAATATATATATATACAAACAAATCTTGAATAGCTGTAATATCATGGTTTATTTAATATTTTGAAAAATATGTGAATATAAACAATAAGTTTTAACATAGAAAAATAATACTTTAAAAATTTAATATTTTGTTTTAATCCTTATAATAGAAGTTAGTTTAGTGTAAGTAAAAAGATAAAGTAAAAAAATGCAAGAGATAGAAAATTAAATAGCTTTTAACAAATTTGGGAGAATAACTACTTTATTCTGACTGCAGTATCCAACACTTGCTTAAGTGTAGTGCCGGAGAAGGGGGGCACATGCCCCCTGAATAATTTTTAAAACTTCAGAATTTTTAATTTTAAATTAATTATTTTGATAAATTATCAATAACAAAATAATTCTATGTTTAGCATTTTTATGCAAATAGTATCTTAAAAACAATTTAATGATTTTTTTAAAAATATTTCAATTATTACTTTATGATTTCGCCGACCGGCCTGTGTAGGGGGCAGGGAACTGTCATTGCATCAGAAAGGTTCTGGGTTTGAATCCCGGGCAAGGCATGGATGTCTCTTTCTCTCTATCTGTGTTCTTTGTCCTTTCTCCTTTGTGTGTGAATGTGTAAATGTAACCCGCCCTATAAACGGGTTTGTGGTTGTGTGACGTGGGCGACGCTGCTCCACCGCCGTGGCTTCGCCACAGGTGCCCACTGGGTAACGAAAAGAGAGTAGCAGTTCTGGCATTCCTGGCCAATGGGACAATACATCCCAAGTGCCCGTCATTAAAAAAAAAAAAAAAAAAAAACTTTATGATTTCAGTTATTTTATAAAGTGAGCATTAATTTATAAAGTGATTTCTAGTTGTTTATGCTACATATAATTTTCATTTATACTAATTTTTTTCCAAGTTTTGTTCTTAATTTTAATCGTTTACGATACATACTTTTCATATCATTTTTCGGGAACTTAGATGGGATTGTTTGTGTTTTTGCAACAAATATGCTTACTACTTAAATTTTGTATTTCAGATTTTTATAACAATAAGTTGCTTACTCCAAATTCACAAAGTGCCGTGCACAATAGTTTAAAAAAATGTTAGAAATAAAAAAAAATGAAACAGATAAAAAGTGGAAGCATCAACATAGATTGTTATAAAAAAAGAGGGGGTTCTTTTCTTGTTTTCAAGTGTAAAAATGGGCCGATAAGTTTCCTTTCCATGTTGATCTTACCTCCATTTCCCATCGTCCAAAGCCCATGATGTCTTCCTTCATCACAATTGGAAGTGGGTCAAGGCGACCTAGAGTGTCATGAAATAACTATGAAAGCAAAAGAGCTCATTTAACTCTAAAAATTACAATGCAACAAATTGTGAAACATATTACTTAAAACTAGATATTTGATTTTTTAAAGTACCTATGTAACAAAATAAATGACAAGTCATTTATTAGCAGGTAAAACGTCTAAACACATACAAATATACCACTTCCATTTATATAAAAATTATAACAAACTTGAAAATGTACACTTTAATGTTAAAATTTTTAATTTATTTATCAAAGTGATTTAAAAAAAAGTGTAATATTTTAAAATCCTAATGCAGAAGATGCCAATTTCAATAAGAATAGCACACTTTAACCATTGCATTCTCGAGAAAAAAGTATGTATTAAATGCCTTAAGAATCTGCTAAGGTTATGAACAATTAACTTTCAGATTGAAATATTTCATAAAAATAATTCTTAGTACGCTGTCCTTAACCTAGAAGAATAGATACACACTCAATAGTCATTATATCTTTAATACTAAGTCAAACTAAGACCTTTTATCTATCAGGGAATTGAAAATAGTTAAGAATGATACAGAAAAAAAATTTCAAGAAACAACTGATATGGCTCATAGTCATTATTCAAAGCATAACAACAATATTTGCATGAATAATTATTTAAAACGAACAAGAAACAAGCTATTCGCAAATTTTCGGGAAAAATCATAAAATATCAAAATTTTAAATAATTAAACTGTTATGCTTAGTTTATTTTGCAGCCAAATTGCTAATGTTAAATTGCAGAGTTTGGAATTCAAACAAAATATCGGGACATAAAACCAAAATTAGTATATCCCAAAAAGGACTCTATGAAGAGGATATTTAGAATACTGAATACATTTATTATTAATGATAATCCCCTAATCATTTATGTGATTTTGGGGAAACATTTCATGTTAGTAATATTTTATATACAGTGTTCCCTTGCCACTTCGTGCTTCATGTTCTACGGCTTCAGTGCTTCTTTTTCAAATATTCATCAGAAAATAAAAATGAAAAAATACAACCATGTCGGCAGCCACATTGCGGAAAGGAGGGTTTTTTCATGTTAATGCGGGAGAGAGAAGGATCCCTACATGTCAAACAAAGAGATGAATTGACTAAGAGTGCATGACAGAGTAAAGGACATGAAGAGTGAGACCATAAAATCGAGCTGGAAGAAATTATGGCCGAACGTGGTGCATGACTTTCCAGGCTTCACTCCTGAAGAAGTTCATCACTCAATGGTGGTGAAGGCGGTGAGGCTGTATCCCGTCATAAGGAATAAGTGATTTTTCGACATGACAAAGGAAGATATCAGCGCCCTTATCGATTACCACTCGGACCCACTGACCGATGAAGATCTCCTTGAGATGACAAAGTCTGCAAGTGAGGAAGAAAACGAAGAAGAAAGTGAATAGCGTAGCCTTACCCCGGAGAATCTGCAACAATTGTGCAACATGGCAAAAGCGATGCAATAATTTGCACAAGACAGCGCCTCCAGCAGAAGCTTCTACGAGTCAAGTGAGAGTCTGTCCTCGGCCACCAACACAAGACTCTTCGCCTCTCTCAGAAAGCAATGTTGATTAATTTTAATTATCAACATTGTATTTTTATTATGCTGTAATTTTTGCCTTAAATGTGTAAAGTATAAATACTGTTTACATATTTAAAACATTCGTGCACCCGCATGCACGAAAATTCCTAGGGGCAAATCCTACTTCGCGGTTTTTCAGCTTTTGCGGAAGGTTCCGCGAAAAATGAGGGATCACTGTACTTAGATTTTTTTTGTACCTTAAAAATCATTGATTTGTACATGCACAAATAAAATATTGAAAATATATTCTACTGTTTAGTACTGACAAAGTGCTCACTTTCCTTTTTTCTAAAGATGTAGCTTCGATTTTACGAGTGTCCAACTCGAACATATATGTATAAATATTTTTAATTCTTAAAAATGGCCTGGGTAAGGAAAATCTGGTATAAATGCTGAATGAAAAATATTGTTTACGTATATTAGATAAACAGAATAGAAAAAATAGTTTTCAATAAATAATATTGTTGATTGACAGTAATATTTAAAAATATTTTAATTAATAATCATTTAAATTTTCTTGATAAATTTGAAAGAAAAATTTAACTATTTAGGAATTTACATAAAGCTAACTTCCCAATTATACCTTTTCCTCTTCCTTGTTTCTAATAAACTGGTGAGAGCTTCAAATTAATATCTCAAATCCTTAAATAACTAGCATCTAACAAAATAGAATTTACAACAATCCAACTATATTTGAAAATGAACTTAAAATTAAATATTAGCAGAAAATTTACAAAGAGTTAATCAATTAAAAAAATGAAATAACACCATTTACAAAATTTAGGGATACGATTATTTCTAACAAATAAGCCGATTTAAAAAAATTAAGGCATTTGAAAACATTTTTATAATTCAAGATTCTTACAAATAATTGTTTAAAACTACATTTAAACAAATAAAATTTAACGATAAGATTAACCATAAATTTGATTGATAACAGGCAGGAAAAAAAAACTTATTATGCAAACTGCATTATAGTAAATATTAAGCACAAAATTTATCACCTTCAGGAGGCAATGTTTTTATCCCAATAAGTGGTTTAAATATCATTTCAAAAGATTTAAATTTGGTCAGAAATATATTTACAAACAATAAATAATGAACAAAAACAAAAATGTTAAACTCAAAATAAAATTTTATTTATTTCCAATTTTATCCAACATTTTTAAAAGCTTTTATTATGCCAATTGGCACCATACCGCAATATATATGTATATCAAAAATGAATTTTATTAATAGCATTTTATTTATTTATTATTTTTTTTACAGCCAATTGCTAAGAAGGGAAATGACAACATACCCTGTTCAGTTCTTCCCAATCCTTTCCCAGAGCTCCATCCTTGTTTCTGTAGTAACTGATACCCTAAATTATCCTAAACACACACAGCAAACAAAAACATAAGCAACACACAAAAAAAATTGAAAAATAAAAACTACAATGCAATAAAAATAGTACTAAAAGGATCTAATGCATAATAGTTAGTATTATATGAAGACAATCACACGAAATTTTAACAAGCATTAACGCCTTAACTATCAGTTAATTTTCAAGAAAACGATCATAAAAGTGCCTTTTTTTTACATCTAGTTTAAAATAAACTGACATCTAGTTTAAAATAACTAACTATCTTCAATTACCTTAAAAATATACTGGTACGGCCATCTGGTGTGTAAAATGAGAAATAAAATGTTTTCCGAGCAAAAGAAGTGAATTAGTTTTATTCTTTTTGGCACATTACTAATGAACATTCCAGTCCGGAAATTTCACGGGAGCGAGAAATAGAGGGCGAAACCTCACCCCGTCATTTTCATGGGAGCGAGAAGGAAGGGGTTAAAAGCATTGATTGTTATACAATGAACTCTCAAAATGTTAAATAAATTTTATTAATCAAAAAACTATAGTAGTGAAGCATTTATCAGAATTGCATAAAACACAATATACTAGTCACAACATAAAAAACATATCTTGAGTTACATAGTTTTGTTAAAGTTTGGAAATTTTGCAATGTGAAGAATTATCTTCATGTAACAAATGTCTAGCCTATTGTAAATTAAACAATTGCTGGTTTTTAAAATAATCTAAAACATTTTTACATGTGTGATATTCAAATTTAAATTCTTAATTATAAACAGTAATTTTTCAATTAAATGTAAAGATTAAATTGTTTGAACTAATTGCTAATTCAAAGTTTATTACCTCCGGAATCGGTTGAGCCATAGAGGATTGTTCCAACTCCAAAAGACCATCATCGTAAGTGTCAATGTTCTTGCTCTAATAAAATTAAAAATATATACAAAACTTTGAATAAGAAAATGATATAAATAATAAAACATAAATAAAATTTGGAAATTATAAGCATACATGTAGCACCATTACAAATATAACATTCAATAATATAAAGATATTGAAATCTACAGCAAAATTTCATTGAGTTAACAATATTATATTAACGGTAAATCTTACAGTGCTGATGATATTAGAAGCCATTTAATCAACAAAAAGCAAAAATGTTGATCAATGATTTTAAAAAAAAAAAAAAACTCAAGTGATTTATATCAAATCAACTGTTACTGATGTCTAAAATAATGATAAGCGATGTAACATTTAGTCTAGACACAGATTATTTTTGTATACCGGTTGAAATTCAATGACTTATTTTTAAAGAGGTAATGTTTATTCTTTTTTAAGCTGTAGTGCTTCAGAAGAAGAAGAAAAACAGGTTTCTTCAAAACAGAATAATTCCAACGGAAATATTAAACAGAATAATGCCAGCCTTAACATTGCTTTATTATTAGCGTAAATATTAGTAGAATGGACACTTTTTTAAATCTGGTTTCATGTTAAAATATGAGCTTCATCTTTTCTGAAAATTACCATATTTTTCTGTCAAAAATGTCACTTTTTCTGACTAAAAAAAGTCCAACCTTCATGAACCTGATGGTTTTCATTATTTTTGGTGTAATGTGCGAAAGACCAAAGTAGTGTTTTCCAAACGTCAATATAGTGGTAGCTCGGTGATGGTTAAAAGCGTGATTACGGCAAATAAAACCTCTTCAATAATTTTTATCAACAGTCAAATAAATTCCTAAAAATATATTATGATAATGCTTTAAAGCAATAACTTTTCTACTTTTGAAGAATATATCTTAATTTATTATACTGTTAATTTATTATAAATCTTAGTTTATAATGCTGTTAATATCTTAGTTTATAATGTTTAAATCTTAGTCTTATGCAGATTTTAGTCTTAGTTTATAATATCTCAATTTATAATGTTGTTGATACCTTATACCAAAAATTGGAGGATATTTCAGTATCGGTTTGTGCCAACAACTACAGTCTAGGCACAAAAGAAATTTTAAACTTGCAAACATTTTTAAAAATATATGTCAGATTTGCAATGGAGAGGCAGGTATTTTTTATAGTTTCTCGCAGAGCTATTGCCTAGAAATCCCCAAATTAAGAAGTTTATTTTGGCTTAGACCCCTTTTCAGAAAGCATCTTAAAATTGGTAATGTGATCCATCTGCTTTGTTGATGTTTGGATTTTAGCACAGAATCACTTTTATTCCAGATTTTAAACTCCACAAAACAGTTAAAAAATATACTGGTTCATCAAATATACATGTTACGTTAAAATTGAATTAACAATAGATCTAAGAATCTCAGACTTATGAGCACAATAATGGTAAAAGAAATTCGAAATAGTAGGTAGGTACTTCCTTAAATCATATTTACAATGTTCTTTAAAACTGATACTAAAAAAGCAACACAAATTAATATAACTTCATTAAAGATTGGAATATGAAATGTTTTAATTTATTTTCGATTTATTATTGATGAAACTACGTCAGGTGAGAATTTTAAATTCAAGTCAAAACTCCATATTTTACCTAGTATTATTTTTTAAAACCCAGTTCATTGCAAAAGAAAAAATTATGAAACATAGATACATATATCAGCCTTATAAGGTTAGTAAAGTCCTCGAAAATAATTTTTTTCTTCTTAACTAATAAAAGTTTAGTTTATAATCATAAGATTATGAGCCAAATTTTTGGTAATCATACCTCATAATCACGATTTTCATGAAACCGATTGTATCTTTCAGCCATCACAATTTAAATAAGATGTAAGTTTTTGATTTGTGTATATGATTTTGCATGTATTATTGGTTCTTTGTTAACAAATATTTATTTACAAATACGTCAACATTATTAATCTAAATACACAAAAATCTTTATATTATTTTTCAGGATACAAACACTTCATTTCATTTCATTTCAAATTCGAAGAATACCGAAATATTCAAAACGTTCTATATGAGCTACAAGCCAAATCTCGGCCACTAATCGCTCACCGAACGAAAACTTCTCTTTCTCTCATGTCATTTTTTTTTTTTTTTTTTTTCCTCCGACATTTGAAAGTTTTTGGAATTTCATATTCTTACTTTAACATAGTTATCAAAGAAACATTAAAGAAAAAAGTTTCCGGAGCGTTTCTGTTTCAGCTGTATTATTTTGCACAATTCGCGATCGCAACACGCGAGTACGCCATCTAGCGGGAGACTGTAAATATCGGGCATTAGTTCCCACATAACCATTGGCAATGACGGACGCCATTTTCTTAGCATCAAAAAAGAAGCAAAATTTCCCTAAAGAAAAGGTAAAACTTCTTGAAAAAACTAATCAGAACATGCCAAACATTGAAGCAGAACACGCCAAGCATTTGAAGAACAACTTCTCAATAATTTTTACCTTTCTATTACCAACAACATAACATGATTTCATGATCACTTGCTGTTACAGATGTGTGTATCGCAGTAAAATAATTTTTCTGTCTTCAATTCATTACAAGTTAAAATGAAGTCAACATTGCTTTCGTCATTCCAATGAATAAATGTGTTCCAATGAATTCCATACAGAACTGTAATAGTTATAGAATATTCTTTTTCTTCATAGAATAGTATATATTTCTGTATCTACATAATTCAGAAAACAACAATAAAGAATAATCCGAATTACTTGAAAAAGTATCTTTTGTGCTGATTATAAATAAATTTTTTATCGTTTTCTTGGTAAGTGTTTTTTAGTTTTGAAAGAATTTCAACTAGAATTCAGCTATTCTGTTTTTAAGCTACATATTAAAATTCATATCGAGATCTTACAATTATAAAATTGTGTGGTATGTTACCTAAAAGAAATGAAGGGATAAACTATGTATATATTATTTGAGAATAAAGTTTTCAAACAAAGAACATATCATTTTGGAATTCTCCGGACTTCCCAAGTAGCACTCAATATCGATTGATCTCGAAAAAACTTCGCTTACGACGTCGATCGATGTTCTTCCGAAACATCGATCTATGTAAAAACGTCAGATTTTTTTTATATTGTACGACATTGTAAAATTTATATAGATCGATATCTCAATAACGCCGTAGAATGTAGAGTTTGAAAAAACCATATTCCACGGCGTTTACAGATACAGTAGAATGTCGATGAATATTTTTATCACGTTATTCGTAAAACAAATATTAATAAGCATTTAAAGATGCGGCAGAACGCCGATCGATAATTTTAATACGTTATTCAAGAAATTTTTTTCACTGGATATTGTAGGATATAAGTACAAGTCTGTTAATTATTTTATATGGTTTTGCACTTCAGATTTCATTTCGCTAATTATACTCCAGGCTGTACAGTTTCAGATTTAATTAATTTGATTTATAATGAGTAAAAAAAAATCCTTCATTTCTTGTCAAGGATAACTTGAAAAGAGCTACATGCTCTGCTCAGTCTATGCCTATTTAGCAGAAAATTAATCATTTCCTTGCATGCTAGACAATAAGCATTCTGCAAACTAGTGAGCAACGATTTAATATTGCCTTAGAATAAAATATCTGCAAGTATTTAAGTCATACTTTCAAAGTTCAAGGTGTGTAGCCAGATTTTTCAAAAAAAATAATAAGCACCCAAAAATATTTTTAATCAGTTTCCAAACAATAAAAATATATATATAATTAGGATTTGAGCAGTAATAAGCTTAAAAATTAATTAAGTGTAAAATAGGTGAAAAGGAATAAGTGTGAGCACTGTAGATGGAATGTAAGAAGTGAATATTAATTTAAGGCATGATAATTATTTTCAGCTCAACTATGATTTATAAATCAAAGACAATTTGCTTGTTTAAAAATTACCACATTTAACATGTATGTAAATTAGTTTTCTTATTTTTTAGCATTTGCAAAGTACATTTGATCTTCAGACAGGATTCAGTCACTGAAAATTAATAATTTAATATATTGCACAATAGCACTAAAAACTCAAAAAATATTATAATTTTATGGGTTCAATAAAATTTACACTTCTGATATGAACGTGCTTTGTAATATAGAAGGTGTGAATGCAGAGGAATAAAACAAAAAGTAGCTATGAATATTTTATTTGAATAAACATTTAAAAATTTATTAAAACAAATTGGCACATTCTTAGGTCTCCAAGTCCAAAGAATTGGTCACGTCAATTATCTTAGGTTTCCGTCCTTCCCAATCAGTGGCTGAAGCAGACCTTCCCAAATTTTTCCGCAAGCTCTTGGTCTCAAAGCGTTCGAGAACTGTAGCTGGAAGCAAAACATTGAGTAATATTATAACATTTAAAAAATAAAAACTGAAAGACTAACAAAACACAATTTATTAATGAGTATATAACGAAACTTAGAGAACTAAATTGAATAAGGGCTTTGAGCAATGATTCTCAACATTTTTTTGTTTTGTTGTTACGGCACACTTTTAACCATTTCGAAATTTGACGGCACACAATGAAAAAAGTTAGATTAAAAGTTGTTTACTTACCTACAACACACTGTGTTAAATAGTTTGTGATAATAATAAGTACTACAAAAGCACGTTTATTAAGGGATTATTATTTCTTTTGAGTGATTTTTTATTAGTTAGTAACAGTTATTTTTTCTTCTTCCTTTTGCTAGTTATTAATTGTTAGCTTGTTTTCTATAGTTATTAACTGTTATTTTTTGTGATTTCTTGTTTACTAGTTTTTTGCTAATTATTAATTGTTAGCTTATTTTTTTTTTTTTTTTGTTAGTTATCCTTTCCTAATTTGTTTTTTTATATAGGGGAGAGTCGGGTACCCCCGACCAATGTCAATTTCATATGTAGAGAATAATATTTTTTTCAAGTCAATGGGCCATCGGACAATAATTGTTATATTAAAAAAAGATTATATTCAAAGTTTCAAGTATTTATGCAGCTGGTAACATGGTAAACAACAGTTTTTAAAATATGTTGAATACAGTTGTCATGATATTAAGAAAAATTGGTTGAATGTTTCGATTAAACTTCATTTTAATATTAAAAAAATAATTTTTTCTATACATACAGCATTAAAGTATGTAGTCTTAAGTTTAGTTTGCACAAAGAACGAAGTTTATTTGTGAAAAATTGTTCGAGTAATTACAAATTTACAAAAAAATTGGATTTTGTGTAGCCCCGCTCACATGAATGTTAGGTATCACAGCCCACTTTTATTTCGTCGATAAATGTACGGTTCCAAAGATTTACTTAAATTAAATTATTTTCTTTAAATATTTAATATAAATATATATTAATATTATAATATATTAATATACATTAATAATAATAAAAAATATAACATTTGTTGTTAATAAATGATAGAATTCACTAAAAGTATATAAATATGTAATAAAAAAAATAATTTTGTGATAAAAATGATAAATAAGGTTTATCAATTGTCAATACATTGGTCATTTTCATTTACACCTGAAAAAACAATCAAAAAACATAATTTTTGTAACTGGGCGGGGCTACCCGACACATTTTGAAAAGAGCTGAAAACATGTTTTTTGAAATTTCTATTTTAAGTTAAACTATTCTTTTTTTGGTTTATTCTTTTTGTATTATTTAATTAAATGATAAAACAATAGAAACATACAAAAATCTTGATTATTACTCCATATTATACAGAAATATAAGCAATAGTCCTTAAGTGGGCGGGGCTACCCGACTCTCCCCTATTTGGTTTTTTTTTTAGTTATCCTTTGTTAATTTGTTTATTAATTGCATAGCTTACTTTAATGATTAAGTTTTATTTCCATATGTAAGTTAATATTTAGCTTGCTTTCCTTAGTTAATTAAGCATTTTAAATTAAAGTCATTAAATTTCCTACTTACTTCAAAAAATTTTTAAAACTATGTGTCAAAGACAATTTTAATTCTCTCATCTATTTTAAGATTGTCAGAGACAAGGCAATCGCCAACAAAGATGCTAACGCGGTTAAAGCTTAGAAAAATTATAAAAAGTATATATATATATACTTTTTATGAACATTTCAAGAATTTGGCAGCACAAAAAAGTACCGCGGCACAGCGGTTGAGAATCACTGGCTTAGAGAATCGACACACGGATCAAAAAAAGGCATGCTGCATTAGACACTGTTTTGTAAACTGACTGAATATTCAAGCGGCAATGCTGTATCTTTGATTAAATAATAAATCTTTAACAACAAAAAATACTATAATAAAAAGCTAGTCAGTTCAGCTTTAATTGTATTTCTTAATATTCAATTTTACTTCTATGTATTAAAGAAAATTCTCTTAAACTAATGTGAATACACAAAAAGTATTGAAGTTGAAAATAAGATTTATCTTTAGAATTTAGATCTGATATTGATTACTTATGATTGCATATACTTAGAAGTATAATTAAACAAAAGCTCAAACTTATTATAAATACACTGCACTTCCAAATGCATTCAATTCCTTAATGTAACCGTTTTTTTTTTCCCTTCCTTCTACAAAATTACTTTTTTTTTGTGATCAGATCCAAAAACTATTGACTTACAACTGTGTTAGACTTAGAAAATTAAGTTTTTCAAGCCTCTCTCTCTCTCTCACTCACTCTTTTGGTTTGGATTTCTGAAACTTTTTTGCAATATTTGGTTTCCTTTACATGGGAAAAAATTTTTATTTTGTATTTTTCAAATAGAGAGAATCTCTTTCTATCATTATTTTTAAATTAAATTTAATTGTAATGCTGCCTTTAACTAAAGCTTGTAAAGATAAAAATCGACTGATGATATATATATTAATACATATTAAAAAATTGTGAGTATACACGAAAAATCCTGAATAAACTTAGAAATGTTAAGGATTAACTGCAGATCAATGTTTGTAAAATTTAATACAAAAAGGAGAGGAATTCTAAATATTTTGATTTATTATTAGCAATTGGAATTGTTATTCAGATTAAAAAATTTTTAAATTTTTTTTCTTAAAGCATTTAAAAACTGGAAGGAAAAAAATATCACATATATATATTAATAAAAATAAATAATATTTTAATCAACAATTTTACCCAAATGACATTAGTGATGGCAGGCACTCTTTCAAATGACTTTTTTACTTTTCGCCTCAGTCAAAATACCGGCATATGCTGTCAAAATACCGAATCTGAAAACAAAAGTTTGTTAATTTATTCAAACAGCTACAAGACAATACAAATTATGTAAAAATTTAATCTAAAAAAGTATTAAAATATTTATATTAGCTAGCCCACTTTCCAGTATTATTTATATGTACACTTGTTAATAATAAGAAAACTCGATGCTATAAACAACTCCGCAGCTGATACATCGCTTAAAATGAAAGTCACTATCAGTTGCTTAAATCAGATTTCTGATGCCTCATCTAAAACAAAAGTCATCATATTGGCCTGCCGATATATGTGTTACGTAGATATTTTGAGATACATAGATTTATTGCCCAGTCCTATATAGAATAATCATTTAAACTCTCTCCATATACCCTTAAGTACAGAACAAATAAGATGGTGAAAGTCTTTTTTGCTTTTTAAGGGGACAGCAAGGTTTGAAAAGGTTAAGATTTACTGGTCTATACTTTAGAGCAAAGGTTCCTTTGCCAAAGGATCCAAAGAGCAATTGTAATTTTTTTGATCATAATAATAATAGCTCCATTTTTAATAAAATGCTTTATATGGAGAACAAATTTAGGGAATGATTATACTTACTAATACATAAACTAAATACATTTTTGTAAATATTATAACATGCAAATTTTTCATGAAAAATAAATTAGGAAAAAAAATTTAAAATACAAAATGTTACTCGAGGCTCCTAAATTTATACTAGTTTTCTCATCTTGCAATTGCTCTGTGCAGTGACAACAAAATAAAATAGTCTGATGTCATAATTTATTTACTTATTTAAAAGCTAAAAGGTTGAGTAGAGCAAAATATACACCTATGTTGGTGAAATTGCAACACAATGAAAGAACTGTCTGACATTTATTCATTAAATTACTGATAGTGGTATAAATAAACAAGTGCACTCATTTTCTAAATAAATTCTAATCATTTACGAGAAGGCATTGAGAATAAGATACAACAGTAACAAACTGAAAGATAAAACAGTAACAAATTATCACATCAAAATATAAAATTTCTACTTGATATATATTGTAAATAGATATCAATATAAGATTAGACATTACAAAATTAATTTCTACACATTAATTTTAGAATGAATCACAGCTAAGTTATAATCTTATATATATATATATACCTGGTATATATAAAAGTTATAGGTATATATATATATATACCTGGTCTGTCTAGGTTTTTCTGAGAGGTACCCCTTTCGTGAAAAATTTAGACATAATTTGTAAAAATTAAAAAATCAACACAAAAATATGGATTTATCATTTCTTACGAGACACAAAAATAAAATTTTAAGAAAAAGTATTTGCTGAAACTATATCTAATTTTATTCAATTATATGTAATTTTAATTTCACTTTCTATTAATTTTATTATAAAAACATGGAAGACCATTGAGTATTTATTTCAGTTTTTTATTAAAGTCAAATGAAATTTTAGTTTTTACTGATTATAAATATTTACTGGCTATAACTTTACAATAGGTAAGATATATATATATATATATATATATGTTTAGTAAATATATGTGCGTGAAAACGAAAAAATTAATAAACTTGTTCCTTTTATAATACTGTATTTATATTTTATAATGCTTGGGTTAAAAATTATGAAACGTTATGTATTAAACAGTAAAGATTCAACCTATGTATTAGTGAAAATGTGTTATTCAAACATAATAAAAAATACATAGTGTATAAAATTAAAATAACTTCTCAGATTTATTTCAGTTTTTAAGCTTATACAACACTTTTTAATAAATAAAAATATTTATACAGTAAAACTTAAAGTTTATGACCACAAAATGAAAAAACCCAATTTCCCCCGGGTTTTTTCAAAGCCTGAAAAACAATAAAATATTTAATTAGAAAAGCTTTGATCAATATTTTCTAATCATTATCTTAGAAACTTATAAGTTTTAGTTGTTGTGCTCTTATCCAAATTATACTTCAGTTTTTAAAGTTATTTTAAAGATTAACACATTTTGATATTATTTTTGACAATTAAATTTTCCTTTTTATCTATAAATTTTTTTAATAATTTTCAGCAAACAAAAAATTCTTTAAAGAAGTTTTAATAAACATATAAATCTCTATTTTGATTTTGAGCCTTTAGTGTCTATTTTAATTTTCCTTTAGTATACTCTTGTTACATAACAAACACATATCATACTTTATACATAACACATACCTTACTTGATATCTGACACATTTAAAAAAAATTTTTTAGTAGTAACGAATAACAATCATTCCTGTACCATAAACTAAATCTTATATTAATAACTTTTATATAGAGAATTATATTACAAGACTGGATTAAATTTAGGTAAATAGAATATCATTGTTTTCAGAAATTGAAAAGTTAAACTTATTTCTTTTTTTAAAATTGTTTAATATTTTCATACTGCTTATTTTACTTTTAGACGTAATTTTAAAATCTATATAACCTTTTACAATTCGCTTACATTAATATTTTGATAAATTATGTATACTTATATCATTTTGAGCACAATTTTTAATGTTTTAAAACGAATTAACTGTTAATAAGCTACAGAATTAACGTTGACAGACTTAATTTTTATGAAAAGTATTTATACACTCATAACTACAATGCTATGAACCTTGTTCACACAACAAATGACATTAGAAACATTTCATCTTGCATAAAATTATTTACGAACCTAGTGAATTTAATTTAATAAAAATTAGATAGATTGTAAAACATAACATCCCAGCAAACAATAAGTAAACAATTCAGAACAAACAACTTTGACAATAAATTTACGTCATTAATTAGAAATTATTCCGATAATAATATTTAAAATTAGCGAGAAGTTAAAAACTACTTACTTAATAATTCAAAACCAGCTACATATGATCTTTTATAATGGAATGTTCTTTCGGTAATGTAGGCTTAACCTAAATATAAAAGTGAAACATTGCAATTAGAAATGAAGACCTGACACGATATTAATAGAGTTTGTATAAGTAAATAGAAGATGAATAAACTTTGCTTACCTAAATTAAATCAGTAAGGTGACTTTTGACGACAATATTACGCTAAAAATTCATGGATCATGGATCGTAAAGCGCGACATCAGAGCTGAAGATCACGTGACAAGCGGATAAACTTTGTTGATAGCAATACTGAGATCGCTTCACCTTCCAATCCCGTTCCATAAAGTTATCACGGCATTCTATTTTTTACTTTCACTAATATGAGCAAGTATAAAGAAATTTTACTCATTTTTATCTTTCTAGCAAATATTTTGAACTATGGAACTAAAATATATTTAATATAGAGTGTTTTAAGAAAAATACTTTTAAAGTTTTATTGACGGAATTCATTCAATAACTTGTTCACAGTATCTATATTCCTCCGCTTTCAAAATATTGATAGGAACGGCCACGGTATAGATCGATGTTTCTGTGCTACTTGGGTTATAAATCAGGTAAGTGTTATGATTTTTATAATAAAAAATTTGCTTGTAAATAATTTCTTTTCTTACTTGATGATAGTTCTCTACAGAATGGTTTTTTTACGTCTGATTAAATACTATAAGAATTAAAAAAAAGAAACAATACGAAAGTTTTTATTGAAAAATGAGGAATTTTAAAAATCGTTTTTATCCTAAGAATTCTTTATTTCATGTTTTTTAGTTTATAATTTTTTGATAAAATTGTTGTCAAAATACTTTTTTTGAAAAATTAAATGGTATTAAATTATGTGTTTATGTATACTTCTTGCATATTCTAATATTTGAAGTAATATGATTCAGAAAAGTATAGAAGAAAAACTCGGTACTTACGTATTAACCACAGCTACAGATTTGGCAGATTTTTAAGTGCCGCCAATCTACACTTAAAATTTTTGGAAAAAATCTTAAATTGAAACACTTTGTTTAAAATCAAAGTAGTCAATCGGATTTCGGTGGAAAATGGGCCGATATAGAGTTTAGCATAGATTCAAAACAAACTTTTCTCTCACCTGATTCTATAGCCATTATGAACTCTAATAAATAAGATTCAAAATGAAATAACATTTCCAAAACGGACGTTTACTAAGATAAAGTTTCATGTTATGGACATTGGTAAATTTTCGTTATATTTCACTCCATAAAATATTTCGCTCCTAAAAAAATAAAATTGCATCTTGTTTTGTTTTTGGCAAGTCCCAAAGACGCATTTTCGTAACACTAAAAAATGACGACAAAAAAAGAATGGTTATTTTTTTTTTTTTGTTTCGTAAGCATTCTTTATTTTACGTTAAAATTTAAATGGGCCTTTCATGTTATACCATTAAATTTAGTAAAACTATTTCTCAGGCATTAGGTTTGAACTCTTATAAGAATATACCTATTTTTTTCTCTTTATTTACAAATATTTTTCCGATGTGTTCTGGATGTTCCTTCTCTAAAAAAAAAAAAGAGATACCATTTTGTTTGCGTTTGCATAAGAAAGAAAACAAACATTTTTCTTTTTTAAATTTAATCAACCACAATAAAGGTGGAACGTTACAATGCTACATGCTACATTAAAGACGTCTCCAGTGTAACTGAATGACTGTTCATATGGAAATCGCAGGGATTCGGCACATACAACAACGCCCCCTATAGTTCGTTGCGATCGCGAATCATCCAGCCATTTCGCATATATATTATTTCTTTAGGAAAAATAATTGCGATCAAAAATTCGCGATCGCAACGAACTATAGGGGGCGTTGTTGTATGTGCCGAATCCCTGCGATTTCCATATGAACAGTCATTCAGTTACACTGGAGACGTCTTTAATGTAGCATGTAGTATTGTAACGTTCCATCTTTATTGTGGCTGATTAAATTTAAAAAAGAAAAATGTTTGTTTTCTTTCTTATGCAAACGAAAACAAAATGGTATCTCTTTTTTTTTAGAGAAGGAACATCCAGAACACATCGGAAAAATATTTGTAAATAAAGACAAAAAAATAGGTATATTCTTATAAGAGTACAAACCTAATGCCTGAGAAATAGTTTTACTAAATTTAATGGTATAACATGAAAGGCCCATTTAAATTTTAACGTAAAATAAAGAATGCTTACGAAACAAAAAGAAAAAAAAGAACCATTCTTTTCTTGTCGCCATTTTTTAGTGTTACGAAAATGCGTCTTTGGGACTTGCCAAAAACAAAACAAGATGCAATTTTATTTTTTTAGGAGCGAAATATTTTATGAAGTGAAATATAACGAAAATTAACCAATGTCCATAACATGAAACTTTATCTTAATAAACGTCCGTTTTGGAAATGTTATTTCATTTTGAATCTTATTTATTAGAGTTCATAATGGCTATAGAATCAGGTGAGAGAAAAGTTTGTTTTGAATCTATGCTAAACTCTATATCGGCCCATTTTCCACCGAAATCCGATTGACTACTTTGATTTTAAACAAAGTGTTTCATTTTAAGATTTTTTCCAAAAATTTTAAGTGCAGATTGGCGGCACTTAAAAATCTGCCAAATCTGTAGCTGTGGTTAATACGTAAGTACCGAATTTTTCTTCCATACTTTTCTGAATCATATTACTTCAAATATTGGAATATGCAAGAAGTATACATAAACACATAATTTAATACCATTTAATTTTTCAAAAAAGTATTTTGACAACAATTTTATCAAAAAATTTTAAACTAAAAAACGTAAAATAAAGAATTCTTAGGATAAAAACGATTTTAAAAATTCCTCATTTTTCAATAAAAACTTTCGTATTGTTTCTTTTTTTTAATTCTTATAGTATTTAATCAGACGTAAAAAAACCATTTTGTAGAGAACGATCATCAAGTAAGAAAAAAAATTATTTACAAGCAAATTTTTTATTATAAAAATCATAACACTTACCTGATTTATAAGTCCGGAGAATTCCAAAATGATATGTTCTTTGTTTGAAAACTTTATTCTCAAATAATATATACATAGTTTATCCCTTCATTACTTTTAGGTAACATACCACACATCAAAATTTTATAATTGTAAGATCTCGATATGAATTTTAATATGTAGCTTAAAAACAGAATTCGCGATCGCAACGAACTATAGGGGGCGTTGTTGAATGTGCCGAATCCCTGCGATTTCCATATGAACAGTCATTCAGTTACACTGGAGACGTCTTTAATGTAGCATGTAGCATTGTAACGTTCCATCTTTATTGTGGCTGATTAAATTTAAAAAAGAAAAATGTTTGTTTTCTTTCTTATGCAAACGAAAACAAAACGGTATCTCTTTTTTTTAGAGAAGGAACATCCAGAACACATCGGAAAAATATTTGTAAATAAAGACAAAAAAATAGGTATATTCTTATAAGAGTTCAAACCTAATGCCTGAGAAATAGTTTTACTAAATTTAATGGTATAACATGAAAGGCCCATTTAAATTTTAACGTAAAAAAAAAAGAACCATTCTTTTTTTGTCGCCATTTTTTAGTGTTACGAAAATGAGTCTTTGGGACTTGCCAAAAACAAAACAAGATGCAATTTTATTTTTTTAGGAGCGAAATATTTTATGGAGTGAAATATAACGAAATTGTACCAATGTCCATAACATGAAACTTTATCTTAGTAAACGTCCGTTTTGGAAATGTTATTTCATTTTGAATCTTATTTATTAGAGTTCATAATGGCTATAGAATCAGGTGAGAGAAAAGTTTGTTTTGAATCTATGCTAAACTCTATATCGTCCCATTTTCCACTGAAATGCGATTGACTACTTTGATTTTAAACGAAGTGTTTCATTTTAAGATTTTTTCCAAAAATTTTAAGTGTGGATTGGCGGCACTTAAAAATCTGCCAAATCTGTAGCTGTGGTTAATACGTAAGTACCGAATTTTTCTTCCTTACTTTTCTGAATCATATTACTTCAAATATTAGAATATGCAAGAAGTATACATAAACACATAATTTAATACCATTTAATTTTTCAAAAAAAGTATTTTGACAACAATTTTATCAAAAATTTATAAACTAAAAAACGTAAAATAAAAAAGATTTTAAGAATTCCTCATTTTTCAATAAAAACTTTCGTATTGTTTCTTTTTTTTAATTCTTATAGTATTTAATCAGACGTAAAAAAACCATTTTGTAGAGAACGATCATCAAGTAAGAAAAAAAATTATTTACAAGCAAATTTTTTATTAGAAAAATCGTGACACTTACCTGATTTATAAGTCCGGAGAATTCCAAAATGATATGTTCTTTGTTTGAAAACATTATTCTCAAATAATATATACATAGTTTATCCCTTCATTACTTTTAGGTAACATACCACACATCAAAATTTTATAATTGTAAGATCTCGATATGAATTTTAATATGTGGCTTAAAATCAGAATAGCTGAATTCTAGTTGAAATTCTTTCAAAACTAAAAAACACTTACCAAGAAAACGATAAAAAATTTATTTATATTCAGCACAAAAGATACTTTTTCAAATAATTCGGATTATTCTTTATTGTTGTTTTCTGAATTATGTAGATACAGAAATATATACTATTCTATGAAGAAGAAGAATATTCTATAACTATTACAGTTCTGTATGGAATTCATTGGAACACATTTATTCATTGGAATGACGAAAGCAATGTTGACTTCATTTTAACTTGTAATGAATTGAAGACAGAAAAATTATTTTACCGCAATACACACATCTGTAACAGCAAGTGATCATGAAATCATGTTATGTTGTTGGTAATAGAAAGGTAAAAATTATTGAGAACTTGTTCTTCAAATGCTTGGCGTGTTCTGCTTCAATGTTTGGCATGTTTTGATTAGTTTTTTAAGAAGTTTTACCTTTTCTTTAGGGAAATTTTGCTTCTTTTTTGATGCTAAGAAAATGGCGTCCATCATTGCCAATGGTTATGTGGGAACTAATGCCCGATATTTACAGTCTCCCGCTAGATGGCGTATCGAGTGTTGCGATCGCGAATAGCTGAATTCTAGTTGAAATTCTTTCAAAACTAAAAAACACTTACCAAGAAAACGATAAAAAATTTATTTATAATCGGCACAAAAGATACTTTTTCAAGTAATTTGGATTATTCTTTATTGTTGTTTTCTGAATTATGTAGATACAGAAATATATACTATTCTATGAAGAAGAAGAATATTCTATATTTTACCGCAATACACACATCTGTAACAGCAAGTGATCATGAAATCATGTTATGTTGTTGGTAATAGAAAGGAAAAAATTATTGAGAAGTTGTTCTTCAAATGCTTGGCGTGTTCTGCTTCAATGTTTGGCATGTTCTGATTAGTTTTTTCAAGAAGTTTTACCTTTTCTTTAGGGAAATTTTGCTTCTTTTTTGATGCTAAGAAAATGGCGTCCGTCATTGCCAATAGTAATGTGGGAACTAATGCCCGATATTTACAGTCTCCCGCTAGATGGCGTATCGAGTGTTGCGATCGCGAATTACAATCGCAACCTAAAATTTATTAAAATTGTGATAATATAAATTTAGTTAGTTTCCATTTAAAATATTTCATAGATTTGATTACAAAATATGGTTTGAAGGTGAAATCGTAATTTCCGTTTATAATTTTTTTATTTCTTTTAAAATTTTTATAGAAATCAAATTACGAATTATTTACTAACACTGTGAAGCGAAAAATTAAAGAAATATGAAAAAATTAAGAAACTCAATAATTTATTTTAAATAAGAATAAACTAGCATCAGTTTCAATGTTAATCATCAGTAAATAAGAGGGTTAGGGTAATCAGTTCATTGAATCTCTGCTATCTTTCGAAATGTTTTTATGGCGGCTATTCTGTTTTAGGTCACTTATTAAAATCTATGAAGATCATATAATTACAGGGACTGTCTTCAGGTTGTCTATAAGGATATGTCTCCAAGAAGGACGTTTGGATTTTAACTGGCAGCAATACAGTATTATCATTGAATAAATGTGGGGAACAAGATAGGCTTGAATATTTTGATCTTATCTTTTTGGCTTTCTTCAGCGGTTTCGAATCATTTTCAATGGGTCCCGTTATGATGAATTGCATGGTAATGTAATAGCCTGTATCCTGTCCAAGACTGAATCAGCAGACGATTTGCATTAAGACATAATATTAACCTATAATGGAATATCCTCAAATAGAAAGACGAGATTGAATGTACTTTGTATAGTCCTACTGATCCAACCCTGAAAGTTTGGATGGTTTCACCAGCTCAATATTCCTAGAAAACAGCAGACAGCTCTCCCATTTTTGAGCGGCGACACCAAAGTTTTTACTTCCCAATATATTGCACAAAGCTCTTTCTTGAGTGTCATTGATGGACTCCTATTTTATTTTGAAGATCTTTGGTTGCATAAAAACGCTATACCATCTGGGATTTGAAACAATATTATTTTTTAATTGGACTTACCCAAGTTTGGGAAATACAAAAATTTAAAAAAAAAAAAAACTGGTAAAAAAGTACATTTGAAAACTCACCACTTACTTTTCGAATAAAAAAAATCTCAGTACAGAATTGATTTTTTACGATTAGTTTTTCAATCCTATCAATTCCTATCGTAAAATTTATAATAAATTTAGATTTTCCCGGATTCTGGAACTCTTTCATTTAATGAGTGCCATTGTTTTATTAGTCAAGATATCCAGTAGGAATGCGTAAAAAATAAGAACTCTTTTTCTTTGTTTTGATACATTAATAGCAGCTAATCTTAAATATGAATTTTTTAAAAAAGTAAAGAATTTTCAAGCTGTTAATTTGAAAAAATGGCAGAACAAGATTTTTTTTCCCTAAAGAAAGATCTTTTTTTAAGCATTTCTTGGCGACTTAAATTGCAATTGCCATTAATTTTAGTCTTCAACTACAAACTACATACAAGGGGAAAGTCTAATCAATTAAAGCTAACACATAAAAATAAATAAGGTAATTTATTTCAAAATTTAGTAAGACAAGTTAATGCCCGTTTCAATTTTTCTCTTTTTGACAGTGTAAAAGAGCCAAATTAATATATTTAGGGGATTTTATACCAGATTTACAATAAATATAAAAATTTTATTACAGATGATGAGTTGTAGATAAAGGTGGCATGTATCTTGTTTTCCATCTTGATCTGTACTGATGGTACTTTTAAAGGGGGAAAAAAAGTAATTTTGATACACATCGTTAGCTTGACCTACTTGTTTGTTTGAATTGAAATTGTGTAATATTCATATTTTTTTTTCCAAATTATAATACGTTATTAATAACCTCGACAAAAACCTTCCAGCACCGCAGTGAGCACTGCAGAATATCACATCACCAGCAAATTTTTTTTATTATCGCAGATTTGAAAATAATAATTAACTGCCTTCACTGTTAAAACAATGCCTTTTTTTTTATAAAGAAAATGAAATTCCAGGCATAATAGAAATCTAATGAAAAAGTAGATTTTTCTTTTCTATATAAGGAATCATTTCTCCTTTGGAAATTTGAAACCTAAACCAATTCATCAGTCAGGTGCAGTTTGCATGCAGTGCTCCGATAACACAGCTGCACTAACTTATGAAAGTGGAAAAAGTTTTCACTATGTGCTCTGTTACACTTTCATTCACTAAAATATATTCATCAGGGATGGAACCATATTTAAAAAAGGGAAAAGTAAATTTTTTTAGGCAAAGTTAAATTTTTACCTAAAATTTAAAATGCTACTTCGTCTGCCAGTTTTGAATCTGGGATGATCTGATATATTGACTTGATTTTAAGTTTAAAATAATTTGCTAATTAGAATTTATTCTGTTTTCCTATTTAATAGCTTTAACAATGGATTTCTTGTTAATTTTGGGTTGTAATTTAACTTGTAAATTGGGTATAATAACTTGTAAATTAATGGGTTGCTAAACCAACCCATTTCACAAAAGAAAAAATTTTCTAACTTGGACAAAAAAAAAAGCTTATCAAAAGAAAATTTAGAAGCTCTTAATGATTAAAATTCTTTCACACATTGTTTTATTTTATAAAAAATGTCATGAGAATTAATATATTTCAAATTTATCCCAGAAATTATTGCATTCGGCTAGATTCAAGGTTAAAATTCTCATTCCATATAAGTTTTAAAAAGTGTAATTGTTTAAAAATAAAGAACTATTTCATTGTATAAAGGAAAAAAAAAAAAAAAAAGATATTCATGATTGCTTTATCTATAAATAACAAAGATTACAAGGTAATGTACAATAAAAGCATACTATTGTTAAAAACACTTTTAATAAGATTAAAATAGCATAACTAAATAAGAGAAATCTTGAATAAAGTCCAAATAAATCTTAAGAAGTATTTTTTCATAGTTAACGGAGGGATTTTCACAAAATAATTCCAATGGAAATCTATCTTATTTTTATCCCTGAAAACTATATCTTCAATAAATGTATAGAGATTTGATTTAACTTTTTAAACATTAGTCAAAACAGTTCTCAATAATTATCAATTTTAGAACGGATTTTCAGGAAATTTTGATCAAAAAGGGTTTTATACATTACTTGGGCAGAAGACTGGAATAATAAAAATCAATATTTAATCTTATTATAAGATTAAATATTTAAGGTTACTGACAGATCTGTAAAGCTTAATTCACACAAGTAGACAAGAAAAAGAAAAATATGTGAAATGAAGAATTTTATTCCAAATTCATTTTATAAACTTTCTGTTTCAAGTATACAAAGTGTCTGCTTTCAGTCAAAATAAAGTCAAACAACTACAGTTCTTCATAATGAATTTGAATTTTTAAAATAAATTAATGTTTTAAACAAAAAATAAGATACATACACAGTTGTTAGTTCTTTTTAAAAAAAAATGTTCTGTCGTAGAAGGGGAAAATATAAATTTTAACAAGTGCTGCAACAAAACCAAAAACTGCAGCCTAAAGGCTTAGCAGTTTCCTCAGCCCGTTTGAAATCGGGAGAGTTGGCTCAACAGCAGCTACCTGTTGTAAAGCTACACCCTCTGTTTTAATGCAATCAAATCACAGCATAGTAACAATTACAATAGTATTATCAAATGTTGTTAATGACATGACAAGCAGGCAGTCTATTTTGACTCAAAATAATGAGGCTCCTTAACTGTTAGGCAGAAACTGTTGCTTCATTTGAAGAAGCTTCTACTGGGGAGGAATTCTCACATTTAACAGCAGCCTAAAAGAAAATAGATAAAAAATATTTAATTAGATCAATATATAGCCACAAAAAAAAAAAAAAAAAAAAAAACATTGTTGTAAAAATTGAAAATCAAATATTATATAAATTTGTTTTTTACTTTAAAAAAAAATCAAGTAACTTAAAAAATGCAGAAAAATTGAAACAAGAGTTATGTGTTGTAAGCATGTTATATTTTAACACTTTGTTAACGAACTATTTATATTGAACTCAGATTGTGAGCAATTTTAAAAAAATGAATTATTCTTTTTTTAAATTACTGTTCTGACTATATTCTAATTTAAAATAATTAATTAGCTAAGAATGATCTTTCAAATTTTTTCCTTTATAAAAATTATCACATTGATTTTAAGCACATGTTTTTAAAGAGTAACACAGAGATGTTAAAAATTTGGGCTTTTTATTAAGCATTACAAAGGTCCACTTTCAGTAACCCCTAATTTGAGTTAAATTTACTTTTATAAACATGCATTTTATGCTATGTCTATTTTCTTAACTACAAACTTTGAGTAAGTCAGATTAATTATAGCTGCAGATTAATTATTACAAAATAAACCTGGAGATTATTGCAGCAACCAATTAATTTTTTTAAAAAAATTATACATTGAGGCGACTGTTCAACCACAGTTATATAAGTAATCATTGCTATCTGTGAAAATGTATTGAGTTAGATGCCAAAAAAAAATAATAATAATTAATGATGATATGAATTGGTGATTAGATTACTGTGAAATGTCTTACAATATGGAAAACTTTTCAAACAATGTGGAATTAAAATAAAAATGTAGAGAAATTTTTTATATGGAAAAATATTTATATAAGAAAATTATTATATTGAATATCATTCGCAGTACTTAATGTAATTAAAATATACCTTCTAATTTATAAATGTTAAATTATTACGCAAAAGTCATTCAGTTTTTTTTTTTTTTACACAAATAGATTTAACAAATTTTTAACGGTTTTACAAATAGATTTAACAATATTTCCTCATTTGCTATTTACCTGTTCTGTCGGCGTTTGATCATTGGAGTAACCCTCATTACTTGCTTGCTGAGAGTCACTAGGCTCACCAGAAGATTGTGGGATAGAAGAAGGAGAAACATTCACACTATTAGAATTTTCATTAGCAGTCGCAGTTTCGTCCGATTTAGACTCCTCTGCACCACCCTCATAGTCTTGATCTTTCCTAGAAGGTCCGCCTTCAGAAGACCTACCTCTAGGGCGATATCCACCACGGGGTCTCCTGCGATTCATGCGTGGTCTGTATGGTGGACGTCGGTAACCACCCCTCCTGTTATCTCTGTTTTGTCGTTGGTTATCTTCATCAATATCCTATAAATATTTGTAAGTCAAAATTTTTTTAACAAATGTGATAAACAGAAAAAGTCAAAATAAATTTGAAGTTTTAACTTTAAATATGCAATAAAATTAATAGTGAAATCATAAAAAATCTCATAAAGAGCTGCATCCTAACAAGCGTAATTAAGCTACATCAGAGAAAATATAATAATATTTATACAAGTAGCCAAAGAAAAGAAAACAAACCTTATTATCTCCTTCAACCCCACTTTGACTACCTTCAGTATCACTTCTGGGACGGTTGGGTCTGCGCTGCTTGAAATAACTCCGAGTAAATTGGCGTGTTCCTCGCCTATTTCCACCTCTTCCTCTTTGAACTCTTTGATTATCTCTCCTTTCATGAGGCTCCTATCAAGATAAAAGGAACTTTTATTTAAAAATAAGAGCAAACAATTATATAAAACTAGCGGCAGACTCATTATTGTTAACTTGCTGGTTATTTTCATATTCCTATATACGAATAAGAAAATAGTGGAAATAGTCAAATATCTTGAGATGTCACATTGGATCTAAAAATACACAGGCAAAACATTTTCTGATGGGGCATTCAATGATAAGAAACTTGATCCCAACCTAAGTCTGCAAATTCATTTCAAAGTTGATTTAGAGGATTTTGTATTTCAGTTCAGCTCTAAGATCAGTGACAAATAAAACTTTTATCATGTTCTCTGCAATATTACAGCTTGGTATGACCATTGTTTATTACTGAGAAACTGTAACCAAACTTCAAGAGATTTTGAATTTGAGTATTATGGAATATAGTTACCCAGTCATGCCATACTGACAAAGTCTGGGTTTTATCTTGACAGTGCCATTGAACAGATAATAAAGACTTAACAACAGCTAAAAATGAGGCATATTCAGATGTAGAACTTACTTTTAAAAAAGTATATATATATATATACATACAAAAACACGAAGAAAATTAAGAAAAACAATAAGTTTTATTTATTGTGCATAAGCTGCAAGTAAATAGAAATCATAAAATAAGTTCAAAAAGTAGATAAAACAAGGAAAAAATTACAGAACAATGGGGAAAAAAAAAAATTTTAAAAATCCGAAAAAAGGAAAAATTTTTGTTAAAAAAAATCCAGAAAATAAAAGATATAATCTTTTCATCAGCCCACACGATTATATCCGCAAAAAAGAGTGCCTTCTTTTTTTAGGATTTTTTAATATTATTATTTTCATTGTTCTGTAATTTCTCCCTTCTTTTATCTACTTTTTGAACAAAATTTGACTGCATCAGGCTTTTTCTTTTTCTTTTTGAGATTACAGGGGCAAGTGATTTATAATTTAAAAACCTATACGTCAAATTAAGAAACTTAATTCTGGATTTCTCAAATCTGAAATTATAAATGAAATTTTCTATTTAAGATTTTCAAGCTGTCCCAACTTCAATCCCCAAAAGGGTGAAGTTAAGAGGTCATGTTTTTTTTTTTTTAAAAATCACAAAATACATCTCTTGAAAGTCTTCCAAAAATTCCTTCTTGAAATGTGACACTTGGCCATTTCCATCTATAATATCATATTCTCCAATTAATTTTAAAAAAGACCTGATTATGAAAAAAAAAAAAATTATTATTTCTTATCTGCTAAAAAATTAGTTCTTATCTTCCCAAATTTTCTATTCTTTAAACACATTGGAATAATATAAATTGAATTAAGAGTAACAATGTTTTTTAAAATATAGAGTATTGTTCCATTTTAATTTATTTACATACCATTAATTTGTTTACACTGTCAATAAGGCCTGAAAACTAAATGCATAAAGGAAATTAACTACTCTATTTACATAATTACAAACTCAGTAAGAAAGCTGAGATTACGGTTAATCTCTTTCAAAGATAGAATAACTTTTTTCTTTTCGGCTTAAATATATTTGAAAAGATACATAGATTTGCAATACTATATTTTACAGAAAATTCATACACTTCAAAAAATTAAGCTTTAAGCTCGGGTTAAAAAAAAAAGTCAATAAAATGATAAAAGAAACCTCAAAATTTCCTTCATTTCCATCAGGATCCATATTCCTTGGTGGCCCTCTTTGGGGACCTCTATAATATTGCCTAAAGAATGGACGTCTAATTTGCCGACGCATTGGTCTCTGCATTTGCTGTTGTTCACCATCCACTTCTTGGCTCTGACTATCATCTCCACCATCAGTTTGCTGTTACACAAAAAAATAATAAATTAGGAAATAAATTTAAAAGTTCAAATACAATGTTTAATGCATGACTGATAAAATTTATTAGTATGTAATTATAACTCTATTACCATAACAGGGATCCTAATAGCTTTTCAAAAAATAAAAATGAGTAAAAAAAGATCGATAAAAAAAAAAAAAGGGTAGGAAAATTGTAAAAAAAGGGAGGATCAAATGTTTGTCTAAAGATAACTCATTTTTAGTATAAAAAGAGAAAAGGCGCATCCTCTACCTACTTTTCAAGAATTGTAAGACTGAACATTTTATTATGAATACAGAATATTTTTACTATATTATATGGAAAAAATATAAGTTAATTATATTGTTAATAAAAATGAACAGAAATATCTATTAAAAAAGAATAGATTAGTTTTAAAAAAATTATCTATAACCAATTATATTTTAATCAATATATTTATACAGTGAAACCTGCTAAGTTGACCACCCTTGTAAGTTGGGCACCTGCATAAGTTGGCCTTAAATATCAAGAACGGAATTTTTCCTATATAATATAAAGAAGCAAAACCTTCGTAACTTGACCACCTGTCTACCTTGTATGTTGACCACTGAAATAAGTCAATTTTGTCTAGGAGTATTATGAAATTCTATTCTAAAACCCTCATAAGTTGACCATGAAAAAAAACTCAGAAAATGTTCTGTCATTTTGTTAAAATTTCATCTGTTAGGTGAAATAGTGTAAAAAGCTAATCTAAACCCTTTTGTGAGTTGACCATCTGAGGAAACAGTAGAGGGGCAGCTTTTGACCATTTCTTTCATTCATTCATTGAAAACAGGTGTGTTAGTTGAAAAGTAGCTCTTCCAGTTGCAATAGTGAGCAGATAGGTATGTAAGTGTAGTAATAACAGAATAAATTTTAAAGTGTTCAAATAATTTTGTTTTGTACAAGTTTTCAAATTACATGTCTTCGTGTTCTGATATTTTAAGAAATTACTTTTATTAAACACTTCACATCCATAACTAGCGAAATAAATTTAAAAAAAAGTTAGTTAAATATTAGAATTATGCATATGTAACAAATTGAAGTCCATTCAGGTTTAAACACATTTCTTAAGATCTTCATTTGGTTATTTGCTAAATAAAATTTTTAAGTCAAGTAAAAAAAAAATTTTAATTTATAGCAACATGATATAGGAAATGAAAAATTAAACAATGAACCGCCCCCTCTATAAGTTCACCACTTGTCTAAGTTGACCACTAAAACAATGCACCACAAGTGGTCAACTTACACAAGTTTTACTGTATTATATATTTTAATCAACTAGTGAAAGTTTTAATAACTTGAAAAGAAAAGGAAAACACAGTGGTGACTGAATGTTTCAACACAAAGATAATTTTATGAATAAAATTTAAAATTTATACAGTAGAATTGACAATTAGAATTATTTTTAACTAATTAGCTTTAAATCACATGAAACTGCCAACTTCTTTTTCAAATATTTTTTTTAAAAACTGAATTTCAGAAATACTATCTATTCTGTGTTCAATATAAATTCCATAAAGTAATAAAATTAAAAACCTTATTTTGAAGACTCACCTAGTGATAGTGGCGACAAACACAAAAAAAATGGGTGCTAGAAAGTAAAGCTTAAATGATCCATAAATGTACAGTAAAATTATTTCTGAAGAAACTTTTAAACAAAGATAAATCAAAAGACCATAAAATATTACTTATTTCTTTTATTTTATTTGATTGAAATGAAAACAATTTATTCAATTTTTTATTACTATCTGCAGTTACTGTATATTCCAGGAAGTAAAATTAAAAATATATATTTATAAAAAAAACTAGGGTGTCAACTTATACATCGGTAATAAAGTATATACTGACTATATAATATTTGTTGATCGTGAAATATCAATGCATTCTAAACAATAAAATGGATATGATTAACTCTGTACCAATTTATCCCTTTCAAAAGTTATTTTTAATATTAATTATGTATTAAGTTAATTTTGCAATTTCTCTCCTCACATTTTCTTTACATACAAAGGATTTTTAGAAACATTGCTTTAAGTTTATGTTCAGAAAAAACATTAAAAATAAGATAAGTTAAGGTGACTTATTCAAAAGTATTTTAAAAAACATAACACAGTGAAACTTTTAAAACATACCATAAAACTACAAGTTTAAAGATTCTCGAACATCATCTTTGTCGAAATCAATGATGTTAGCAGTATCGTCATACGGACCCCACTCTGCTAAAGATTCTGCTAAGTCCCACAAAAAACAGTCTTCATTTCCATCCAAAGAATTAGAAAATGCCACTTTTTCTCACATCTAGTATCATTTGACTGGTTGCCTCACAGCATCTTTATTTAATGGCAAATGTATCACACCCAGTAACAAAGTAAAATATTTTTAACTTGAGAAAATTTCGTATGCTTGATAATGTTTTTATTTTTAGAAATTTTCATAATTTGTTTCTTCAGTTGACTTATACACCCGACATACCAGAAATTTGACAATTTGTGATAAAAAATAAGGGGTCAACATATTCATCGGGATATATTCTAATTCTTTTTGGCTTATGATTATCATAGCACTATGCTAAGGGGTGTTCTATACTCGTTTTTATGAAAAATAATAAACTACAAAGAACCAGATGAAAAAAATAATGCTTGACAGTAACTAAAATTTCAGATAATTCTGCATCTCTCAATTGAAAAAAGTTACAAATATTTTGAAGAGAAACTGTCTTTGATACTTTCTTTTAAATGCAAAAAAATTTTAAACATTCAAAAAACATAAACAATCTACAATTTACCCGGCATATTGGGGATCAATATTTCTTGTACTTTACTAACATACTCTTCCAATTTAGAATTTTTTGTTTATTCATAAAGAACAAACCCGATCTCAGTAAAATGAAAAAAATAAAATGACATCTCTAACAAACGATAAAAGAAAACAATTAAAATAATTTACACTACAGAACATTCTGAACAAAAAGGAGTAAAATTCAACCTTCTACAACTAATCAATGATGCCGTTTTGGATGTAATCATCAAAAAGGTAAGACTTTACCTTCAATCTCTTCGCAATTCATATTCAGTGTTCTATTTAGCGCTTATGAATTGCGAAATGTCCCGCTTGCCCTTTGATCCCAATAAATGTGTACTCTTTGCTCTTCTCATAAAAATAAGCCCAAATCCCTTAAAAACACTGCCTTTTTATTCATATCCCATATTGAAAAAAAATTAATTAATTCACTGTTTAAATAATAACACAGCGGTAAAATTATCTTTTTTTATAGGTTTAATTCTGATTACTATTACAAATGTTTACCTGGTTAGGATTATTCTCAACTGGTTAAATTCTTATAATTATCTTGTTTTGTGGAAGGGTTTTAATAAATTTTATGTGATTTTAAATTTTAAAACTATTTTTTAAATAAATATTTTTTTAAATAAATATTTTCTTAAAGAAAATGCATCTTTAAAATATTTATTTTTTTATAATTTTTAGAAAAAAGTAAGTTATTTATCAATTAATCATTTTTTGTTAAACTACAAATTTCTCTTATTTTGATAAGAGATTTCCTTTTTTAATTATACACATAAAATAGTATGAGAGGGTAATTTAAAAATTGTTGACAATAAAATTCAGTTATTACATAACATTACACATTTTGATTAATTTCAAAACTCAAAGCACCCTTTTCAGAGAGAAAGCATTTTGCCCATTTTTATTCTAGGGAGAACTTTGCATAGTATTTATATGTGAACACTCGCTTGCCAAACGAGCTCCTTTTCTCCTTTCGCCTGTATAGATTTTCTCATCTGTTTAAAAAAAAGAAAGCAGTTTCTAAGAGCTTAAAAGTTCTAAGGGCCCTAATATTTTGTTTTCAAAAGGAAGGAAAAGTTTAGTTATTAGCAGTTACACAGAAACCAATCATCTTTGATTATTTTAAAGAATTCTGGTTAATTTTATTCAATCAGAATTTTTAAGATTTACAATTTGTTATTATTGCTTAACACCCTAGTTTTTATTAAATAAAAAATCTGATTTTTTTAAAGAGCTTATTTTTGAAAATTATGGTTAATCGATTAAGGCGACTTTCACTTTGTATAGATTTATTCCATTAGGAAAAAAAAAAAAAAGAAAAAAGAAAAAAAAAAGAAGAAAAAAAAAGAATACTTTTTATTTAACCTTTCATAATAATGCAATTTCAAATTAATAGGAAAAAACTTACGCGGGATCTAGGGACATATTTTTTCCTAGGAAACCAGCGCCCTCTCATACGATTCCTGTCTGCAGCATAAGGACTACCAGCTACAGGAGCTCCATCTGGTCCTGTTACATTAGCAGCTTCATTACCTTTCTCACCAACTACTACATCAAATTCTACAACTTCACCATCACCAACACTGCGAACAATTTTTTTAGGATTGTTTTTCTTTATAGCAGTCTAAAATAAATCAACATAAAAGAAAAATAAGTAAATTATAAGTAGGAGTTCATTAAAAAATATAAATACTTCTACAGCAATAACACAGTTAAACTTGTAATTAGAAATCTCATCAGTAGTGCAAAATTTTTAGTAAGTTAAAATCAAAACTTGCCTTCCACAATTTTCCATTTTGACCATGTTAATGAACTCGACAAACCAAGTATTTTTCATCCAGATACTACCATTTTAAAAAAACTTCTCTTTTTACATAAAAGAAATGAAATTCAATTTAAAAACTTTGTCATTAAAAATGTTACTCGGGAGCATGATAGCCAAGCATGTCAACTCAATAGCATTTTTTTAGGGGAAAAAAGTGAATTTTTTTAATTTGAATATTTAAACAAATTATTCAGTTGTTTAAATATTCAAAACAAAACTTATCCAGTTTTTGTCAAAAAAAGCAACTTAATTGTAGTTTCAAAATTAAATTAATCGGCTAATCATTTTTTAAAAAAAGAATTTCAAGAAAGGTCCCCTTTTCAAACTAAAAACAATGTTAATCCCTTAAGGGACCACAGGTGCCATATAGGCGGGGCGGGAAAAACCAATAATTTACTGTTGTTTTAATGCCATATTTACAATTAGCTTAATTATAAAATTTAACAAAAAATTTTAATTAATATTATATAACTAAGTTCAGTGGTGTGACAGCCTATTAAAAGACAAGCCCTACTGTGCACAGCCCAGTTTCCTTGAACTTGATATTATAATTCTACTTGGTAGGAAGTAAATTTTGCAATATCTCTGTACGGGGCCGGGATAGCCTGGTCAGTAGGGCGCTGGGCCCATGTCTAAGAGGTCGTGGGTCCGATCCTCGCCGGCTGAAGACTCCCCGAGTAGTAAATGGTGACTGATGCACGTTAAATCTGTCGAGTCTCAAAGTCCTCCATGTTCCCATAACAAATCAAAACCTCTGGGGGTACTGATCCAGGAGTTTCCTTGTCTTCTGGATTGGTTCAAAATTACAAGGCTACGGAGTTGAACATCAGTAGTCGTAAGCCCATGAAATTGGGTCGGCTGTTCAACGACGGTTATAAAATAAAATATCTCTGTACCATTAAGGGTTACGGTTTCGGTAGATCACTAAAATAAAAATTTTAAAAATCTGATACACACCTGATGAACAAAAATATCTTCTTTGGTATCACTCCTAAAAAAAAGTGGGAAAAACAAACAATAAGTTGAAGAGACAAAAAATTTCTTAACAAAATGAGTATTTACAATTTAGCACGATCATAACATGCTATAATTTGAATATTGTGCAAAAAACAGTTTTAAGACTTTTTCATAAAGAATATTGTTATAAAATTCTGCAAAATAAACTTATATACAAATAAGCCTAACATAGTTACAATGTACTTTTTTAGTAAGTAAATAAATTTTAACTGTGTGATAAAAGTAACAATTTGTTATCTCCTAAAAGATAGCCTAACTTTAATTTAGCCACAAATAGAACTAAATTTAACAAATATATACATACTATCATATGAATTGGTTTTATTAAGGTTTTGTATTTTTGGACATTATATTTTAATATTTACTGATACCAACAGTAAACACAAAAAAATAGGAAATAAAAATTGAAAAAAAAAAGAGAAGCTATGCTTGTAGTTATTAGGGTTGGGTTTTTGACATGACACATCAAAAACTTTGTGCAAGTTTCATTGGAGATATTTTATTTAAAGTCAAACTACAGAAAATAATTAATTCAAGTACAATACAATACTTGCATTATAAATTCTACTATAATAATGACTTCGATTTTATTATAATAGCCAAAATTATTAAAATTAACTGCTTTTTCAAAACAGTACTATTTATACTTTATCATCAAAAGTGTCATATATGAAACAATTTCAGTTTATATTACCAATGAGTTATTAAAATTATTTTAATTCTAAATATAATAATTAATTCTATCATTCCATAATTCAGGCAGATTTTTTTAGCTTAAGGCAACACTAAAGTGATTTCTCAAAAATTGATCTCAACTTTTGAAATTTTTTTAGATTCTCAATATTCATTTTAATGCTTATATGTACATGAATACCCTATAAATCATGAATACCCTATAAATTACCCTATAAATCAGGATTACAATATATTCCTTTTAAGGAATATATTATAATCCTGTAACTAATTATACTTTACACAAAATAAATTTAAATATTTTTTTTACATATATCATGAATAATTTTTTAAATAAATTTTGTTTTAAATAAAAATTGATGTTTAGTGCCTTACATATAATACAGTTAATGCAATCAAAAAAATGGGGTTTATAAAAAAGCAATATTAAAAAAAAAAAAAAAAAAAAAAAAAAAAAAGTGCACACCGGAAACCTTAAAATTTTATAATTGATAGATTATTTTCAAGTATGCATTTTTCTTTTGAAGTTACTTTTGAAGTTACATCATTGAAGTTACTTTTAAAATAATTAGTTATGAATTTGCGTTGCAACTAAACCAATAAAAAAATAAAATAAAAATAAATAAGAGTTACATACTAGCTAACTATCAAATTTAAATTACATATTTTAATACTAAAGTGGGCTTAAATCGCCAGTGCCCAATATTAAATTTTTTAAGAAAATATACAAAGCGAACTTCTTTTTTACAAATCATTGAAAATAAATTAATTTGGTACGTGACATTATATCTATCCTTCAGATAGAGCAGCAGAATCTGTAATATTGCAGGTGACACCGCAGTACTGAACTTACTCACATTACCACCACATACTTTTAGAAATTTTCATTCACAGTTCAAAATTTATTATATTTTGATAAATAAGGACAATGAAGATGCATTTTAGTATTTAAAAATTCAGTGCTTTCTTTAAAATTTATTTTAGTTTATAACATTTTATTGATAAAAATAAAGAAATTAGCATCAAATTTAATAATCAACATATGAAATAATATTTTTGAAAAGTAAAATTCATTTAATTCTTGTTACTTTTTTAGATATACCAGCTAAGAAATTATATTTAATATTGTGATTTTTCGTTCTGACAATACTGTATCCTATTATTAGAGCAATTTTATATACCTTACAACAAAGGTGAATGAAAATATGATATAACAGCACATCAATTTTATGGTTACTTAAGAGAATTAAAAAAAAAAAAACATTAAAAAAAAAAAAAAAACATTTTATTATAACAAAAAAAAAATAATAATAAATAAATATTTGTACCTATTTTCTATCCTCTAAAGTTAGAAACTCTCAACTTTTACTATTCATTAATAGGTTATTTAACTTTTTAGAAGAAAAAAAATTGAATAAATACCATACATATCAAAATCAATATATTTAAAACCTGAAAAGAATTAAGAATTCATAAAATACCTGTTAATAAATCCATAACCATTTTTCACATTGAACCATTTCACAGTTCCTTGTACTTTAGTAGCTAAAAAATGTACACTTTAATAAGATTTTTTTTATACATTTTTCAAAGCAAAATTCAAATTTACTATGCTAATAAAAAAAAAAGTGTCATAATAATTTTATTTTACAGGCTAAAATTTGTAACGAATAAGTGTTTTTTATGGTCTAAGAAAATATCTTAAGTCAAGCCTAATAAAAAGAAAAACAAAATTGCTACTCTATAAATGTCTCTTACGATCAGTGCTTACATACGCATGTGAGACCTGGACAATGACCCGTGGAGGTGAAAATTTAATAGCTAGATTTGAGAGAAAAATACTGCGAAGCATTTTTGGTGGAATAAATAAAAACGGTACCTGGTTCAGAAGATCAAACACGGAACTTTACAAATCATATAGAGAGCCTGATGTCATTAAATTTATCAAAATTCAAAGGATTAAATGGGCAAGCCACATAGTAAGAATGGAGGATAGCAGGACAACTAAAAAAGTTTTCAGTGCCAGGCCAACAGGTACAAGAAAAAGAGGACGGCCAAACCTAAGATTTTTAGACTGCCTTGAAAAGGACCTACAAATTTTAAAGATAAGAAACTGGAGAACTTTGGCTAAGGGAAGAATGTCCTGGCATAGGCTTGTTGAGAAGTCCAAGGCCCATCCTGGGCTGTCGTGCCAATGAGAAGAAGAAGAAAATTTGTAACCAAAAATTTTTTTATGGTGGAAATCGCTTAATTTTAATTTAGTAATGCTGTTCCTCCCTTTTTTCCCTATTTAATTTTAGGAAGAAGAAAAAATCTGATATTTCCAAGCATTTCATGAAAATTTCAATGTAAATCAAGACCATATTTTATCTATACCAAAGAATTTTTTGCAGGAAAACTTCCAATTTCTTTTATTTGTAAAGTCAAATATTATATTTTGTGAGCAAAAAAAATATCTTTAACCCACTGACGGTTCTGCACGTAAAAAGTCGTATTTTAACCTGCAGTCTTCACTGCATAGCAAAACCGGTTTTCCTATGTTAATGGATAGGGGAACTGTGTGTAGGGGAGAAACATTCTCCCAATTTCACCCATTTCCTTAACTGCCAGTGGGTTAAAGAAGATGGAAACATAGAAGAGTTTCACTATAAGGGTATATTTTTTACAAATAATTATATAAGATATCAGAATTATTTTAGTAAAGTATGAAATTAATTTAAGCAAATTTTAAGAAAAACAGTGTGTCCCCTAATGGAGTGCAGCTTTTGCTAACATACATCTTTAAAATTTTTTTTTGCTTGTTTTTGGTTTCTGACTTTTTATTTAAATTGTTTAATTATTTTTAGTTAGTTATACATTCATTTCAATACTTGTGTATACCAACTGAAATAGCCACGTAGCTTTATTTCATATGAATTTTTAAAAACATTTGATTTTAACCAAATTATATACGATTTTTTTTTAGTTCCATGCTAAAAATTTGTGAATAGTTTCACAGAAGCTGGTGACAAATATTTTGGCTTTGCTTTCTTTCTGCTTTGTTGCTTTTTTTGATGAATTTTTTCCCTTTTTTAACAATAATGATGATAGACGCCAATACTGTGTTTGGGTTTGACTTTCGAACGGGCAGATAATAAATGTGACGTAACAATTTGACGGGCAAAGGTATTGACTTAATACCTTAATTGTTTCACTTTCAAATTAAAATGTGATGGCCTGGAATCTAATACAGAGTTTTTTTTATCATTTAAATACCAAAACCAATGCTGTGTTTGACTTAGACCTGCAAATGAGCAGATAATAAATGTGACGTAACAATTGGAAGGGAAAATATATTTACGTAATATCTTAATTGTTTCACTTATGTGATTGCCTAGAGACTACTGCAAAGTAATTTTTAATCATTAAAATACAAAATTAAGAAAGGATATAGCAAATAATTTGGAATTTAATAAATTTACTACTTAAGAGCATCCCAACTGAAGACAAAATGAAAAAAGAATGAGTGAAATTTTTTTAAGTGCATTTTAAAGGATGTATTTGGCAGCAGCTTTTTTAGTTACTTTAACCGCATTCCAGTATATATCAACAGCTGGAACAAAAGGGAATCCACTTGTAGGACGGGAAACATATTAAAAGTTTAGAAGCATAAAATTATTATATAGAGGAGATATTCTCCAGGAAGAGTTCAATAAATAAGTCAAGAGTAGCATATGTTCATGTCATTTTTACAAAATTGCTTTTGGTTTTTTCTATTCTGTTAGCTCAAATTTTACTTTCTTTTTGATAATTGGGCTTTCACTTTTTCATTTTGCATTTGCACTTGGCTCTAGGATTTAATTTCCACTTTTTTAATTTATATTTTAGTATAAATTAAACTCCTGGTTCTTCAAGTTCTAGCTCAGAAATATCTTGATCTCTCAAATTTGAATAAAAAAATATTTTAAATAACGTTGCTGTTCGTTGTATCGTTAGGCATCTCTTAGACATGCAGCTAAGAGAAAGCAAACTTTATAAATGACACATAAAAAACAATGATACTTTTCTTAACTCACTCTTTAAAAAGTTATCATAGAAATAAAATAAATCATAAGAATCAGAAAGGAAAAACTACAAATAGCAAGAATCTATACAATACAATTTCTGGGAATGCATTGAAAAACCTTCCAAGTTAAACTCTGTAATTTTCAAATAGCTCAAATAAGTATTAAAATTCCCTCCCTTCCCTGAAAACTATTATATTATAAAAAAGAATTTATTTTTTATGTCTAGAATTTCATCCAAAGAAAAAAACAGTGAGTATGAAAGAGCAGACTTCTTGTTACTTTCTAAGTATTCTGCCTCGGTCATTTTGTTACCAGCCTCCAACAAATTCATGTCAAAGGAAATTGAACCTAAATGCATATCATGCATCACACCTTTTCCCATTGGAACATTATTTAACTTGAATAATTGTCAGAATACCACTTGAATGTAGTGCACACAACATAACCCGAATCATTTGAGATATAAAAATAGAATTCTTGAAACACCAATGTTCTAAAAATGGAACATTAGGTTTAAAATAATATTTAGGCTTAAAAATTTTAAAATGAAATTTTGAAGCTGATTGATAAGAGGGTAATATAGACCTTTTAAAACCTTGTAAGTCATATTATAATATATATTGAATATTAATCAATATATTATATAAATTGAAGTCATATTACAAAAATAAGATTTTTGGAAAATTATATTACAAATAGGATAAAAATTTAAATTATAACAAATTTCCAAAATTCATAAAAAAAAAAATCAGATAATTAGGGAGACTGAATCATTTTGAATTCAAAAATCAGTTCATAAAGTAAATTTTAAATGGATGAAAAATAATATTTTATTTTTAATTGTCCATAAATTTTATATTCTATGTCCAAGTTCTATTTTTGAACATTGGCATGTAAACGGTTATGAAATTGCCTTGTTGTTCTTTTTAAAACTATCTGCACACCAGTACAAATAAGTAAGTAATGTTCAGAACAATTATTAAGTGGTTGCACAGAATTGAAGAGTATCGGATGCAAGACTATTTATTGTGTTTTAGAGTCGGTTTTGAATAGTACTTAAGAAGGGGATAATGCTGTATTCTGATGTGTCGCGCCAAGGTGCAAAATCGATTTTAAACTAGCAAACCCCGGGGTGGCTAGGAGTTATAACCTTTCTGTGATGTTTCTTAAGTTTCTCACAGGCTTCTGCCCGGATGTTGCGAAGACTTGGCGATTATTTTGCCACAGAAATCTCCCCCTCAAGAACGTTGTGTTGGATGCAAAAGGGAATAAAAAGTACATTTATTGGATATTAAAAGATTAAATGATATTTATTATAGCTTGGCATCCTCTAAACTGTTGATAAATTTAATAGAAAAAAGACAAATCTTAAAACTATTTTATAGGAAAGCAGTAGGATACTTGTTTGCAACATGTTTATATTTTATGCCTTTTTAATGGCAACATTTTATATTATAGAATGAATAGTTAGGCATGTATAATCATGAAATTTTTACCAACTAAGGTGCAGATTGCTAAAAAAAGCTGTTGCTTATTTGTAAACATTTTATATAGATCTGCAGTAATGATGGAATGCAAATAATACTTCGGTCTGTCAAATACAAATGTTTCTTTTCCTCTTTAATATATGACAAAAATGGCACCAATTTAAAATGTGGCAAAATTTTTTAAGGATGAAAAAAAAAAAAAAATTCATCAAAATATAACAGCAAGGGTAAACAAAGATGTTCTGAATCTTTTTAATGAAATATATTTGACATTTTTGAGGGATTTATGCATCGGTACTTTTTCATGCCAACAACCAGCAAGGTAACAAATTTTTAAAACAAACATTCAGTAAATTGTCAGTTATTGTGGTGACGAATAATACTCTTTTGAGTGGATATCCCAATGTAATGCTTTTTATTACTTACAGGCTAGTGCCTTGAACTTACCAAAACTTGGCGTAAGTGCTGATACAAAATTCATTCTGGCATTTTAAAGCAAAGGGTGAGCTTCTCACAGTTTTCACCACAATTAAGAATATGACCATTGAACAAATTAACTTTGTGAAATAGGGAACAATTATAAAATTACAATGTTGAGGAATTCCGGAACGTGTCAAAGCAGAAATTGTTTGCTAAATATAAATCAGATGTAAACACAGAAAATTATTAAGCTTGTTTAACATTCAAGCATTTCATCAGCTTCCAAGAGCCCAAAACAATTTATTAACAAATTTTTTTTATAAGAATATGACCTTTGAACCAATTAACTTTGTGAAACAGAGAACGAGAATAAAATTACAATATTAAGGATTTCTGGAACATATCAAAGTAGATATTGTTTGCTGAACGTAAATGTAAACACAGAAAGTTAATAAGCCTATTCTACATGCAAGCAATTCAAGTTTCCAGCATTCCAAAACAATTTATTGACCAATTATTTGATAATGAAATGCAAAGATAAATTAGGTTTTTATTTTAATCTAGTAAATTATTTTTTAGTTGACAGTTAAATAAATTGATGTGATAAATTTTACTATAGAAAACTCTATAATTATGATAAGTCAATTGTTGCATTTCCTTGGATGAAGTTCACATACATACACACATGAAGTGATAATAACACTTTGAATTAAATTTAATTAGCACCATTTTTTAATTTACACATATGTAAATGACAATTTTTAGGTTACATTCAACAAATATTTAGTTATTTTTCAAACCTACATATTCAAGATCGTTGATTACCACATATCGATCAAACACAAAATTTTACGCAAGCAATAGAAAACTAAATTAGTTATGTGTAAGTTGCAAGTAGAAATGTGTATATTACTTTGCTACCATAACAAGCACAACATATGTACATTTAGTCTAAAACATTATTCTGTGCTATTAAAATTCCACTACATCAAACATAATAAGATGTAATAACAGTTACAAGAAATAAGAAAATTTTAATTCCTCGACTTTATAATAGTTGTTATTGCATGAAACGTGTAATAATATTGCCCACTCACGATTTCTGAATCGAGAGTTGAAATCTATATCGAAGGTATGTAATAAAGTGCAGATTATAAAAAACCAGTACTTTTAAATTTTACAGCAAATTGTTAAATGTTTGAAATTTCGAATAAGATAACGTGTTTCTGGCTTAACATATGACCTAATCACTAGTAACTATGAGATTACAGGTATTAGGCCTAATGGTATTCTACACAACTATTTTGTTAAGATTGGTATAATTAATTACCAAGAGTTTTTTTCGGGGTGTTGGTAGGCGCAGTGGATGTTGAAAGTTCTTCTTTAGTGTCCGACATTTTTGATGGGACAACAGTTATTCAAATCTGTCGAATCCACACCTTCACAAAATAAACACTCTGATTTTCACTCACGTTTTGATGTTGTGCTGAATGCGATTACAGATAGCGCACACCACACCGGTGGGAAAACAACAACAAAAAAATAAAATAATTTTGAAAGAAGGTTTTCTATTGGCTGATACCTAAACTTTATGTAAAAGAAATCTTCACATGAAAAAATTCCTCAAAAAAATTTTAAATTATTGAATAATAATTTATAAAGGAGAATAGGTTTGCTTTCATCTAAGTTTTTTTAATTAAAAAAACAAGTTTAGTGACTGTAACCTGCATTAAACAACTAAATTTTCCAACGATCCTGTTGCCACCAGCTGAGCACTCTTTTCTATCATCACATGTAAAAAAAGAGGAAGCCAAATTCAATATCATTTAGCTATCTATTTCGCTTTTAAATTTGTCTTATTGATGTAAGTATTTTTCGTTATACATTTTATTTCTTATAGGTTTACTTTTTATCTTAATATTTGAAATCTACATAAATAATGTTATGTAATTTATATCCCGGCATAATAGACTATGTAATGGCCGAAAATAAAGTTAAGCCTTAATCTTGGCACGAGCTGTAATTTTTGGCTGTTTTGGAACTTTTATTATATCTGTAGTTCAATGCTTAAATTGAACTGCTGTCTGTGATTAGATTTTTTTGTGTGATTTCTTATTTAAACAATGAGTGACTCATGCGCGTCTTGTTTGTAGAGGAGATTGCCGCGTTGCACGTTTACTGTTCGGATTTAGGCTTAAAAGTTCAATAGAAGCTTAAGCAATTGTAACATTGAGGTCTAATGTTTACGATTGAATTGTTAAGTTGCTTTTTTTTGTGTTACACGTAGAGCTATTTATTATTTTTTATTCGTTAAAGTTAGAGAAATAAAATTTATACTTAAGTAATTTCAGTTAACGTTTGCTTTGTTATTAATTGTGTGTATAATGTTTAAAAAATAGTCAAAATTTTAATAGAAAGTGTGTATACAGATACGTAATCGATCTCCATTTATCATTTATTTTGTCTTTTTTTTGTTGCTAAAAGTTAGTTACTTAATGATTAATAAGAATCTTGGTCTGTTCTGATCAAAGTTTGTATTAAGTTATACCAATTATATTCTAGGATTGCATATTTTTGTAGATATTTTAAAATTTGAAATGCCCTTTTATCTCTGCCAACGGTAGAAATTAGAACCTCTTTCAAAATTTTGTGGAACTAAAGAATTATAAGCCTATGGTGCAAACACTTATTTCGATGTTGTATTTTAAACATATTGGTATATAAATGACAGCAGAGCTCATTCTAGGCAGGGTAAACAGGGCGCAGCACCCTGTTGCCCTTTTAGTCAAAAGAATCCACCCTGTTGCCCCTGAAGTAAATTAGTGCCCTGATATAATTCTCTATACCCTTTTTGCCCTTTCTTTCCTCAACCCTTTGTTTTTTCCCCAAACTCTACTATAGATTTCTTAAACTTTTGTTATTTTCAACTCTTTTTATTTAGTTTGTCATTGCTGTCAATGCATAGATTTATATGGGAAAGGAAAAATAGCCATCACACCCCATTGTTGCACTTGTCTTTGAAAGTTTGCAGTTACTTCCACTATCATTAAATCATAATTATTAATAATTTTAATTATTAAATCATACCTACAGACACTTAGAAACATACATTTATTATTTTATTAATATATGCATGCATTTTAAATAAATCACTAAGCTAATTAGCCCATTTACTCTATATATATATGTTAATTTATTAATAAAAATTAGTAATTAATATGATTACTTTGCTATTTTTTAGTTATTCTTTTACTAATTGACAATGTTCTTTAATAGAACGTATAAAGCCCGTAGAAATTATTGCCTTTTTAGAATAATAATGCCCTTTTTTTAAACTTTTGCACCCTGCCCTTTTTTCTGCCTAGAATGAGCTCTGAATGACAGGTCTCTTGGACTGTGTTTACAATTGCTTGACTGCGAGCAAATGTATGTTAATTCTTCAATTTATTTGGTTATTGGGCTTCTGTGTAAGATTTCTAAAATGTTACATGTAACAAAATTAATTTTTTCTGTAACTGGGGAAGGGTTAATAAAGAGTAAATTAATTTTAAAATTAATATGAAATTTAGTTATTGTTTAAGCTGACTGCAAGTACGTGATGAAATAAATGCCAAATCTCCATTATATTCCAATTGCAGTGTTTTCATTACAGAAAAAAAGGGTGAGAATTTCTCACCCTTTTTCAAAAACAGGGTGAGATTTCAAATAATTCCGTGAGATTTCTAAAAAAAAGCATGGATAGACTTGGGGGGGGATTTCTTTGATTATAAAACATTTTTATCTTCTAATTTTTAAAGCATTAAATATTTTTGCTGCATCATCAGCTATTCTCATTAGGTTGCTGAAATGCTCATCAGTCAATCTGTTACGATATTTTGTCTTAATCCGGTTTTGCGTGATAATTTACTCTGCAAGAAATGCTGAATTATTCAAAAACACTAATTAAATTTGTAGCATTGTGCACACACTTTCCTATCCTCTACATCAGCCAGCATAGGCTTTTAAATTATTTCTGCTATAAAATCGCGAAGTACGTTGAAGTTATTTCCAAGTTCATACTTCATGCTAGTATTTGATCCATATCCATTAAATATCTGTATTTGTTTCGTTTTTACCCTTTCTCCATTTGTCTTAACAATGTGTTTGTCCATCTTATATTCAGGCTCAAAAAATTTAAACGTTTTACATGAAGAAACCTTACCTACAGTAAACACGTGGTTGCAGAAAAATGTGTTCTGAAAGGGGTTTGAGGGGGTGTTCTGGTTCTGAACAATACTGGTAAATAGAGAAGCTAGATAGAAAGGGCCGATATTGAAAATAATGAAAGATCGAAGAAGAAAAACGAAGCGGATTTCATTAGAAATATCACATATCATTGAATCTATATCAAGCAAATTGCTCCCATTGAAGAATTTTACTTGTAATTGCTACAGAACGTGCAGAGTAGTGTCATACTGTAGTTACAATTCATATATTGTCATCTTTTTTTTTTACATTTTTTATCAATTATTTTCTTCATAGCATGTTGTCTAACTTGAACTATTTATAAGAAGAAACATAATTTTAAACTTTAAATCAGATAAAGCTTCACAATCTAGTGTGAATTAAATGCATCCGTATCATCCAGAGTAAGCCATAAGTTCTTATTATGGTGTCAATTGTAGAGTAAACCCGTTAAGATTAAGAAAAGTGAAAGGTTCTGGCCATTTTTCTTTTCAGTTTGTGGGGTAGCAGGTACTCATGTAGATCCGATTTAGTCTTGGGGCATTAACTAAAAGTATAAGTAGTATAATTGATTATACTTGGAAGTATTATATATTTTTTAAATTTAAAATGTTTTGTTTTCAGTTACCTAAATAATGGAAGGTGAAGAAGAATATACTACCGCAAATGCTGGAGCTTCTGCAACTTACCCTGTGCAGTGTTCTTCACTTCGAAAAAACGGTTTTGTGATGTTGAAAACTCGTCCATGCAAAATCATGGAAATGAGCACATCAAAAACAGGAAAACACGGGCATGCCAAGGTATTCTCTTGATTCAACTTGAGTTTCTGATATATCAAATGATTTGTCAATTGTAGTTGTAGAAATTTAATTGTGTCTTTTAAGGATGGATTTACTAATCTATCTCAATACTTAGTCTGTTTCATGTTATGCATAATGTTGCACTGTTTAAATATTGGGCATTAAATTACCCATAAATTTGCATTATTTTTCAATTAAGATTGTGTAGAATGTGTTCATTTATTTCAATCCAGTTGCCTAATTTAACTGTCTGTCCAATGTTAAATAATTTTTTTGTATTTGTTAATGTCTGGTTAAGTTATTAGTTGTCACTTAAACAGGTATGTAAGAATTTATTTTTATAGAATAGATCTAATATAATTATAGAAGCTATTTTTTAAATAAGGATTTTACCATGTTAAAGATGTTTAAGCTCTTGCTTATAGTTGGTACAATAAACTGACATGCTTTCATATGCTAATCGCGAACACCAAAGGGTTAATATATAGATTAATGAAAGATAGATCATTACCTTAATAAATGGGTTTTTTTTAAAAAAAAATAATCTAAGAAGTTTTTCTATGTTTGTGTATTAAAGTCTTAACTTATCTAATATATGAGACATCTAAAGTAAATGGGGGGGGGGAATTAAATATATTGCTTCTTTTTAAGAAAATATGTATTTGTTTATTTATTTTTTTAATATGTATTGTGAATTTTCCTTTCTAAAATCTGGATATCTTATTTTATTTCAGGTTCATCTTGTAGGACTTGATATTTTTACTAATAAAAAATATGAAGATTTATGTCCATCTACACACAATATAGATGTCCCAAATGTTAATCGTTGTGATTTTCAAGTAAATATTCTTTTAATATATTATGGCTTCATTTTTAATGCTTTACATTCTCAATTAACTGTGTTAACAACGGAATAAAAGATTTTGATTGTTTTTATACATTACTTTACAGCTCCACTTATCGTGTAAATAACAGTTAATATCTAATAATTATGTTGATAATGCATGTGAAGGTGTGAGTTCCCCTTTGAATGTCAGCTATCATATTTCATACATTTATAGTACTATACAAAATACACATGCTTCCAGGGTCTGTTTAGGAGAAATTTGGGTGTGTTAACGAACCCTTCACACAATAATTTGTCTTTTAATCAGACTCTTCACACCGTGTGCGCATTCTTATTAATATTAAATCTTTTTTTTTTTTTTTGTAAATAAATAATTGATTGATATATATTTATTCATAAATAGAATATTATGTAAATAAAAATTTCTGGCAATTTTTTAAATAAAATATTATAAATTTAAGAACTTTTTAAGTTTACTTAATACATAACACATTAAAAGTGATACATGACTAAGTTGTGTTATTTAAAATATGTTGATTGAAATTACTAAAAGTGTGAGTGATTTTGTTTCCATTATTCCTCCTAAATGAATATAAGTTATATAAAAAATATAATCAATAGGGGAAAAAGTAAAGATTAAAGGAAATTAAATGTATGACTTGTGGCCAACAATAATTATTATTTTTCAACGTTCTTAAAGATGGTTAGGTATCTTAGACAAAAACACATTAATAAATTATTACATTGTGAAATGATTTTTCTAGAATTAAAAGAAATTGGTGCATTTTTTCAGCTTTTATATTGTAATAAATTTACCGTAACATTGATATTTTAGCAATGAATATTTGATATTTGTGGATAGTGTAGTGCTTGAAAAAAGTTACTTTTGACTTAGTAATCGGATTTCCAAAAGGATCGGATTTATTTTTCAGAAACTGTTCAACTAATTTCTTTTAACTTTTTATTGTAAAATAGAAAAACAATTGTATACCTTAGAATTTAACGTTTTTTAGACTATTGCTAATAAAAAAAAATGAATTAAAATCATTTTTGCGTTAGATTATCTTTAGATAAATGGATTTTATAATTTTGTGCTAAAGTTTTTCAATTCGAGTGAAAGGTTATCGAGATATGACAAAATATGCATAAGTCCTAATGCGTAAAAATCAAATCAATAGACCAAAAGTATTAGCCTGCCGCAAAGGTTGTCAGCTAACTGTGAAAAAAGATTGATACAATTATAAAATTAAAATCAAATTTTAAATGCATATTGAGCCAGCAGTTTAAAAATCTTTATAAACAGAAAAATAAAAGACGTAATAGATAAAGATAAAATAAATAAAAAAAATTATGGATTGAGGATGATAGGAAACTTGAACGGCCGATGCGTATAACCTCTTGGCATTTCATTTTCCAAAATTTTTAGAAGAATATCCTTCAATATTTTTGAGGAAATTTTAAAAAATTTATTTTCAAAATTATTGCTAACCTAATGTATTATGTTGCTAAACTATATTTCATGAAAATAAAATTTAATTGCACACTCATAATACTAAAGAAATAAAAACAAAATGACTTGTCTTAAAAAGAAAATTTGCGTATGATGAGTTGGTTTAAAAACTGGTTTGCAAAAGTATTAGTTTTTTTTATATTTTCTAATTATAGTTATAATTGAAAACGTGGTCAATATGCAAAATTGCAGCTGTATGCTAAATTATTAATGAAAACATTGAAGGATTCTTCAGATTTAACAACAACAAAAAAAATTGGTTTAAAAAAAAATCTTATCGGAACAGATAAAAAAAAAACTATGTTTTCTTCAAGGCAAAAGTGATCTCAAAGTATTATCAAATCATAAATAATCCTCAGAGAAATGGATTTGCAGGAATTGGAGAAAGCACTTTTTCACCTTTCATTGGCAATGAGTTAGTTTCACACCGGAATTCATCGTGTCAGCATATCGTTACTAGATGCTTCACGAAGGAAGAAACACACACGAAAAGATCATCACGGCAATCGATGTCGTCTGGTGATCTTCACCTGCGCTTGCGAACATCGATGTTTAATTTGAAGACTCGCTCTTCGCAACATTGAGAAGCGTCATACTCATCACACATACATCGGGATTTCCAGTACTTCGTAAAAGGCGCCAACCTAAGCATCGAATCGGCGATGATTACACAACATTGATCTATTGCCCAGTCCTAGTGTTGTGCAGTATAGGCTAAATACCAAATATTTGTATGTTGCATCTCTAATTTTGTAGCAGGATCTTGTATCTATTTACAATTTGAAAACTTCTTGCAAAGGTTTTCAGCAATTTTTTCAATAACAGGAAACTATTTGCACAAATTCACATAAGCAGGACCCTGGTTGAAAGAATGTGATTTAACGCTTATTTTATAGTCATTAATTATGAATAGTTTTTTTTTTCAAAAACAGGACCTTTCACAAAATGTCAGAACAGGCCCGTCCTTGGACTTGTCATTGTTGATTTGCGGAAATAGGTTTTATACTCCTAAAAAATTGCTTTGCGTGCACAAAATCTCATTGTGAGACATTTATCATTCCCTTGCTGGCACCCTTTTTTTAAAAAATGTTATCATATACGTGCTGTAATGAAACAGATTTAGAGGGGGGAAACCTTGTTGGATTTTTTAAAATTTCAATATTTTTAAGATGTTTATAATTTAACACGGGGATCTTGAAATGTAAGATTCCCTTGTTTAATGTACCCAATCAATGTTTTTCAAATATTGCTGTAAATTTTAGTTGTGATTGTGAGGTGATGTGATTTTTTTTCCAACCTCTGTTCTTTTATTTGTTGATGACAAAATTGGCAGTTCTGGTTGGGATTCGGCAATTGGAATTTATTGGGCAAAAAGGGGGGGGAATCTTTCTCTCTATATTTTATAATTGTTACTTATATCTATAAATATGAGTTTTTTTTATTTGTTTATTTTCTATGTAAAAGCTTAATAAATAAAAGCACACACAAAATTTGAGGGGGGCAATTTCACATAATAGTATTTGAGTCATAAATGAAATTGCACATTACAGTATAGATTTATTTTAGTCAAGGGTAGAAAAGTGTAAAATTAAACTGGAAAATAAGATGTATAATTTCTTTGTTAAGTGTACACCTCATTTCCATTTATGCTTTTGATTGCTGTGAGCATAATATATTAACAAGATTTTAAATAGTAAAAAAAGAACTTGATGTTAATATTTAGGAAATTTTAAATGGGCAAAAGTTTTAGTAACAATGTATGGGCATAGAGCAATGCCATAACATTAATTTTTTTATGTATTTTTTAGCTGAAACGTATCTGTGCATAGAATAATATATTTATTTTCCCTGGTCCAAAAGCCTGAAGATATAGTATCTCTTAACAATAATCTAGATTTATCTCCATAAAAATACTAAATCAATCTGTCTTTTTTTTTTTAAATAAAAAAAGATTTAATTGTTTTGTAGTTTTTAAAGGTGATAAAGTTACTTTATATATTTTAAAAATTGTTAACCCCGTGGCAGAAACACGGCGACACAGCGACATTGTCGCAGAAAGCGACTGAGTTTTGCAGAAAGATTTTTTTATTTGGGAAATAAAAATTTTTGCTTTGGCAAAAACATAGTAAGTTCTCAAAAAAGATTCTGCAGAAACAGAAGCTGTTTTACAAAAAAAATAATTTCTACAGAAACAGAAAATTTCTGCAGAAGCAATAATGGTTCTGCAAAATTTTTTTCTTACAGAATAGTTTCTAAATAATTGTTTTTCTAGCGCACCGCGTAAGGGGAAAGCGCTCCGTTTATCTTCAACACAAACAGTTACTGGATAGAAAGGGGAGAAATTTTTTCCCCTTTATTAAGCTATTTTTGGAAATTTGCCAACTTCGGCCTCTATCGCTGGCGCAGTAATTTGCTTTGTGTTTTCTTATGAGAATAAAGCGTTTTGTTTTCTTTTTTAAAAAAAATAAATCGTGTGTAGCGAAAATGTTATTTGTTGCTCTTGTAAAGCAACAATAATTACAAAAAAATTGAAAACTCATTTTTCAAGGCGGCATTCCGAAGAAGTATTAAGATGGAAGTCGACAACATCTAGCGATGTCAGAGATTTTTTTCTGGAAAAGAGGAAATAAGCTTCCCACGCTACTAATATTAAAAATATAAAAAAAACGTTCTAGATTCGAACCAAAAATTCTTACTAGTGGCGATGTTGATAGTAAGGATGAAACAACATCTCCAACAAATCAAGAAATTTTAGAAGTAGTCAAAGGTAAAAAATAACTATATATATATATGTTTTTTAATGATAAAATGCCTATATCCTTTGAATTAAGTCGTCGATATAAAAAAAAACACTCGCAATCTAACGATAAATGAAATAAAGCCTAAAAGATATCTCACTATCTACAATTTTTTGGCATGCGGATGAAAACCAGATTGTTGGAAAATATTTACTGGCGAAACACTTTCAAACAGGTTTCCATACGCATGCTAAAAAAATCGCATCCAATGAGTATGGCTCTAATACCGATGTTTCAGTACTGGCGAAGACTATTCCGTTTCGAGATGTTGAATAGACTTGAGCGTATTGAGTCGGAAACCGCGTCTGCGTACTTCGTGGGGAATCGATGCTATATATGTACACAATACAGTGCGACTTCGGTTACAAATCACAAGCGCTGTTTATTTTTTTCGTTCTCAACTTAATCTGATCAAGAAAAAAGTTTTATTTACTTTCTTTTTTTTAAAAAAAATCTTTCAATAAGTCAGTACAATATTAATCGAATCTAATTAATCTGTAATTGTTTTCATGTAGAAAAAATTGAAACAAAGATTGCGTTAATTTTTTTGCTCTTAGAATTCGGATATAGTCAATCCTATTTTATTATTTTGATTACTCAACTTCAATATTGATTTTTTCACCTGATTTATTTCTGTACCTAATATAACTATTATAATGAAACATTAAATCATACTGTTTTAAACTGATACTTCAAATTCAGTTATCTTGTTTTATAAATTTAATATTTTTGTCCATTCTTAGCTATTTTTATAAGTTCCATCTTATTACAGGTTCTGGGAAATCTTTAGTTATGCTCTAGTAAGCATTTTTGTCTGCAGATCTATACATTTATAATTTTTCTTTATTATCAAAGATTATGCAAATTTAAACTTAAATAATTTAAACTTATTAAGAAATTTAAACTTATATTATGAAATTAAGAAAAAAAAATCTACACAGTTTTATTCTATGCATGTAGGCTTTTTTTATAAACACGAAGTGCATCTATTATTATAAATTCATTACACATATATTTATAACGATAAAAATATCTTGCAGAAAGATATTGGTTCTAGTTAGGTTTGTCGCAGAAAGCCAGAAAAAATTCTGCCACAGGGATTGTTAATATATTTTAAAAATTTCAGTGATTCAAAACACTATTTTATTTATTTATTTTTTTTGTTTTTTGTTTCATACCTCTGTATCTATGTTGTAAATGAAATTCATATCTTTGGATTCTTTCTAGCTTATTGATATTAGTGATGATGGATTTGTTACCTTAATGAATGATAAAGGAGATACTCGTGATGATCTCAGAATTCCTGAGGGAGAATTGGGTACCAAAATTAGAGAAGAATTTGGCAAAGAAGATATTACAGTTATAGTAAGCTTTTCTTCATTTCTAAAATGTTGACACACTTGCTTAATACATAGGTTTTATCTGATAATTCTGGTTAACCAGGGATACTCCAGTGCAACCTTTTTGAGTGAGTGACCACTTGCGTGGCAGGGTGAAAGTTGATTGAATTTTTATTTGGGCATCGCGTTCAAAGATTAAGTGCTAAAAGCACCTGGGCGCTTTACAGAGATTGAATCTAAACATAAACATCTTAAGAGATTGTACTGAGAGGTCTCATTGCATGTAAATTTCATTTATTGTTATTATATGATTAAAAATTAAATCCTGAGGGTTGAAAGATTTTCTACTATCAGCAGATGTCTCCATTTCATCACTAAATTTAGCTTTCATAATTCTATGCCCAAACATTAAGTTCTTTTTAAAATGTGTTTTTATAGGTGCAAAACTAAAATTATTTCTGTTGGTTCTGTCTTCGTACATCTCGTCCAATCATGACCAGTCCTTCAAATTCGCCTTTGCCTATACTAAAGCACTATATGTTTGCACTATATGTTCAACAGATATTTTGGTAAAGCACAAAGGGTGAGGTGATATTACTCAATGCATTGAGAGAGGAAAACATCAGCTAGAAAACACTATGTCAAGAACTCTTCTCCCGCTGAGAAAAGAACACTTTGCTTTTCTGCTATCCAGCATAATCAGGGCGTGATTCGGCAGAGTTTTGTTTACATCCTTTATTCTTGAACACAGCTTGTCCATAAATGTGGCTGGCTGCATTGGTCCTTTGTCACAGGCAACTAAAATGTGACTAAGCGGTTTTGCCATACTAAAACAGTATTTTACCCTATCATATGGACAAGTGTTAAGATCATACGTATTTATTTACGGTTAAGTTTTTAACATGCTTATTTAAATCGCGATTTCAAAGAATTTACAAAGTTTTAAATGCCCATTGTGAAGCACTTCTCTAAAAAAAAACAAGTCCATGATAGGTTGTAATAGAGTTGGTTTCAAGAGCCACCACATGAAGCACAAGCAATCTATACCCAAAAAGAGTGGATATGCGCCTCCGTGAAATGAGTCAGTAGGACCACTGATATATAGCAGGAGTTTCCACCTTACATGAGGCCGGGGGCCACAATTTAAAACACTTATCAAATGGCGGGCCGCAACTTTATCAAAATTTTATGTAGGACTCTTATGTTTGAAGGAGCATTAAATAAATATTTATTTGTTATTAATAATTTTAAAAATCTTAAATAAATATACAGGCTACAATAACTTTAATGTGCAACTGATATCTAATTGTTAAGATATAAAACTTTAAAAAGGTGTTGGTATTAAAACTTACATAGTAGCACACAAAATATTCAATGTGAAAATTGGGGTTTGTCTGCTGCAACTAACTACCAGTGAATAGGTATTTACTTTTAGTCAGTTTTTATGTGGACTATTTAAAATTCTCGGGATTTGTTACACAAGTGAGTAGAAGTGCTTCAGTTCTTGAATAATGTTTAGGGGCATTAAAAATTCCATATCATTATGGCTGCTTAATATTACTGTCACTTTTTTAATGAATATTCAGTTTCAGTCAAGAAAATAATTACATTACAATATCCCATTAACTATGTTAAATTCTGTTATTTTGAATCAGTAAGTATGATTTACTATTGTTTATTTCCCTACTTATAAATATTGACACTTATTTATTTGTTTTAGGTAACAGTGCTTTCAGCTGTTGGTGAAGAAGCAATCGTAGCTTGTAAAAATGCAAGTTAAATGACTGCAATAATAATAATAAAAATATGAACTTGTTACTGGGGAGCATTTTTTCCTATGTGGCTTCTTCTGTGTTTTTAAGAATAAAGCATTCCCTGCAATTTTTACCACGCTTCTAAGCTACGACTGGAGAAATATATAAATTGTGTGTTAGTTGAAAATTCACTGCTTACCTCTTAATCAATCGAGATTTTTCATAAGGTGTGAAATATTTTTGACACTCAAATTAAGAAATTTACTAAATTTAAGGCAATATGTAAAATTTGTGCTTTTCTGAAATGCTAACTTTATTCTTTAAGGAAAAAAACATATATTTAAATTAAGGTGCTAAATTCTAAAACTTTCGACCTAATTGTTTTTGTTGTCATTTCTTTCCATAAAAAATGTCTTCATCAGTAATAAACCAAATTGTGTTTTGTATTCAGTTTTCCTTATTGAGTTTTGTTTTTCTTGGAGTTTGCGGAAATGTATGTATGATAGAAAGTTATTGTGGTTGTACAAGATTTATATGGATTTCAATGTTGGTCCATATGATATTTTTTGTAGCTAGCATTTTGAGAGGAAATGTTTACTCTTCTGAAGTAAGATTTCTATGGTTAATAAGCCCTTAAATTTGCTTTTTTTTTGGGGGGGGTGTTTTTAAAAAGTGCTTAATTTTCCCTTTTCTAAAATGAGATTTTGTTTCTTTACCATGTCGATTTTCTCTGCATATTGTACAAAATGTTGGTTTTTGCATTGTTCTGTTCAACAATTTCACGATCATTTGGCTACACACTCTGAATTCACTCTTGCGGATTATCAAAGTTGAAGAAATGTATAGCCAGGCATTTGATTTTCGTTTATTTTACTAAATTTCCCCCCTTATGAAATTTTCAGCTTTTTATTGTTGTGAAATAGAGATTGCGTTTATGTTTACATAATTACTTCAAAAAAATTGAAGTTGATAGCTATTTCAAAGTAGGTGTGCAACTGTTCCCTAATTCCCTGGCTTCTCCTTTTCTTCGTCAGCATTCTAATGTAGAGCTTGATTGATAATTCTGAAATTAGAAAATTTTAACGTTTTGAACTGTATAACTGTCCACAGAATTTCAGAAACAAAAAAAAATCTTTGTTGCCAAGTTTGTTTGAGAATTGGAAGTCATACTTATTTATTGGTTTTGGAAAAAATCGTATCTTGTCTGCTGATTGAAAGTGAAACTACTGGATTTATGTATAAACAGATAACTATATCTTAAGAATTAGAATTTAAAAGCGTTGTAGCTTAATTTGTCAGGATATATCAATAAAATTTTAATACTTTTCTCACTTTCCCATATTTAAATGATTTCAGACTCCTAAAGGGTCCTCCGCTAAACTAGTAATATTGTTAAAAAACGGAGACTTCATAGTTAAGTTAGCTTTTATTTGTGATTGATATCTAACAGGTAGATCTTGTGTACTTGAAATATGCTATAAATAAAAGGGCAGAGCAGGATTGTATGATAATGTTCCTATGTGGTGTTTAGAAAGTACTTGCGACAAAAAGTATTCGGTGGACTGGTCGTTAAGACACAGTTCCCTGCCGATCACTGAAGCCAAGCATCGCTGGCTGCTGGTAGCTGATCACTAGGATTAGTCTGCGTATGGATCGAGGGTGTGCGGTATTGGTCCTAAACTGTTCTACCGTATAGTTGCTAGCGGAAGCGGGGGTGCCATCCCCTCTGCATCAAAATTGTGATATCGTGTCTTCGGATCATCCTCTGGGATGTTTCCCAGACCGTCGCCAATAGCCCTTTGTGCGACTTCAATAAACTAAATTTCTTGATTTCATTTGTAGGATATTAGAAATTCAACCCATGTGTGAATCTTTAGTTCCAAGTCGAGAGACCTTTCGCACCCTGTAGGAGAAAAATACAGAATTAAAGACAAAACTTAGACGATTTTCATTCCTTAAATGATTAACAACGTAGAATAGAAAAAATTCTTTCTTTAAAAAGAAGTTGCTATGTAAGTGTATGGTGTCCTTAGAGCAGTGTTTCCCAAACTTATGAATTTTGTGTACCCCTAATAAAAAAAAAAATTGTCAAAAATCACAACTGGCTGTTGACACCACTAAATGTTAACTTTTTAAAAAAATAGCCAATGGAAAAATACTTAATCGTACATTTTCTTGGCTAGTTCTGTTTTTAAATAAAAATTTTTGAAATTTTCATATGTTGTAAGATATTTTGCATAAGAACGCGTACCACACTTTGGGTAACACTGCCTTAGAGGACTCCTACTGACTTGTCTAATCGTGGCTCGAGGTCCCTGCCCAGTTGCATGGGCTGGGTGCTTGTTACCACCATCACCACTGGGCCTTCAAGTTAGCGTTTTTTTTCTTGGGAGGGGGGGGGGGTTTAAATCAAATTTAGATTTGTTATAATCGCTACCATTTGTAAAGGATTTAAGAGTTTATATGAAACTACGCTTTGTTCCTACTCTCGTCTTAAGGCTCTTAAAATGTTTGCAAAATTCTGAAAGCTATACTTTTTCTATTGTGTGAATTACACTCAATTGGCGATCGCAACACTTGAATACGCCATCTGGGGTGAAACCGGTTTCATGCTTTTAGCCCTTCCCTCTCCTCCTCTTTTCAGTTCTGTAGGAATGTACTACGATATTTTTCCTTTTTATTTCAGAAAAATATTTTTTAAAATTTCCGTGATACTTTTCTTTAGAATTATGTTTAATGTAGTTTTAGTTTCATATAGTTTTCCAACTTAAAATATTTTTATCTATTTGAAAATCAAGAGTGAAAAAACTTACTTTTTAGAAAGCAACAAACTCATATATAGGGACGATATTTTTAATCAAATGTTTATAACTTCTTAACTATTAGCCCGATCGTTGAGATCCGTTTAATTTTATCCAGCATGACAAAATAATTCAGAAACAATGCATCTCTAGCTTGTCTAGAAAAATATAGTTACTGAACTATTCAACGCGACCTCAAGAAATTATGCTCATGACAAATTGAGCAGACGACTGTGTTTGTGACTAGTTGACGCAATCGAAAAATTAAACAATGTTTTTTCTCAATATTCCTTAGTTTACTTAAAATATCTTTAAAATTTTATACATACCTATACCATTTACATGTACCTATGATGACCTGCAATTGAAATTTACAAATGTCTTTCTTTCTCGAGTTTATGATTATAATAACTATTTACTGATAAAAATTTAATATTAATCTTGAATATAAGCTTATAAAGTAACTCTCTTGCTCTCCCTTACAGACAAATAAAATAAACTGTGTTTTTAAGTTCCACCTTTGAAAATTTGATTTCCAGAAACTTTTGTAATCAATGATTTTTTGAAACAACTGAACCTTCGATCTCCGGATCATGGTTGGCAAAAAATCCGGTTTTTACCGGAGTACAATCGTGTTTGGCGACTGCACACAATCCACGGTAATAGTATTCTTTATAATAATAAAAAATCCATAAGCCCTTTTGATTCATGTTTAGACCCATTAGTTTAAGCGAGAAAATATGCTAATAGATGCAGCTACAAAACTATTTTTGTACACAAAACCCCTTATAACTTCTAAATTATTTATCTTGATGATTCCTATTAAATGTCATTCAATTCAGCATAAATAACTAACACTGGTAAACCTAACTCTTTTTTTCGGTTCAGCGTCAAGAAATAAGTGATTCACTTTAATAAGCTATGACAGGTGCCTAAACAGAGAGTAGCTTAGGGCTGTGCCTTTTCCTGGGTATTCCCTTATAGTATTAAAAACTTTTTTGTTTTGCTAATTTCGGGCGCTGAAGGCCATTAATTTTGTTTACAAATTATTACTGTTATCAGTTTTTTGATAAATGTTTTTGTTGCTATTAACACCACTTGTATTTCGTTTGAAACGATTAATGCTTTTCAGTCTTATTCAATTCCGTTTGAAATATACATAGGTAACAATGAGTCGATTACCTGGCTAAAAGAAATTCTATTCTCTCCCTTCAGGTCCCCATTTTTCGTGTGTGGTGTAAACATGAAGGTTTTTATGAAGAAAAAAAATTTTGAGTATTAATTTTTCAAAAAGTAATTTAACGGGGCTAAAATTAATATAATTACTGTGGGGAGAGTTTGTTATCGGCAATGTCAACTTTCATCTATGAAAAGCTACCCCCCTTTCCTTTAGAATCGAGTTAACATGTCTTATATACTAGTGAATTGTAATTATATTTTTGTAGTGGTAGATATACTACAGCAGTGGTCCCCGGTACCGGTCAGTGGATCAAATGGTACCGGGCCGCCCATTTCATTGAAACTGAATTTAAATTCCCAGGTTTATACCCCAAATTAAAAATATCTGTGTTCCATTAAAATTTTATTTAGGTAAAAAAAAGATGCCCCCGAAGGTTAACATAAATTTTTCAATGTTTTAAAAAGTAAAAAAAAAAAAAATCTACTGCAACTATTTTCTCATTCAATTAGTTTTAATTAAAAAAATCAATCATCATAACTGTAAATATCATAAATAAAGAACGAAAGCGCGACGCGACATTTGCATTGGAACTAATGAAGAACTTCGTCTTCTCTCTCGATTCTGACGCCACACACAGCGAGAGTGTAGTACTATAAAAGAGAAGCTGGCTCGTCAGCCATTTAGTCGCCCAAAGACCACGTGACCATTATTCCTCTCTACTGTTCTGTGTGCATTATGCGGTTTTGTTTGTTTTTGTAAAAAGAAAGTGTCTATCACTTAACTCTCTGATCACCGGTACTTTCTCATGTTTAACAGGGCTTGGTGTACGTGCGTATTGTGTCTGCACAAATTTAACTCACAAATTAGCAAAAATGAATACGAAACAGACATCGTTAGGAAGTTTCCCTGGGAAAAAGAAAACGCTCGGTGAAGAGATAGAAGAACCTTCAACATCAAAGAAACATGCAACTTTTAACAAACAATACCATAAGTCCTACTTGAAATATGGTTTTGTCGGGACAGGCGATTCTCACAAACCAAAACCGCTCTGCATAGTGCGCGACAATTTGTGGCGACTAACTCTCTAATGACGCAATAAAACCTTCAAAACTGCTTCGCCACTTGAACGCCGAGCACCCTGGATTAAAAGACAAGTCCTTGGAGTATTTTGAAAGAAAAATCCGGGTGCACGACGGACAGAAAAAATTTATGATAGTCACCACATCAATAAAGGAGAGTGCACTAAAAGCATCATATTTGGTGGCTAACCGTATTGCTAAAGCTAAAAAGCCATTCACTATTGGTGAAGAATTAATTAATCTTGCCCGCCACTAAAGACATTTGCCGTAAAATACAAGCACTGTGAAATAGCCGAAGACATTGAAACGCAATTGTTGGAGAGGATTAATGCATCACCGTGTTACGCACTCCAGGTTGACGAATCTACAGATATTGGACAATACTACTTGTTTATGTGCGATATCTATATCAGGAAGATGTGCATGAGGATTTGTTATGTGCACTATCTTTGCCAACCAACACCACAGGAGCAGAACTGTACAAGTCACTGGATAGTTATATATCAAGACAACTAAAATGGTCCTTTTGTGTAGGCATATGCACAGACGAAGCTGCTGCTATGACCGGACGACTATCTGGTTTAACTGCTCGGATTAGGGAAGTTGCACCTGAGAGTGAAGCTACACATTGTCTCATTCACAGGGAAGTGCTAGCAAGCCGAAAAATGTCACCAGAATTTAACAGCGTATTGATTGATGTCGTTAAAGTTATTAACTACATTAAAGCACACGTCCTTAACTCGCGCCTGTTTGAGCAGCTTTGTGAGGAGATGGACGCAGAGTGCAGATGCCTTCTGTTATACACAGAAATAAGATGGTTATCCAGAGGAAAATCGCTACTGAGAGTATTTGAATTGAGAGAGCCATTTCAAAGATTTCTCTTAGAAAAGAAGTCACCGCTGGCAGCACATTTCAGTGACAAGGTATGGGTCACCAAACTGGCTTACCTGTGTGACACATTCAACCTGCTGAATGAACTCAATCTGTGCCTTCAGGGGAAAATGACAACTGTTTTCAAGTTGGCGGACAAAGTAGCTGCCTTTAAAGCCAAACTGGAGTTATGGGGACGACGCGTGAACAAAGTCATTTTCGACATGTTTCAGACATTAGCGGGTATTTTAGGCGAGACAGAGCCTGAACATTCATTCTCCCAGTTGGTTCACGATCACCTGTCTTTGCTTTTAAAAGAGTTCGAGCGTTACTTCCCAACCACAAAAGACCCACGACCTGGTAAGGAATGGGTCCGCGACCCATTTGCCAACAAATCGGGCGAATCTAGCTTGTCAGTGCAAAAAGAAGATCAACTGTTGGAGATTGCAAATGACGGCGGCCTTAAAACTACGTTCGAGACAACAACTCTGCCGGTGTTCTGGATTAAATTCTTGGCAGAATACCCCGAGATTGCGACCTCAGCACTTAAATCCCTATTGCCATTTCCAACAACAAACCTGCCAACCTTAGAAAATAAAAAAGCAGGAGACTCTTTCTGTATCACGACATAGCGCAATATTGAAAATTAAACTTGATTCACATTTCCTACAAGAAGTTTATTTCAAAATATATTATTTACATTACATAAAATAGACCACAATAAGATTCTGACACTGACTAATAAAGGCATGTTTTCTTACTATAAAATATAAGGTTCTATATAATTATATTAAAACACATCTTATGATTTTCTTAAAATTTAGGAAGAGGTTCAAAATTAACAAAATATGTCAATAATGAATACAATACTTTATAAATGTATTTCTTATTTTTTTTATTTTTTAACTGCTACTGTTTTAAAACTGTAGATGTTGCTGATTTAGCATTTTTTTAAAAACTGCCATCTATAAAAAGTGAAAAAACATTTTGCCTAATGGTATCCAAGTTATATTTCCTCTCCAATTTTGCCATTTCATCGATTATTGCTATTGTTTTGGTTCGTGCACACTCGTAATTTTTAGCGATGTTGCTACCGGGTAACATTTTTCTAAATAAATGCCCAGCATGATCTGAAGCACAAATTGGGAAGGAAATCACACAGATTGAAGCACAATTTCCCCCCCTCTATCATGCACTAAATAGAAAAAAGCAGAAGAAAACACTCTGACGGCCTGAGGGCGAAGATTTGAGGCAAAAACAGGAGACTCCTGCCAAAGGAAGGAGAGTTGGCAGGTCTGCAACAACCTATGTGAAGCGGGGTTTTCTGCAGTAACAGCAACCAAAACAAAGCAACGGAATAAACTGGAGATAAGCAACACACTTCGGGTGTCATTGTCTCCGATTACCCCCAGATGGAGCCGTCTCATTGCAAAGAAACAAGCTCAGGGTTCTCATTGATGTAACGTTCCAGTAAGTTAAAATGTTAAATCACTTTATTTTTTGGTGTAACTGTATTTTATTTTGAAGGTATGTTTAAATACAATTAAATTAAAATTATATAATCAAAATATTCTAAAATACAAAAAATCAACGCCCCCCCCCCCCTTCCCTCAGTGGGCCGTGGTTAAATTATCAAACGTTGACAGGTCCGCGGTGATAAAAAGGTTAGGGAACACTGCACTACAGTACTCCTCCACCAGAATTATATTTGTGATAGAATTCGATGAACGGATACCACTAGTTGTTTCATAGCTGTTTTGCGAGAAGCCGGTAGAGCTGTATAAAGATTACCGTACTTTTTGAATGCTGATCGTGATTGGTTTATTGGTACAACATGCATTTACAGGCTTGTGTGCTCAAATAAGGCTTATAAACCTTTGTCAAGTAGAAGGACAGCTAGCACAATACAGAGAAGAACATCACAAAGAATACATCCAGGGTTACGGCGGGATTCGAACCCGCCACCTCCACGCTTAACATAGCATTTGGTGGGCGATACCGTTCGGCCAGGGAGGTCCCAGCTGATCGTGAGAGCTGTATGAAGTTCACGGTCGTTGCCATTATCAGTAGAGTGAATACGTTGTACGTTATGTGTGATCGAAACTGAGTAACAATAGTCGATCGAAACGGCAATGTCAACTTTCATCTATGAAAAGGAATAGAATCGATTTAACATGTCTTATATACTAGTGAATTGTAATTATATTTTTGTAGTGGTAAATACGGTACATTTACGAAGGCAAAACTCTTGTATTATCTATACCTACAATAGCTAACTAAATATTTAATTTATGGCCTTTCCAATTGTAAGAATGCGCATCTAAGGGAAGATGGTTTTATGATTTGCTTTTTGTTACTCAGAAGAGGTGAGAGCTTGTATAAGATACTTGAATCCCTTTATTTTCAATTTTTTTTTAATTCAAAAAAATTTTGAGAAAGAAGTTAGAAAAAAGAGGAACTTGGAAAGATTTGTAGTTAAATTTGGGGTAAGGAAAAGTTTAAAAAACAAAATAAATAAATCTTTCAAGAGGTCAAAACGTTTAACAACCGAAGGAAAACTCAAAAACTCCCTAATGAATATTTTCTCAAAATTTTATGATATAAATTAAAATGTCAATTTAATTCAATACAAAGTTATATTTTTATTTCAATTTATTTCTATAATTAGATTACTAAAGCAAAATCACAAAACAAGGAATGGGGTTTGTAATTTTGCCGAAAGCGGCGGCCCCGTTTCTAGATTAAGCTTTAATTTAAACCGGATAAAATCGAACTAGATATTTTTATTTAAAATTTTAACATGCCGTGTTATGGGGTTAAATTACCTTATTTCATAAAAAATTATTTTAATTTGTTTACCACTATTTTATTTTTTGATACAACATTACTGGGTTCAAGAAATTTAATTAACGTTACGAAATACTTTCTAAACTTCAGTACAGCTTTGTGTGAAATTTCGGGGGGGGGAGGTGCTAAAGCAAGCTATGCTAGAAATGCACTACTGGCCATTAAAATTGCTACACGAATAAGGAATGCAAATAACAATGATATTTATTGGACACATACATTATAGTTGGAAGAACAAGTGATTAAATTTTTAGGATATTTGGATGTATAGCTCCTGAGGAATCAGTACTCAGAGCAGTCTGCCCTTGCAGTAATAACAGCAGTTACTCTCCTGGGCATCAAGTCGAACAGAGATTGGATTAGATAGCATGGACGGTTACAGCATTCCATTGCAGCTTCAACATTAGGCCACAATTCACCCACCATAGTGACTTGACGAGTGGTGGCTTGCCAGTCGTTCGGCAACCATTGACCATACGTTTTCAATTGGTGAAAGATCAGGAGAACATGCTGGCCAGGGCAACAGGCGAAAATGTTCTGTGTCAAGGAAGGTTCGGGACAGTACGGGCAACATACGGTCGTTCATTGTCCTGCAGAAACGTAGCGTTATGGAAGCCTCGAAGGTAACGCAGAGAAACTGGCCTTAACATATCCGAAATGTAACGGCTGCTGTTCAAAGTGCCGTCAAGGCGAAAAACAAGAGGTGATAGAGACTAGTATCCAATGGCACCCCATACCATTACTCCAGGTGATGGACGATGTCGCCAAACAGCGACAGTTGGATGCGGCCATCATGATGCTGTGTTTAGAACTTGGATTCGTCTGAAAAGACGACGTCATGCCATTCTTCTGTCCAAGTTCGTCGTTGATCACACCATTGGAGGCCCTCCTGTCTGTGATGTAGCGTGAAGGATAGCCGAAGCCATGCTGCTGCAAACGTCGTCGAACTGTTTGTGCAGACACTTGTTGTCTTGCAAATGACCCCATTTGTTGACTCAGGGTTCGTGACGTAGCTGTACTACCCCCTAAGACAGTGTTTCCCAAAGTGTGGTACGCGTAACCTCAAAGGTACGGGAGCAGTTTAGCGGGGGTACGTGTTCTTATGCAAAGTATCTTGCAACAAACGAAAATTTCAAAAAAAAAAAAAAAAAAATTAACCTCAAAGCTAGCCATGAAAATTTCAAAGTCCTGTTTTCCAATTGATAATTTTTTAGTATATGAAACACTACTTCACCAATATGTTACTTTTTTAAGATAAACTTAACATCTTAGATATCACAGTAAACATTGCATTAACTTTTACTCTAGGATAAAAATAAAAAAAGCTTAAATTGAAAAAAAAAAACACAAAACAAATTTTAATAAGGAATATTTTTTTAAATTTATTACAAATAAGAAATAGTTTTTTTTTAAATTTTACAATTTACTACATTTTTCTTTGCAATGGCGCAGCCAACTCTGGATGGGTTCCTTTATATTTGTATTTGTAACATCGCTATGATGAATTCGTACAACATCTAAAATATAAAAACAGAAATTTTATATTTTAATTACAATTGAAAGGAAAAAAGAAATACACAACTGAGGGGTAGAATAAAAACTTTATGCATGTTTTTTATGCACTGGAAAAATTTATAGGTATTTTTTTATTAATTTCTAATGGTATTTAAGCTGCAAATTAAGCGCTGAATTTCATTTGAAATTTTTGCATTTAATGTTTTTTCAAAAAACTTTTTTTCATATTGTTTTTATTATATTTTGAAATTTTATGTACTGAGGCATTAATCTTGAAAAATCATGTTTATATATTTCTGAAATTGATATTAAAAACAGTTGAATACTGTTGAACTTATTTGGATTCAATCTATAAATAGCAAGCTTAGTTTTCATAAGTTTTGTAGTATGTTTCATATTATTTCATTTAAAGGATTAATTAAGTCGATCAAAATTATACTTAAAAAAAAACAATACTTAAAACAAAACAACTAAACTTAAACAATACTTAGAGATATTTAAAAATATTTTTCATTAGAATACTTAGCCAATTATAGTTCTCAGAATAATTTTATTATTTCAATAAGAACTTCACGTGTAAAGTATTTAAGTGCACTTGTGGCAGATTTAAATCATTTGATGGAAATTTTAGCCAGAAATTATCAGAAAAGCCAAATTTAATATAAGTTACTACCTACCGTAATAGGATCATCTAAGAAAACTTATTTATAAACGTTTCTTTACTTCAGAATCACAGTTAGAAGGCTTAGTGATTGAGCAATGAAACGTGTTCGTGTATTTTCAGTAACGCGTATAAACAGCAATTTCTCAATATTTTTAATTAAAAGACGTTGTTGCTGTTTTTACAAAGAATTTAAAGATTTATCTCATCATATTAAAAATGTAAGAATTGATATTTACTTACTTGCTAATGAAAATCCAGCAATGTTGAATGTTGTTTATATTCTTTGGCGTAGCATCCAGAAATCGTAAGTGCGGAGTGAGTGTAAGAGAGCGCATGCGCAAAAATGAGACCAATTATGATGCTCCTCTGGAATAACCAGGGAGGAAAATCCATTGGATAGATTTCTAACGGATAACCAGTGGAGGGATATCCGTAGGCGATGTTTCCGAAGGACTTCCTACGTATCGTTATCCGTAGGAATATTAGAATGGAATTTCCCTCAGCGTTCCCTCTCTTATGCCAAAAGTCCCAGATGCCATTCAGCCCAACACAGACGAAGAAGTCGGGTGCCCGCTGCCGCGGCAAGAACTTCATCAAATCCTAGATCCAGTCCAGTCGGCGTTCCCCTATTTATCCGCGTCTTCCCTCGGTAGAAAGGGACGCATTTGGGAGGTCCTAGGGAATGGTTTCGGAAGAAGAGTGCTATATGGGTTAAATTCAAATTATGCATTTCACTTTCATTCTTTTAACCGTTCTTGTTTCAAATAAAAGGCAAAATATTTGAATATTTGTCCGTGTTCTTTTTTTTTTTTTTTTTGCTGGGATAGAGAAATTGTGGGTGTTTTGTATTCGCGATCGCAACGAACTATAGGGGGCGTTGTTGTATGTGCCGAATCCAAGCGATTTCCATATGAACAGCCATTCAGTTACACTGGAGACGTCTTTAATGTAGCATTGTAACGTTTCATCTATATTATGGCTGATTAAATTTAAAAAAGAAAAATGTTTGTTTTCTTTCTTATGCAAATGAAAAAAAAAATGGTTTCCCCTTTTTTTTTAGAGAAGGAACATCCAGAACACATCTGTAAAATATTTGTAAATAAAGAGAAAAAAAATAGGTATATTCTTATAAGAGTTCAAACCTAATGCCTGAGAAATAGTTTTACTAAATTTAATGGTATAACATGAAAGGCCCATTTAAATTTTAACGTAAAATAAAGAATGCTTACGAAACAAAAAGAACCATTCTTTTTTTGTCGCCATTTTTTAGTGTTACGAAAATGCGTCTTTGGGACTTGCCAAAAACAAAACAAGATGCAATTTTATTTTTTTAGGAGCGAAATATTTTATTGAGTGAAATATAACGAAAATGTACCAAAGTCCATAGCATGAAACTTTATCTTAGTAAACGTCCGTTTAGGAAATGTTATTTCATTTTGAATCTTATTTATTAGAGTTCATAATGGCTATAGAATCAGGTGAGAGAAAAGTTTGTTTTGAATCTATGCTAAACTCTATATCGGCCCATTTTCCACCGAAATCCGATTGACTACTTTGATTTTAAACAAAGTGTTTCATTTTAAGATTTTTTCCAAAAATTTTAAGTGTAGATTGGCGGCACTTAAAAATCTGCCAAATCTGTAGCTGTGGTTAATACGTAAGTACCGAATTTTTCTTCCATACTTTTCTGAATCATATTACTTCAAATATTAGAATATGCAAGAAGTATACATAAACACATAATTTAATACCATTTAATTTTTCAAAAAAAGTATTTTGACAACAATTTTATCAAAAAATTATAAACTAAAAAGCGTAAAATAAAGAATTCTTAGGATAAAAACGATTTTAAAAATTCCTCATTTTTCAATAAAAACTTCCGTATTGTTTTTTTTTTTTAATTCTTATAGTATTTAATCAGACGTAAAAAAAACATTTTGTAGAGAACGATCATCAAGTAAGAAAAAAAATTATTTACAAGCAAATTTTTTATTATAAAAATCATAACACTTACCTGATTTATAAGTCCGGAGAATTCCAAAATGATATGTTCTTTGTTTGAAAACTTTATTCTCAAATAATATATACATAGTTTATCCCTTCATTACTTTTAGGTAACATACCAGACATCAAAATTTTATAATTGTAAGATCTCGATATGAATTTTAATATGTAGCTTAAAAATGGAATAGCTGAATTCTAGTTGAAATTCTTTCAAAACTAAAAAACACTTACCAAGAAAACGATAAAAAATTTATTTATAATCAGCACAAAAGATACTTTTTCAAGTAATTCGGATTATTCTTTATTCTTTTCTGAATTATGTAGATACAGAAATATATACAATTCTATGGAGAAGAAGAATATTCTATAACTATTACAGTTCTGTATGGAATTCATTGGAACACATTTATTAATTGGAATGACGAAAGCAATGCTGACTTCATTTTAACTTGTAATGAATTGAAGACAGAAAAATTATTTTACCGCAATACACACATCTGTAACAGCAAGTGATCATGAAATCATGTTATGTTGTTGATAATAGAAAGGTAAAAATTATTGAGAAGTTGTTCTTCAATTGCTTGGCGTGTTCTGCTTCAATGTTTGACATGTTCTGATTAGTTTTTTCAAGAAGGTTTACCTTTTCTTTAGAGAAATTTTGCTTCCTATTTACTGCTAAGAAAATGGCGTCCGTCATTGCCAATGGTTATGTGGGAACTAATGCCCGATATTTACAGTCTCCCGCTAGATGGCGTATCGAGTGTTGCGATCGCGAATTATTTTTGCCAAAAAATTTTAAAAAAATAAAAGAAAAAAAGTTTGCAAAACAAAAAATTAAAACACAATGGGGTTAGAAGTGCTAGGAACAAATTCATTAATTAAAATACTGATGGTTAATATTAGGAAAAGTTTCCTTTTCTTAAATAATATCCACCTTCATATTAAATTTCGACGCTGTAAGTGCAACCGTTTAGTCTCAGATTGGGACATGGATGCACACCAACATCTTATTTTAATTATATGTAAAGGCCTGTGGTGACTAGTTTGTCTGGCTCTAAACGAATGCACCGCTTCGTGATTCCAAGAAGCCCTGTTGCTTTCGGCACCATAGCTCGGAAACTACGATACGTGTAATTTTTTGAAACCGGAAGGTTCAAAAAGTGATCATGAACTCGCTTCTTTCTGGCTCCCTGAAATAAAACATAAATGACATTTCTTGAAATCACCAATAATTTAAGAATAAACCAATAAGTTTTTTTTAAATTTTTTTTTTTTTTTACATATGAATAATGCTCTGCGAAGAGAAGAGTGTAACCGTAATATAGGAACTTTTTAGGAATAGACTGGTTGACTAGGTTCGGCCCATCTTTCCGAATTCTTATCTTCATGTGTCATATAATGCAATCTACTAACTCTCAGAATTCAATCCTCCGGTGATCATTCATAGTGGAGGCGGATTCGGAGATGCGAATGACAACCTTATTAGTGAAACATGTATATTTCCCCGCGAAAAACTCGTTAATCAAGTTCTCGCTCGCGAATTCGTATGCGCGATTTTTTTTCATATCTGATGTGAATGCCTCTTAATTGGAACATCTAATTACACTGTTATCTTCTATAGTTTACCTGATTTCAATAGAATTTTAAAAATATGAATGAAGCCTATTTTTCTTTTTTGTAATTTTTTGTTACCAGATAAAGGAATTTGTTGGTTTTTCCTCTAGTTAAAATGCATACCAAAGTGATATGTACAGAGCATGTAACTTATCTTAATTTTTTAAAGAAAGGTGAGATTTCTTTGGCAAAATTGTTTTTACTCAGAAATTTTTAGAACTTTTAAAGAGCTTGATAATATAAGAATAAAAATTAAAGAAATGAACTGGGCTACTCCTATTGCAAGTTCGAATGAAAAAAAAATCAAAATCTAGTAAAAAAGGATATTTGTTTCCAAGCCCTTCACTAATCGGAAAAAGGGAAGAATCTCCCGATTCTATGGAATCAGACTTTACAGTGATTGAGCTAAAAAGTTGGCGGGATAAAAAAAATAATCGATTGTCCTGGAGTAATCAGTGACAGAAGGACTTGGCTTTCCATGGGCTGTGGTGCCAAAGATGACGATTTACTTACAATTTGATTGTTTTACAGAGATTTACTAGAAATTTCCTTTTTTTACTTTATTATGTTTTTTTTTAAAACTCACAATGTTTATTAGTTCAAAAATATAATTATTATCATAATTTTGAAAAAACGATCACTATAAGTGACGTTAATCAAAATGATTTTTATTTTTATTCATATTCGAATAAATTGTTCCAAAAATGGAAAGATATACTCATAAAGAAGAAATATTTCATATTTGGTACGCCATTGGATTTTAAAATGTAAATTGAATCAGATTTTTTAAACTTTAAAATGTTTTTAACGATTTTTGAGCTCAACTTTACAAATTGTCATTCGAAGCGGTTCAAAGCTTAATTAACATATATTTTAAATATTTCAATCATGAGCAATATTTTAATTTAATTCGTCTCCACTTAATTAAAAATAATTAATAAAAAGACGTGAAATGAAAATTAAAATAATAATTGATATCCTGTGTAATTTTTAGATAAATCGGGTTATATATTGAAGGAGTATAAGGAAGCAGTAATTAAAGTCTGTCGAGAAAAATCTCTAGTTTAACAGAATTACATTAAGTAGTTATGATAAGTAAATATTATAACAGCGATTTTTTTGTGACAATTACTGGTATTCCCTCTTAAATCATTTATCTGATTATTATAACAAGAGACCACAAAATGAAATAATAAGTACACGTATATTTCTAATAAATTTTTTACTCTTATTTCTCAATTGTTCCATGTTGATAAGAAGAACATGGCACGCAGCGTTTTTAAAAAGTGTTTAAAGGTGGTTATTTTCATTTAAGGTGCTTTTAAAAAATGCTTAATTTTCTCTTTTCGAAAATGAGAATTTTTTTCTCTACCATGCCACTTTTCGCCACGTATTATGCGAAAGCGTGCTTTTTACATTGGTCTATTTAACGTTTTTACAATTCATTCAACCACAATCTGTTTTAGCGTACCGTCATTTTACAGCTTTGAGGAAATACTTCCGAGTCCGCATATACGTATAGTGATAGCTGGGTTCGGTGAGATTATTGCCTTCTCATGTGCAACTCTGCTGCATTTTGCAAGATATTCTCAATTTCAAGCTTCATTTTCCACCCTCTGAAATAGAACTGAGAAATCCCTTGATCATTTTTCAATGGCTAATATAATCAAGAAAAGAGGTCTTTGTCAAAAACTAGTTATTTTATCATGATCATTCAAATTCTTTGAAAATTATTTTGCCTTTTATTAATGTATATAGTGCTAACAAATTATTTTTGAGTGCTTAAAAAGTACTTGAAAGGTGCTTATTTTTTGTTGAAAGATTTGCTACGCACTCTGGAAGAAGGAATTAGCGAATAAATGGGTCTAGTTATATATTTAGTTTTACAATACATTTTGTAGACACATATTGTAGACAGGACATATAATATATTTTGTGAACTCGACATTGGAGGTGGATGTGGTTTTTCTTTTATGAATGATACGCCATGTGAGTGTTGAAAAAGGTAACATAGTCTAATTTACTAAACTTAAATTATTACAATGAGCCTAAAAGCATACTTTGGAAATCCCCCCCCCCCCATTTTTTATTTTTGCTTTGGTGGTGGGTGGTAAAATTAGTTAAATTATTACTCATAGATGGCGCTTACCGGCAGCTTTTTGGGTTCGAGCTTTTTAATGTCCCGAAATGTTTATGTTTGTGTTGGGCTGGTGTGTGTTTACTATTCGTCCCGCGAATGATTAAGCTTCACGGCTATCAGTAGTTTAATTATTTTAATGATTAATGCTTGAAAACTTTATGTCACGAAATATATTTATGCAAACTTATCTAAAGAACAACTGAGGGATGTCTCCCTTCTTGAAATCTTCTTTCGAACATTATTCGATCATTTTTTTAGTATGGTTTACTTGTAGTGCAGTGTTTCAAGTATTACCAAATGTGGAAGGTATTTTAATTGTTTTATCTAAGTACTTTTCTCAGAAACATTGCAATTATGCAATAATTACGAAATATAATTCTATTTATAAATGCCACAATCATTTTTGAGTCTGAATTAGGAAAAACAAATGATTTTGCTCTTCAAATGAACTTACTAGCTACTGTTATTTGAAGTTATAATTTTTATTCAAAGGCAATATTTTTTAAAAATTTTATTGCAACTTTTTACGTCCGTTTTCCCTTAATTAAAATAAAACAAATTATATGTAGACAGTCAATTAGACTTCTTTGTCTATAAATACTGTATGAGTCTAATAATCCTTTTTTAATTTGCAAAGCACGTATTAGTTTAAAGCGACGTTCATTTAATAATTACATACTTTTGATATGTATGCATTAAAAGTTTATAAGAAGTAAATTGGAAATTCTTATTATGCCCCTTAATATTTCTTGTATTTGACAAATATTTAAAAGAAAAAAATAAATAATATAACATTAAAAAACTAACAATTAAGTTAAACAAGTTAAGTAGTTATTAATATTTCCCATTTTCATTAATTATATCTTCTAAAAAAGTGCGACCTGAACTTGAAGATATTGAAGCGTTTTTATGTTGAGTTTTTTTATTTTTATGAAAACATGTTGAAGATTAAGAAAACTTATAACAAATATTGTTTTGTTAAATCAGGGGGTATAAAATATTCATTAATAATTTGGATTTTAACATAACAATTGCATTTGTTTAAAAAAAAGTGCTAGAAATTATTGTTTTTTTTTATATAAATAAATTTGAAAAATTGAACACAATGTGAGGAACTAATATCAAAAAGCTTTAAGGTGTTACTTTTATTTCATGTCGATATTTTTTAAAACAATTTTTATTTACATTAAAATTTTTCTTTAGGACGACTGTGTTTTAGTTATTTGAAGTTTTTAGTTCTACTTATATAGAAAATCATTGTATCATGATGTCCCATTGTATTTATTTAAATAGATTTTTTAAATATAATGATAAATCACTGTAAGGAAGACTGGTAAAAAATGTCAAAACAAGTTTGATTGTATGCTGAAGTATGAAAATGTTTTTAAAAAAATTTGCCTTTTAGCTCTTCTCAGTTTCCTTTAGCAATCAATCAGACTTTGAAGTTTTTTAACCTTGCCTTCCTCAATGGTGATTCATCAGGTTTTGATGAAGATTCTGGATTTTTCTCTGTGTAAACATTAGTTTGCCATCCTTAATTGTATGTGTACTCTTAATCGATTTTGGATGAATATTTTGTGAATATGTATATCAAGAGCAAAGTTTTGTTTCTTGGATATGATAATTAAAACAATAATAATAGTGAATTAAAAATTTTAAACTCCCATATTAAATTGAATGTAGCATTAAATTGTGCAATTTGTTAATCTGTGGTGATTGAATATGTGTTTAATTATTTATAGGTAAAACTGTGGTATCAGGAGCTAATTATTGTGTGAACTTTAGTTTTTTGCTTCTTGATGGAAGTTCATACACTTCATAAAACTTTGATAAAACCTCATAAAATCACAAAACATCAAATAATGAGACATTTAGCTTCAAATTTGAAATACTTGGTTCAGGTGAATCATCAAATTGTTTAGCAAATGCTAAATAATTAAGTATTTAGCCATTTATACAGTTATTTTTTTCTGTTCATCATATATGGTCAGGTAAATCTCATTTATCTGAAGAGCATGGGATCTTATCTAAACAACTAAAAACTAGAATATCCTGGTAACTAAGGATCAAGTTAGCTTTGATGAACTCTGATAGCTGCATTTTTTATTTATTTTTTAGGTGCAGATTCTTGCAATGTCGGGCATTTCAGATGTGTTAAAAGCAACACATGTATTCCATTAGGATGGCTTTGTGATGGAGAAAATGATTGTGCTTCTTCTAAAATAAATGACACATCTGATGAAGACCCTTTAAGATGTTAGTTTCAAATCTTAATTTTATATATTCCTCATTATCATTTATAGTTATGTATAGAAATTTATGGCAATGCCTATAAAAATAAGTGATTATTTTTGAAAAAGTTACTGAAATAACGAAGAAACCTATGAAATTTAATTTCTTTATAATGTTAGTATGATGATATTTTAGATATTTGAATTTACACATATTCTTTCTATCTTCTTTAAATATTGCAAGAATAACTGAATTTATTTATTTATGAAACTGTTTTACTTTAAATTAATTAACCTTTTATTTTTCAACTGTAGGTCGTAAGGAACATGTATGCTTAAAGAATTTCTTTAGATGTAACGATGGTATTACCTGTCGTAAAATTTCCAAACTGTGTGATGGCAACAATGATTGTCCAGATTTTTCAGATGAAGGATCCTTTTGTAGTGAGTCCTATTACTATGTTTTAAAATTAATTTATATTTATATATTTTTAAAATAGTTTATAATTAATTATTAATATTAATGATATATTATTTACATGGATGAGTTTTTCCGCTTTTAAGCAGAATTTTGCTTTTTTTTCTTTCAATTTAATAAAAGAAAATTTTTTATTGTTAAGTTCTACCCCCTCTCCCCCAAAACTCCTTTTTCTTCTATGTAAACCTGATTTTAAATTATTCACGCAACATATCGCCATTTGTATTCACGCAATTTAAGAATACACATCGCCATTCCTATTCACCGGATTTAAAATAACTCATCGCATTATATATTTGCATGATTTTTAAAAATCTCGCATCGAGATTCATGTTCTCACAATTTAAAAAAAATTACGCATGGTTCAAAATTTGCGTTTCAAATAAGATTACGTATCTTAATACTTATTCACCTAGCTTAAAAATTACTGATCGTTCTCATGAGATTTAAAATTACACATCTCCCATTCATATTTACATAATTTAAAAACCTCACATTGGGACTCATATTCACACAATTTAAAAATCACATTCTGAGATTTATATTCTTACGATTTAAAAAAAAAATTTTGCATCGATATATTTTATTAAAACATTGATAGTATTCTTCCTACGTGCACTTTTTTCTTGCACAAATTTCAGGTATTTTCTCTTTATTTCAAAAATGTGTTCTCTACATAACATTTCATATTTCTATTTTCAGCTTTTTAGTCTTTCATCAAACTCATCCTAATTTATAATTAGTTTTTTTTTTTGTCTTTTTCCCAGAGCATAATAAATTTTTTATTTCTATTAAGGGTGTCCTCTACCCCTTAATTTATACAATTTGTTTCCCATCATTTTCATGTATAGCTTATTAATTTTTCAGTTAGTACTTTACTTGCATTTTCATGATTCTTCAATAATATTTGACTTTTTTAAAATTGAACATATCTGTTTATAAATTAGTTTTTGATGCTGTGTAAATGAATATATTGAGTAACGTGTGTTACATTCTTTCTCAAGGTTGGAGTGATTTAAATGAAACGATTAAAAATCGCATAGTTAAAATAAAATTTGTGAGATAATAGAGTAATCAGATAAATTTTTTATTTTTTTATTTCTTCCCTCAAGTAATAAAATTCAAAAATTTTAAACAATTTTATGTAGCATTTTTGTACATACTAATTACTAATACATTGACAATTAGTGGTGGTCTTTTTTTTCAAGAAATGCAAAGATAGGTGATAAAACTTTAAATGACAAGTGTTATATGCTCTTCAACAATCAAACCGAATGCATATGTACAAAAGATTCTTTTCCTTGTCGGTACAGTATGAAAATTTTATGTAAAATTATGAATTTAGTTGCATGTGTTATTGTATAATATTTTATGAATAAATGTTCTTTTGAGTGTGATTTATATAATGTTATAACTTAACTGGTGCAGAGAGAGTATAAAAATAGTAAGTTAATTTTGTCCATATTGTTACAAATGAGACAGTTAATTCATTATGTAAATTCAGATTTGTTTAATATATGTTTCCTTAAAATTAATATAGATTTAATAACTTTAAAACCTTCACTGCTTTATATTTTTACTCAATATTTACGTTAGAAAAATTGTTAAAAAAAAAAAAAAAAACTCATAAAGGAATTTAAAAAATTTTTAAATTTTTTTTTTATTTCTTTTACTTACATTATTCTCTTTCTTAAAACTTAACTTTTTTAGTCTTCCAGTTTCACATATTGTTGCCTTCCTGTTTTACATTTTACATCTATTTTGATTCATATTCTCTTCAAGCAATTTCCTGATTAGCTATTTTTATATCAAATGAAGTAGTCTCCAGATTATTTATTTTTAACTTTATCAAACTGTTTCAAGTTCATACTTATTATATTACTTTATATTAATATTTGCATAATCAGGTCAATATGAACTTTTTCTATGATCTATTATGATGATGATGATTTATTATGTATTGAAATTTTGCTATTATATATCATTACATTTGCTATAAATTTTTATTTATTTATTAAAAATTTATTTTACTCATTTGTTAATGTGGACTTTTCACTCTTGATAATTTATTAATATGTGTCGCCATCATACTGTACCTCACTATATTTACAATAAAATTTTATTTATTTATTGTTATTTTTAGAAGAGGAAGAGGTTGAATGTTTTAAAATGAAAGAATTAAGTGAAAGTTAATTAATAATTAATTACCCTTAACTTAAGCAAAATTAAGGAATTTTAAAGAATTAGCTTTGTGATCTTGTTAACTCTTTTGCTAGTTTAGTTAGTTTATATAATTAAATTGCAAATGTATGTTCTGCATCTTACTATTCATGACTATTACTTAATCCTCTTAACTATTCATAAGGTTGAACCTTATGGTTATATGTCATTGTTAAGTTTTATGTTTTTTTGCAGATGTAAATTGTCCTGTATTTTTTTAAGAACCTATTAAGAATTAAAAAAACATTTTTTCTCAGGTTACAGTTTAAATAATAATTAAGTCTTTTTACATTTTTCATTTAGTTTTATTGAATTTTCAAAATTAATGCTACTAAATTCAATGGATATTCACATCTAGACATTTTTAAGAAAAATAAATTAATATATATGTTCTTTATTAAATTTAGAAAATAAAAGTATCTGCATTGGGACAAACTGTACCTATGGTTGCAAGCCGAGCCCTAAAGGGCCGCTATGTTTTTGTGGTGATGGCAAGGAACCAAATGGAAATGATTGCATAAGTAAGAATATGATTTTGAATCAATTAGTTCAATACTTATCACAGATCAAAAAAGTATAATTTTGGATTATGTGTTAACAATAATAACTAGTTACAAAATCTATTTGTTAAGTACTTAATTTAAATTTCTTTGAATTTTATTTCTCATATGCATACTTAATTATTAATTTAGATTCATTTAAAATTTGTTTTATTTTATAATTTATTGACCCTCTGAGCATTACTTGTTGTGTTTCTAAACTTTATACAAACGGTTTTCCTCTGTAAAAAAAAAATTAATAATAATAAATTGATATATTATTAATTTATCCAAAAATTATCCATTAAAGATGAAATTAAATTTTGCTAGAATGAATATTATGTATTATAAAATTAAAGGTTTAAAATCATTTTATTTATAATTCATGATTATTGTTTAAAGTATTAAATTAATATATTAAATATAATGAATGTGCATATTTGAAGCTGTTTTTGTAATCATAATTTTATAATTAAAATAAATGTTCATTGAAATTAAATATATTTACCTATAAATTAATTATTAAGTAATGGTTCTAGAAAGATGCACTTTAATGCTTTTCTATATACAGAGTTATGTAATACGTTATATTGAAAGTTTATTACCGGCATTTTTTCAGGTATTCAAGATTCAAAATGTGAAAATGATGCATTGTGTGATCAAATTTGTAGCAGGAAAGACAGTGAATATGAATGCAGCTGTGTTGATGGTTATAAAGCAAAAGGGCGAAAATGTATTGCTATAAATGGTAAATGCATATATATATCTTTTCTTCATGTTAATTAATAAATCATTTGGTTTTTAATGATTGTTCTTTCAAAGTTTTGCTATATTAATATATTTATAGAAAGTAGGGTTATCTTTGTAAGAGTTCAATAGTTCCGTATTTTGTTATAATAAGAGTTTTTTAATCCGTAGTTAATAAGAGTTTTTTAAATCCGTATTTTGTTTTCCGGTTTTTTAAAATTTGTTAATAAATTTAAAAAAAAAAATATTTTTAAAAATTTTGCCTTACGTTTAACAAATAATTCTACCTTTTGACTTATTTTATGATTTCTATATACTTACAGCTTATGCACATTAAGTACCTTAACTTTACTATCTCTAAAGAAAGCCAAAATTTATAAATTGCTGATTTTTAATTCTAGTGCTTTTGAAAATATATTTTTTTTAATAATTTTTTTTTAAAAATATTTTATTTTGATTTTTTCTTCTTTTTATTAATCTTAATTATTTTCCATATTTTCTCTCTATCAAAATATTTTAACTTATTTAGGAGTTCTATATATTTTCAGCTTATGCAAATAAGGTGCCTTAACTTTACTATCTAAAGGAAGACAAAATTGATGAATTGTTGATTTTTTAATTCTAATGCTTTCGATAATTTTTTTTTTATGTAAGTAATAAATACTTAGATGTATATTTTTGGGTTTTAAACTAATTGTTTTTAAAAAATTTTTTTGAATTATTAATACTGATTTATTTCAAATATGTATTACCATGTTTCGTAGGTAACGTAAGTAATTTTAAGTATATCTAGAATGATCTTTATAACTCAAAGTTTCATATTTCAAGATTTGCATTATAAAGATCTTCTCTCTCTCTCTATATATATTTATATACAGTATACTTTGATATCTTGAACTTCCATATCTCAAAAACCTTGTTATGTCTTGTTAGATGTATATATATATATATATATATAATTTCCCCCCTTGGTATTACATATCCACCTAATATTAATTCGAATTCCTATATTGAAGAGTTTCTTCTCAAAACCTTGTTATATTGAATATTTTTTGAAGTAGAAAATGAATTACAATGTAAGTTTATTGTAAACCAATTCTTTTCCATTTAATGCATAGTTATTTTTGTCTTACTTTTAAAAATAAAATTATCATTGCTCTATTTGCTTATATATAGTCAACTATCATTACACTAATAATTATTAGTAGCTATTCTTATGTTTCATTACTCTACTTTTTAGAGTACTATATTAGAATATACTTTTCTACTTTTTAGATCATATTTAGTCGTACTAAATATGTTCTAAAAAGTAGAACTCTGAACTCGCTATTTCAAAATTTATTTAGCATCCTTTCAACTTCGAGATATCGAGAGTACACTGTATATTAACATAGTACGTATTTTGTGTATAATATTAAAGTTTATTCTGTCATGTAAAAGTGCATGTTTTCTTTTGTTTAATTTTTAGTTCCAGCCAAGACACCTATGTCAATTGTCTTTACCAATTCAGCTAATCTACAGCACATTTATCTAAATGGCTCTCTTATTCGTAGTAGCAGTATTGTGAAAGTTGCTGAAAAATCTGCAGTTGACTTTGATCACCGAAATGAGACTGTTTGCTGGGTATTAAACTTTATATTATTAGAATGTAATATATATAATTTTTTTCTTTATAAAAACATTTCTTTTTTGAGTATTAGTTACTGTTTTCATTAGCCAAGTTCTTTTATTTAACTTTAAGAATTTTGCAATCCATCTATTTGGAATTAAACTAACCAGAATTTTAGGAAATTTATAATTTTGTTTTCTTCTAAAGATGAATTCAAACATTTGAAGCTATACAGTTAAATACAGATCAATTCTCAATAAATGGTTACACTCAATTATGAACAGTAATTTAGTTATGAAAAAGCAGCACCCCTCATTTTATTTTTAATATTTTATTTTTGTTTAATAATTTCTGTAAACAACTATTAAATTTTTTTTCTTCATACCTTCAATATTTTGTTATTAGTTTCAAAAGAAATAATATATTCTGTTTTCATTTATGTGGGTTCTTTTTTATAGAAAATAAGGTAATATTGAAAATCAAGAATTTTTGTTCTGAATATCCAGAATTTTCAGATTCCCGCACGTTCCACACAATTGAGTTTTTACTGTAAATATGTTTAGAGTTTGTATTTACTTTATTTCACTATCTTTGAATTGAACCCAGAACTTTTCACCCTCTTGTGAGGCTTCCTAACCAGGAGGCATGTGTTTTTTTTCTTATTATACACAATAAGATTGTTGTGTGTTAGAAGAAAAGTGCAGTGCCTGTACAATCTAGGAGCATAACATTTGGAGAGTTCAAATTTCTATTTATATGTTAGAAAAATTTAGTTTTGCTTCTAAGTATATAATCTACATTTTGACTTCAATGAAATCACATTTTAAGTAAAAATACTATTAAAATTGCTACTTGTCATATTCTGAAGCAAGTTTTTTAATTAATTTTTGGATTAATTCATTAATTCCTTGCAAAAATAATATTAAAACTTAAAATGAATAGAAAAAGTTACAAGAGTTAGTTTTTTGATTAATTACTGTTTGTTGTTTTGATTAAACTTGCCATAAATTCTTGCTTCTAGTATTCTGATGCTAATAATATGTGTGTATATGTTTAGAGGAAATAATCATCGTTTCAATAAAAATTTAAAAATTTTTTGAAACTGATTATTATCTTATATTTTTTAATTTTTAAGTTGTTTTGCTCAAAATATTTAGACTTTTTAGATTTTGGCTTTAGTTTCAATTCTTAAGGTCTATCATTTTTAAACTTTAAATTTACCTCTGTGTAAATAAAGAAAAATATAACTTTTGTTTGTCATTAGAAAATTTGATAATTGAAATTTCTTTTATTTTGATTTTATTTAGGTTGTAAAATCTAGATTTAGTTCTGGTCTTGAGTGTTGCAATGCCTATAATTTTTCCAGCTGTTGGGAATATAAGCTCCCAGATTTGTACTCTCAGTCAAGTGAGTGTCTTTCACCAGTTATACAAATATTTTTCTGTGTGTAGATTTTTGTATTATTATTTTCTTTTAAATGTATAAGTTGTTATTCAGTTCATTCTTTTTATTTAATAAAAAAATGCTTAGTTATTAAAAATAATTTTTAATATTAATACGTTTTTTTAATTGCATAAAAGTGGTATCATAGTAAGTATCTGTTGCTGAACAGTAATTCTCTTATTTTTGTCTTGCTCTGTGACATGTTTTTAATTTTGTTAATTCATAGTCTCTTTTATTTTATTTTGTATGCAGTTTGACATTTCAAAATATTTTTTTCTCCATAAATTTAATGTCATTTGTTGACTTCATGAAACATTCTGAATAAAATTTTTTTTCCTTCAGCTATTAGTCAAATTTCATATGAATGGGTGTCTGGGAATTGGTATATATTAGATGAAGTGCGTGAGATGGTAATTGTCTGTAACCACACACTCTCTGTTTGTACTACTTTGCTGGATATTTCTTTAAGTAAACCAAAGGACATTGCTCTAGATCCATCTAAAGGGTAAGTAAAATGATTATATTTACTTAATTCCCTCATTAAATATTTATTTTTTTTGCTTTATGAAGTTCACTCATACATTAATGCACAAAAATTTCATTATGATTGCCTAAAAATTTATAGATACGTATATTTTATACCGGCTATTACTTAATATTAATTCTTAATGTGAGTTTCAATTTTTAAATTGTTTGATTTTCTGCCACAAGAACTGGCTGCATCCCATGTTAACAAAAAAGTGGTATACCACAAAAACATATTTCTAGACAAACTATAGATATTCATAATGCTTGTAATGTTATAAAAATATGTTGTTGTATCTATATAGAGAAATTAAAAGAGAGAAGTACCTCACAGTTATCTATTTCTTATTGTTTTCCTTTCAATGATTTGTGAATTTGTATAACCTATTTTAAATATCTATATAGAGAAATTAAAAGAGAGAAGTACCTCACAGTTATCTATTTCTTATTGTTTTCCTTTCAATGATTTGTGAATTTGTATAACCTATTTTAAATATCTATATAGAGAAATTAAAAGAGAGAAGTACCTATCAGTTATCTATTTCTTATGGTTTTCCTTTCAATGATTTGTGATTTTGTATAACCCATTTTAAATACATCTAAATAGGTTTAAAAAATATTTTTTGAAAAGTTAACTTCGGTTAATTCATAATCTTTAGAAAGAATTAATCGTTATCGACTTCTTCAATGCTATATTTAAAAAAATTATTGCATTCTATTAATTTTATATTTTAATCAAACTGGATTTATTTTGGTAAATGTTATGTGTTGAAACTTTAACCATTGGAGCTTCGATGGCACAGTGGTTGATGAATGAGCATTGCCATTAAAAACTACCAAGTTGTTGTCGTTAACAGAAGATAAGAGCCTTATCAGCTTGTCTGGGAAATAAGGCAATGACCATGTCACAATACTGCCCACATTACCACCATCATGTCGTTGGTCTCAAAATTATAAAGTCGTTAACCTCCATGGCTGACATTCTGACTAATGTCAGAGAACATTTTGCGTATATTTATTATATTATTTGGTTGCATTATCTATAAAATTTCTAGTATTAAGCATGAATGTAGTGCATACTTAATTGTATAAAACTAATTAATGTTATGTATTTTGCATAGATTAATGTTTTACACCATTTGGGATCAATCTGGGTCATCAGCTCTAGAACGAGCTAATCTAGATGGATCTGAAAGAATCAAACTTGTAATTGAAAAAATTGTTGGGCCTAGTGGTATAACTGTGGATATTCCTACTCAATCTGTTTACTGGATCGACACGTATTTGGGAACGATTGAAAGAATCGGTTACACCGGATCTGGAAGAAAAACAATTGTTAGAAGCACTCAGGTATGAAACTTTCAGTTTTATCAGTTAATATTTGTTATAAAAGTCTGTTGCTATTGATTGATTAAAAACATCAGTGGAAATTCATGTATCATAGATACTTGAGACCAACTTTACCTTATGCTTTATTTCTTTCAGGTCAAAAGTTTGCACGGAATATCGATTTTCGAGGATTATCTTTATGTTACTAATGTTGAGGGAAACAACATATTAGCTTTTCAAAAGAATAATCAGACATCGCCCACATCTATAAAATCTATTATAACTCAACCATATCACATTAGGATATATCATAGACAGCGACAACCAGAAGGTACGGTGAATTTATTTTCATGTGTTTATATTTTATTTCAAGGTAGAGAAGAATAAAATCCAAAGCACCTTAAATAACTTTTGATCTGATGATCAGATTTTCATAGTTTAAAATTTAGCAGTTGCTTGAAATCAAAGTGACAAAAACTTATTTTTGTTGAAATGGTCTGTAATCTAGAACACATTGCCAAATATTAAATAATCCCAAGAAACCGAAGTGGTAAGATATTACATGATTAAAAACTTCATTCACTTCAAAAATATACAAATTATATATTTTACATACAGGTGCCATACTTTTGAGGCGAATGAAGTTTTCAATCATGTGGTATTGCCAAATAGTTTTGTTAGAAAAGTGGTAAAAGTTTGAAATTTTTAATGTTGTGTTTTCTTTTTGTGTTTTTTCATCATAATTCTCTCTGGAATTAGTTCGTGCATGTCAAAATATTTTTGCACACAGTTATAAAATTCCCTTATCTTAAATATGATTTTATTCAAAAAATAGTAAAATACTGTATATTATTTTATTATTTACTTTAATAATTTTATAAACATACTTGAATTGTAATGTATAAAAAGTTGTACACCTGCTTTAATAATGTAATTTTAATTTTAAAATTTAAGAATCATTTGAATTACATAAGATAAATATTTTTAGTTTGATATTATTAACTAGCAACTTAATTCCCTTTTGAATTAATAATTTTTTGTTGAAAAAATTAGCTCCATATTACAAAATGATGAGTCTATAAAATTCTTTTCTGGTCACCAAAATAATATATAATCTAATCTGAGAACATTTAAAGAAGGTGGTATATATAGGTTTTACATGCAATTTGTTTAAGTCATTTTTCTGTGCCTCGTGTTATAGCATTACACATTTAACTAGAAAGTACAGGTGGCTTGATTTTTTTTTTGTCTATTTTTCAAAAGGCTGGAACTAATAAATTTCTACTATATTGCATATGAATTGGTATCTGTAAAGTTTTGTTTTTTTGTTGTATTGGTTTCTATAAGGCTTTGTTTCTCTGTCGTAAATGTGGAAAGAAAATATTTCGTAAAATGTGTTCTTATTTAAAATTTAAATGAGTAAAAATTTGTTTTGAGTTAAATTTTTTTTTTTTTTTTTTAAAATGAAAAGCTTAAATGTGATTTAAAAAAAACAAAACCAAAAGCTTTCTAATAGCATAAATTACAAATAATACTAATAAAAAAGCAACACATTTGGTGCTTTTACCTGAAGGTGTTATTTGGGACTTATATTCTTTTTTATCAGAAATATTCAGATTTATAAAGCATGACATACGTTCCAAGTTGGTGATGGTATTAACATAAAATATTTTTATTTTAAGAACACTTATTGTTAACTATATTCAACATACTTTAGTACATGTATAAGTAATTATACATTTTATAAGTTTTTTTTTTTTTCTTTTACAGTAATGCATCCATGTTCTCATAGAAATGGCCAATGTGATCATATTTGCATCCCTCTTTTTAAAGAAGGTGTTACAGTTGTTAAATGTTTGTGCAGGACAGGTTTTAACCTTGTTGCCAGAGGAAAGAAATGCATTCGTAAGCTCATTTATTTGTATTACATATAGTCTGTCAAATGTGGTGAATCTAAGTCATATCATAAGGCAAAAGTATAACTTTCAATTCATTGGGAGTGCTCATTCAGAAAAGATGAGCAAAACATAATGACCATTATTTTTCTAGACCATTGTTTTTCTTTTATTAGAAAACCCATTTCATTCGGGTTATTTTTAGTTAAAAAATTAGTGTTTATTCTCAGTATTTTATTGTATTTTTATGACAAGATAGTGAGTATTACTAATATTTTAAAAAAAAAGTATCAAAATTTTTCATAGTTTGATCTTTCTTTGATACAAGTTATTTCTCTAAAGTTTAGGAATCAAAGTAGTAAAAAAAAGCTTATTTTATTGAATAATCTTATAATTTTCTGATTAAAGTTATTTTATGTTGTTAAATTTATTAGTATCAAAAGTTTAGTTTAATGACTGTCATAATCTTTTTGTTTTTTTCATTTTAATTTTACTTGTATTGTGCAATATTTTTTAGTATATCATTTTATGTAAGCAAACGTTTTAATATAAAGTTAATATAATGAGTAATAAATAAATATAATACGAGACAAATATAATATGAAATTAATATAATTTGAAACAATAATGATGACTTTTAAAATGCATTTGGAAAGAAATGACAGAAAGTCATCTTGTTCTAAGCATTTTGCTCGTATTTTAGAAATAATAAGTATAACATCCCATTGTTACATACAGACGAGCTTTATTTCTTAATATTTAACTTGCCCAATTAAAATTTTAATATATATATATATATATATAATATATATATATATATATATATATATATATATATATAATATGCCTTTAAAGGCTAGATAATTGAAGAGACTTAGGCTATTTCATTAAAAAAGGCATTTTATTTTTTTATATGAAGTATTGAAAACAGTGTTCGGTGGCTATTTACATTGATGGGATTTACCTCGCAGGGATGTTTGGATTGAACACAGATTTATCTAGCCATGCAAATATGAAAAAGCCACAAATTTTTGGCTGTCCCGATATTTAAAGGGAGGTGGTTGCAAGGATATTCTTATCTTAATGAAACGTCATTCAAATGATAAAATTTAGAGATTTTGATTCGATTAAAGGATGGCGCCATTGTGGTACAGGGAAGTTTTTGGGACTATCTTAATTCGTACTTAATCTACAAATTATTGCCCATTAACTTCAGAAGATAATCTTTTATCTGGTTCATCTTGACTTTTTATGGTTCTTTGTGAGAGACCGACTTCTACATCTTAAAATTTATACGAAACATCTGTTCTAAGCTTAAAGGTTATTTATTTAATATATATATATATATTAAAGAAACAGCTGATGAAATTACTTATTTTTAAAAAATAGTTTTTTATATTATAAATATTTGTTAAATGAAATGAATCATAATTATTGATTTTAAAAGACTAAAATTATTCAACTTTTTCATATAAGGGATTATAAATGAAAAACTTATAACTTTTATAAATAAAATTTGCTGACTGGTTTTGTCATCTGAATTGAGATGACAATGACTGTTATATCCGAAATGACTGTGGAAATAATATCAATGACACTCTGGTGATAGAAAGATTTAAATAAACAGTAAATATTTGAAAATAAGATATACTTGTTAGTCTAAATAGTTCATGAAGAAATTTCGCTGAAATAAATAGTTAATTTAATATTTGTAATGCACAAATCTTTATTTGGATTATTTGTAAAAAGTTTTTCATATTTCTGGAATAGTGTCTTGATTTATTCTCTTCATATCTATTTTTCATATTTTTTTCATATCTATTATTCATATTTATGTTTTTTATTAATTTTTTCTGTCCTGTTTTTCTGTTGCCTTTACCTTTTATGTATGAAGTTTTTTTTTTTCTTCTAATTTATGTGATATAAGGATTTGAATATAACCTTTGCTTTCTTAACTATTAATCTGCATAGAATTAAAGGAATTAAGCTAAAATTTAGAGCATTTTTTATGTTTTTGGTTGAAATATTTCTATTAATAATTAATAATTTCTGAAATAGTTCTATTCTAGAAAATCTGAATCGTTTTATAACTTTTATGGTTTGAAAATTTTGTTTCTAGTTTTTTTTCTCATTTAATTTTAACTTTAAATCAATTTATATGATTTCAGCTGCCAAACAGGGTCAGTTTCTGTTGTATGGACGAGGACATCCTGGGGCAATAAAAGGGATTTCTTTAAATACGGGAGTAAAACAAGAAGAAGTTCTAATTCCTATTCTAGACTTGAACAGACCGATTGCTATGGACTATGATGCTCGAGGGCAGTTTATTTATTACTCAGATGTTCAGAGGTTTGTCATTGAGCGACAAAAAATAGATGGCAGTCAAAGAGATGTTTATTTAGAGAAAGGTAAGTTGTATATGTATATGCTGTAGTATCTGCATATTTTGGTTTTTCTTCTGATTATTTGGCTTTGTTAAAAAAATAAATATCCAATGGTTTTTCTTAATAGTTTCCAAAGTCATAATTTGGCTATTTAAACATGATTCAGGCTTCAAAGAAATAATTTGCTGTGCACCATGAAACAAATGACTTAGGTTTAAGGGATGAAATGCTAACAAAAATTGTTACACATTTGTTTCCATCTATGTTCTATTGATTGTGAAATGTGATTTTTTTTTACTTTAAACTTTTTTATACAGAATGTCGAATAAATAATCTTTTTTATTAGCTAACAAAAAATAAAAGAATTAACTTAATCCAAATTATGAGTAGAAAGAATATCGAAGAAAAGTTTATGAATAAAATAATCAATTAACTTCCTTGTGAGATATTTCAATGCAGTTCAAGTTCACACAAATAATCACTTGATGTTCAAGTAAGTATAATCGTACTAGTATTTTAAATAAATATAAATTCAGTTGCCATCAGAAAGTGTATTTTTTCTGTATTTCAAATTTTTAAGAATACAAGTACGATTACCTCAATGGTAGATAAGTAAAATTTCGTTATGGTTGTTATATTGATTATTATCAATCATTATCTATAAGTGTAGAATATGAAGAAATGTAGGAAAATTCAACACATGAAGCTTATTTTGTATTATGTATTATTTAATAACTGATGCTGAACAGACGACCCAACTCTGATCTTACGACTGTAAACGTTCAACTCCCTGGTTTTGTGATTTTGATGACAATCCAGAAGAAAAAAGAACTCCTGGCTCAAACATAGGGGCAAACTAGCCTTCTCCAAACTTCTATCCTCATTTGCGTTTCATGGTGAGAAAAATCACAAAAACCTCCCATAGTTAGTCCAACAGCAAGCGGATTCTAACCCATGATCTGTCTACCACTGAGGATATTTTATGTCAGCACTGTGGTTGGTGCAACCCAGCAGCAATGATGTCAACGGCCACTATTCAGATTTGAACCTTGGTCACCTCATTGGGAGGCAAATGCTCTATCCCCTGAGCTACCTCAGCTCTAGTTATGAAGTTTTATTTTATAATCGTTGTTGAACACCCACCCCAATTTTGAGTTTATGACTTCCAATATTCAATTTTGTCACCTTGTAATTTTGAACCCAATCCAGAAGACAATGGAACTCCTGGATCAAGTGTTAGGAGAAATGTACCTTCTTGAGGACTTTTTGAGCGAACTAATGTGCATTTGCGTTACATGGAGAGGAAAAGCAAGAAAAACTCTCATAGTTAGTTTGACGGCTAGAGGACTCTAACCGATGATCCGCCTACCACTGAGGATGGATGTTTGGACTGTATTGGTACGCCCGGGTCACTTCATTGGGAGGCGAGCGCTATATTCCTTGAGCCACCATGGTTCTAGTTATAAGATACTTTAAAACTTCTTCAGGACCTGTGGAATGAGAAAGAAACACTTTTCCTGCCTGGTATACTTTGAGAGTACGCCTAGAGTAAAAATAGATTCAAATTCTTCCTCATGATTCTTTGATCCTCAAAGATTCTGAACAATTATATGTTGTCTGTGCAAGAATCTGTTTCACAATATAAGGGCTAACTTTGCAATGAGTAAATGATAATTGCCCTCATTTGTCTAGATTCCTCACATACGTTTTTTTTTTTTTTTTTTTTTTTTTTTTTTTTTTTTTTTTTGCACATTTGTCTGAACAGTTACCCCAGTTGACTCCACTATTGAATTTTAAAGACATCTTTTAAATAGCTTCCCTCTTTTTTTTTTTAGGATTAAACAATTGTGAAGGATTGGCTGTGGATTGGATGGGTAGGAATTTGTACTGGACTGATGAAGGGTTACTTGCGATTTTTGTGGCCAGATTGAATGATTCTAGCATTAGAAAGCAACTTATAAATGAACCCATGTCACATCCTAAAGCTATAGTTCTTGATCCTAAAAGAGGGTAAAGTTTTTTCATTTATTTGTTTTTACTAACACATTAATAAAGTCACAAGTAATAAAACCATAATGAAATGTTAAAAAAAAATCGCAAGAAAGCTAATTCATTAGATCTGTTTGAACCAGAAGATAATTTAATCTATTCCTATTTTGTTTATACGCCTTAAAGATTCGTTAATTTGGAAGAAAACGGTTATGAAAGTGCCTATTTTTTTGACATCTAGTTTAAAATAAACTGACATCTAGTTTAAAATAAACTAACTGTCTATACAATTAACTTAAAAATATGCCACCTGGTGTGTAAAATGTTCCTGGGCAAAAGAAATGAATTAGTTTTATTCTTATTGGCGCGTTACTACTGAACACTCTAGCCTGGAAATATCACGGGAGCGAGAAATAGAGGGCAAAACCTCATCCCGTCATTTTCACGGGTGCGAGAAGGAAGGGGTTAAAATCATGATCATTGTTTTCAAATGAGGTGTTAATATGAGATAAATGTATTAATGAAATTTATTCATACCATACTTAATATCACTATTTTGTTCACTGCTCTGTTGTGTAACTTATAAATGTGAAGTATACTCTAGATATCATTATTTTGGTTTAGTATATCTTTAACTTTAATCAACCAGGTCAGAATAAATTTTACACAGTTTTGATTTATTATGAAACAGATATAATCAAGGATCAACACAAAACTTTCTTCTCATGTTTTCAATACTATATCCTTTTTTTTCTTTTAAATTTACTTGAAAAATGCCAATCGTGGTAAAGGTCAGCTTAAAAGCACTGTCAATTGGGTAAGAACGTGTTGATTATTATAAATTGGCTATACATTTTTAATTCTTGAGATTCTTAATTCATTGAATTTAAAAGGTGTTCCACTAATATATTATACAATCTAAGAGATTTTATGTTAACCTTTTGCTTACGGCTGGTACAATCTATGTACCACATGTGATGGTACAATATGGTACGCAGTTAGCAAAGGGTTAAACTATATAATCATGACTTTCAGTGATGACTGGAATCATTATTTATATTTAACATAAAATATCTTTTTATTCAGATTTCTTAATCATAACATTTGTAGAATTAATATATTTAATTAAAGTATTATGTTTGTAAAAATTTTAATAAAATATAAAAAAAAATCAGTTATTAATATTGATTTAGTAAGTATTTTGAGATCAGATAGTTATTTTCCTAAGTTCTGTTATGCTTATTCATTATTTTAAGATGTATTTATTTAGAAGATACATAATGTATGCATGCTACTATCATTAGTTTTGTTTAAGGTTCATTGTTTGTTAATTAAAAAAAAAAGAAACATTTTTATTTACCTTCTTTTTAGCATGATGTATTGGTCTGATTGGTCCAATGAGTTTCAAACATCTCCTGGGGACACTGCAATTGGAGGAAAAATTAAACGAGCTTACATGGATGGCAGTAACAAAGAGATTTTCTTATCTGAAAATTTACAGTGGCCAAACGGTCTTAGCATTGATTATGTAGAAAAGAAATTATATTGGTGTGATGCTTATCTACATCGTTTAGAGAGAGTTTCTTTAGATGGTTCTGGACGTGAGGTACTACTCTTTGTTTTGCAATGAGGTCAAATTTATATCTTTTTTTATGGTGGTTATATGTTTTTATTATCACATTGATTAACTTTTCACTTTTTTCCAATTCGTTTTTACTGTTAATTAAAAATTATTTTATTGTTTTATGTAGTCAAATTCTCTGAAGTTAAAATGTTTTTTTCTGGCAGTCCATAATAAGAAAGTTTTATAATCATTTTTATTTTTTAATTTTGATCTTCACTTTAATTCTGGATTCTTAATTTAAAAAGAAATGTAATTTGTTTTTATTAAAATTATTTAAGTTATATTGAAGACTGTATTTAGTTGCCATCATGTTTATCATTAATTTTCTTGATTCTTTTTTATAAAAATAGAAATTTATTATATATTAGATCAGTGTTTCTTAATCTGATTTACTCAGAGTGTCAGTAAAATATTTCAGTGTTATATGGCAGAACTGTAAGGTTAGTAATTTGTACTTAGGGCTTTTGTTGTAATATTTACCTATACAAAATTGTGTTATTGAAAAATTTTTTTGGCCTGCTTGTTTTCGATCATACGTATGCTCTCAACAATGAAAAATATTTTGAATATGAACCTATATAAATATTAACAAAATTTATGTTCTAATACAAATATTTATTAATTACAAGATTGAATTTTTTTCAATTAATGAAAAGAATTTGAGATTAAAGATAAATCAGAAGTTGTTATGGAGAAATTTTCAGAGAAAGTAATTGGCCCACATTAGGCTGTCTGGCCAACTATGATGATGATGTTAATGAAAAATACTTTTTTATTGAAAGGGGGTTGAGGAACAATGACTGAGATAAAAAGTAAATAAATAATTTAAAAAATAACAGTTTAATCAAAATATCTCTGTTTTTGATATAAATTCTCTTTAATTCTCAACTGTCTGAGCTTATACGAAGTTTAACATCACTATCTTTGTAATAATTTAAAGTTATATGTGTTCAAAAGATTTTTACTTTTGTTGTATTCTATTGCCTAGTTGATTTAATTTTTATTTGTTAGAATTTACATTTTCAGCCCGTTAATGCATTTTCCTGTGAAATCTTTATATTATTTAATTAAAATAAATAAGAATATTGGGTATATAATAAGTAATTAAGATCAGGGATAAGCATTATTTTATAACTCAATAATTGTATGTTTGTCTTAAATTTATGGATTTTTTACTTCTTTTATTATTAATTCTATGCCATCACTGCTATAACGTGTAGATGTTTGCCTTGAAGTTTTTTCTAATCCTAAATCTTTTTTTTAGATTTTGTTTGAAGATGAAAACCGTGGCCACCCATATGGCTTGGCCCATTTCAATAATTTTGTATACTGGTCGGAATATCAACATGGTTTTTTGCAACGACTTAATTTGATGAATAAATCTGTTACTACATTGATAAAAGAAAATCCTCCTGTGTACCAAATTAGAATTTTTGATAGTGCTACTCAAACAGGTATATTTATGTTTATATATACAGGTATATTTATATATACAGGTATATTTATATATACTTATCAATTGAGTGACTTATAAAAGCTTTTTTAATGATTAATAGGATAGTTTCTTTTTCAATTTCATAACCATTAGTTGAAAATTTAATTTTGCTTTTTAAATATTTAAGTTGCTTTGTAACACTTTTAATTTATAGTTAGTCTTTTTATTTAAAAAAAAATTTAGCATCAATTCTACCAAAATTAAAAAGAGGTAAAATTTAAAAGAGTTTAAGTTAAACTATAAAATTTGTGTAGTCAGTTTCTAGTGATTTATTTATATATTATCTCAAGGACTTATTGATTTAAGCTTACCTTTATTATAATTTTGTTTTTCTAAAAGTTTTGACAAGCAACCATTGAGTATATATTTAAAATTTAAATCAATAGAACCTATGTTAAGTATTTCTAAAGAAAATTCATGCCTTCAATGAACATTTTTGTTTTGTACTAACATACAAGATAAAATTTCATAAAGGAAACAATTGAATGCATTATTATTTTCACACATTATTTTTTTTATATTGCTATAATTTTTATAATACATATATTTTTCATTAATCAATATATCTGAAGGACTGGTATAAATTAAAATGGAAAGCTCCTAAAACAGTTTGATGGAGAGAAAAAAATGGGATGCTTTTGCATATCCATTGTGCTGTTACATTTACATGTTTCAAAAATAACAATACAAAGGTGTATGGATATAAAATTTTTGTTAAAGTTTATTTGATTAGGTGATTAACTTTATTTGTTGCTGTATTAATAAATTGGTTTGAATCAACTTGTCTGGCCATTTGTCTCTGTTTTTAATTATTTTATAAAGTTCTTTGTGAAAGATTTTCTTTCTTTTTCATAGTTTGATGGTGAAAGTTATTATTATCATTATTTTTAAATCAGTTCAGCTTGTCAGCTGATTATTAATATTACTTACTTTCAGGAGTCTACTAAGTTAAAAATGTTTAGTAGCCAGCATGTTATGGAATGAAAAGTTATGTGTAACAGCTTTTTCCTTTTATGAAATTACAATTACATATTATTTTCAATTTAATATTTTTTATGAAAAAAAAGAAAGAAAAAAATGTTTAGAAATATAGTTTACTGTTTGAGACAGACAATTATGAATGCTGAAACCACATAACATACCTGCATAATATTAAAATACAGGGGAGCTCCAGTTTTACATTGCTTGTTTCATGTGTTATCCGGCTTTCTATATCATTCTGCTGGATATTATTTCCTTTCCATTAATATTAAATTATCCTGAATTATATGTTATTCTTTCTAAGAAAATCTTGCTTTATGCGTTTTTCTTACAGATCATAATAATTTTTTCTCTACAAAGCTTGCCCATACTTTTTCTGAGTTCTTTTTTTAAATTTTTATTATTTAAAGAGAGAGACTTTTTTATTAGCTGTTTAAAGCTATTCCAAATTTTTTTAAAATTCTGTTTTACTGTCTTATTGTTTGTGAGAGGGAATCTCCTTTTTGAGTCAAAATCAGAAAGGTGGTGATATGGGAAAAGCACAGGAAGGGTGGTTAAAGGAAATATGAGAGCTTAAATTATAAAATTAGTGAGTGGAATTTTTTTCCATCTAACTACAACCTTTGACAGAGGTGATCGTATTCTGGGGATACACCAGAATTCCAAGTTTTTCCATCCATCAGGGTCTAAAAATTAGGAGCAGGGGATATGATTTTTTAGCGAATATCGTGGAATTCCATGTTTCTCAATATTATTGGTTCTCAGACTTTCGCCAATCAAAAACTTATCTGACGATATTTTCACAGAATTTTTCAATCTAAAATTCAAAAATTTAAACTTACTAATTCTCTAATTTAACACTTCTCTACTCTCTTACTACTCTCTTTACTAATTCTCTAATTAATTACTTATAATTTAACACGGCACTTATATACACGTCATTCTTCCGCCAATGGGTAGAAATCCGCCAATATGATTCTTTAATTTGGCAGATTTCGCCATTTTGAATATTTGGTACTGCTCTGGAATCCGCTTATACCCAATTGTTATTCACGTGGTATGAATATCAAACATCGATTTTCGTATTTACCTAGTTTAAAAGTTACAAGTTTCAATTAATATTCGCATGGTTTAAAAATTGTACATCGCGATTCATATTCAGGTGATTTAAAAATCCAATGTCATGATTTTTATTAACGCATTTTTAAAATCAATTTTGCGATTCATATTCATATGTATTTAAAATTTAGTAACACAATTCGTAATCACAAAAATTTAAAATTCAATTTCACAATTTCTATTTTTGGATATTCAAAGTCCAATATTGTGATTTGTATTCACGTGATTGTAATATCAAACATTGATTTTCATATTTTTACTTGACTGAACTTGACTGCGTTGCGACTTTTAACTTGAAACAGGTTAAATTTTGCTAAAATATTAGCTGCCAGCTATAATTTTGCAGGCATCTTGGCACTTGGGCTTTATATAATCTCTGTTTGCATAAATAAATTCCAATCTAAATTATATAATTTTTCCAACCAGAAATAAACACATAAAAATTTTTAACACATTCTCATTTGGGTTCAGTAGTGTTATTGTGTTAATAGATCTGTTACCTGTTTTATTGTATATGTTAGTGAATTCTTATTTTCTATCTTTATGAATCTTTTATTTTAGAATTTTTTTTATTTGGCATTTAAAATATTTTGTTTTTAAATATTTTTTCTAGGCATTAATAATTGTACATCCAACAATGGTGGTTGCTCTGAATTATGTCTTCAAACTCCAGAAAAAGCTGTTTGTGCTTGTCGGGACGGGTCAACATTATCTAGCGATAGACAAACCTGCATAGGTATATTAATTGTTTGCTAAATTTTTATAGTCCAATAAAAATTTGTTTTGTTATTTTTGTTTCTTAAATTATCTGTATTCTTTATTGTTAAATTTCTTAACATTTAGATCTTTGTTAAATATAAGCATGCTTTTTATAAAAATGAAACGTTATTGGACTCCAAGTGGCTAAGTGACACCGTTTCGCGCTCTCATGCCAATTATGCTGAGGTTGACTCAGCCTTTCATCTCTTCAATGGGTCGATAAAATGAGTACAAAGCATGCTTTGGAACTAAACAACAGAGATTCCATTCGGCTGACCGCCTAACCAGAACATATGCTTCTGTATCCTAGACTCCAAGCTCAAGAAAACTGTGATGGGCATAATAGGGTTGGCCCTCTGTGGGCTGTTGTGCCATTAAGTTTAGTTTTTTTAGGATGCATATTGATCTGTTTGTATTTCTCTTTTATGACAAGATTTATTTTTAAAATATAACATGGCCTTGTAAAAGCTATTCAAAGTGCACCTCATTCAAAGTTATTGTCCATATCAAATAAAAAAAAAATCCTGTTGGGTAATTGTTAAAAAAGAACCAGATTTGGTTAGCAAAAAGTCGTCTACCGAAAAAATTTAGTGAATAATATTATATAGAATTGTAGATACTATATGAAATTTTCATGTATTACTTATATTCTCTTATAAAATTGTCATCTAATTAAAATATATATTCTTCTACAGTAGTTTTGTAACTTTATGCTATATAACAGTTTTATAAGTTTCTTAAATAGATTGGGTTTCGGTTGCAATCTTAATTGTATAAATTTTCATACTTGTAATTAAGATTACAAAACTTGTTTCAGTTTAGTGAAAGATTTGTTTAATTATTATTTCTTTTCAGGATCTGTAAATTATACGGAGCCAAAGCGTTGTCCTGAAGGAGAATTTGAGTGTGTTAAAAATTTGCGATGTATTGATGTCCGATATTTGTGTGATGGCGATAATGATTGTGGAGATGGTTCAGATGAAGACTCTTCAGCTGGTGGAAAATGCGGTACATTAAAATTATGTGTTATTTGTCTAGAGTACTGAAATCTAGCCATTGTAATTGTTTTTGCTGTATAATGCTCTTTTTTATTAATTCAAAGTCATTTATACCTATCAATATAACCTATAAATCATAAGTCAACCTATAAATATAAGGTAAAAGAAAGGCAAATTCTTTTTTAAAATTTTTATAAGTAGTGTTAAAGGTTTAAAATTTTTATGAAACTGTAGTGCATAATTAACAATATTATTAAAGAATAATATAATTTACAAATAAATAAAACATAAAGGAAACTGCTCTTGTGTAAAGTTGTAAATATTAACAGGTATTTGGCTGAAGTTTATTAAATATTTAATATAATTTTAAGGGTAATAACTATAATTTAAAATATTAATTACATTTCCAAATTTATAAAAGAGGAAATGCATACTATAATTTTTCAGTCAATAGTTTTGATCAAATAGAAGTAGCTACTGTAATATAATTATTTTTAATGATGAAAATACATTTTAAAATTATTTTAGTTGCAAGATAAAACAGATAAAAATTCTATATGACTTCTTTTCAAGTATCAAAGTATCCTAAAATTCAATTAGTGTTATTTTAAGTAGTGAATAAAATACAAATGGAAAATTATGGATTTTCTGATTTTTTTAAAATATATTTTAAATTTACTTTTTAGCGAAAATATAATTATTCAATGCCATCAAAATATGTAATTTTTTATTTTACTACAAACATCCTCCATAATTCACTAATCTATATAAATAGAATTTAATAAATTACATTCACATCTGTATCCATGCATATTTAAATCCTAAAACAAAGGTAAAGGAACTGAGTCAGATACTTAATACTTTTTTTAATTGAAACTAAGCTACATGTATGTCACATAGAAAAACTATAACATGAAACAATGACAGATAGTTTTGCACATCTATTTTTGTCATGACTTAACTCTTTTACTACAATGAAATTTTTTTACTAGAAGAATTTCAATGTCGTGTTGATCAGTTTCAATGTGATACCCATCGCTGTATATCTATTCATTGGGTATGTGATGGCGAAAAGGATTGTAAAGATGGATCTGATGAAGAACCCAGTTCCAGATGCAACAGTAATTATCTCTATATACTTATATTTTATACATTTACTTTAAAATTAATAGTTTGATTGTTATTTTGTTAATATACCAATTTTTAAAAAAAAGAAATTTACTTATTATTGTTTTTGGTTTTGAGCTCCCATGTTTTTGTTCTGAATCAGTGTGCTTTTATAGTGCGGCTTTCAGAATTCCTCCAGACATCAGTCTTGCATCGTGGCGGGTACCATGGATACGAGGAAAAGTTACTTTGAATAGGGGTGTGGGGTGAATAGTTTTGTCTTGATCTTGGGGTATGTCAGTGTGAGTAAACCAATCAACATCTTTATTCTACCATTGCACCCCTATTAGAAATGTGCTCTCGCTTGTTATCATAGCAGCAGTCAGCACCAGACTTTTGGTCTGGAGGAGTTCTTCTCAAAGCTGCACTGTAATTTGAATTGCTTTTCCCTATCAGTTTTTAAAAGAAATGTGAAATATGTTTAAATATTGTTAATATTACTTTTTATTTAGGTTTCCATTATATATTTTCTCTTATGTAGAAATTTTTTAAAAATGTTTTCATTAATATTTTCAGATTCAACATGCAGCTCAACAATGTTTACTTGTAAAGAAACTGGACGTTGCATCCCAACAAGTTGGACATGTGATTCAGATTTGGATTGTGGTGATGATGATGTATCAGATGAGCATGAAGATTGTGGTAATTTAATAATTTAAATTCATAAGTTACCCAAGTAATTATACTTTAAAATGTCGCATGGTTAAGCACGGGAGGATTCATAAAATATAAGGATTACTAAATAAAATTAAATAATTATAATAAAAATTTGTGAAATTGCTATGCAACAGAATTTCATTGATTTTAAATCTTGTTTTCACCAAGGGTGCAACCTATTAAAAGTATTTAGTTAACTCTTATGATGTATTACATAGAAAAGGGAGAAAAAAAACCCAGCTAATAATGAAAATAGAAGTTATTATTTATATCAGGAACCTAAAACAGTACTTGTACTGACAAGCTGAACATAAGCGTACCCAAACTGACACTGTATTTATGCTTAAAAATATATTATACAATATTCATACCAGTGGCTAGGTGGCACAGTTGGTTTGTCGTCGGCCTTCTGAGCCCAAGTCTGCGGGTTCGATCCTCGGCCCAGACACCGGATTTTCGGGATGCAGAAAATCCTCAGCCGCCATGTCGTATGATTATACGGCATGTAAGTGATTCCTGGAGTGCCTTATTGGCTCCTGGCATTTCCGGCAAAATTAAATTCCTAGTGCACTTTAGCATCCAAATAGAGTCTTGGTGCTGCCATCTAGTGTGGCAGAAACTAGACGTCCAAATTAACATGGCCAACAGTATCTCACCCATTGTGGTGGTCCTGAAAAAGTGGATACCACTTCTGGAGAACGCACTAGGTCTGCTCATCGGCAAGACTGATTGTGCAGCTCATTGGAAAAAGATATTCATACCACATAAATTACATTAAAATAAACTTCAGACACTTAACTAAAATGTTTAGGAAATTTCAACTAATAAACGTCATCATAAAGTTTGATGCTGTATTTGATGACTCTGTCATTTAGCTACAAATTGTGAGACTGTCACAAAAAGAAAAAGAAGAATACCTAATGTAAATGATGTTCTATTTGGCAAATAACTTGAGCAGATTGGCCTGTTTTGATATCAAGGATCCAGAAACTTAGCAAACTTTTAGCAGTGAACTAAAGCAAATCTTGGCTGGTAGTATGATGAATTAAAAAATGGAAGCGTACAGTTAAATTGTTCAAGCTAAAACTTTAAAAAAATTTTAATTGAAGGATTTTAGGTTTTGAAGACACAATCTGATTCATGTTGTGAAACAAATATTTAAAGAGGAAAAATTTTTTTGAAGATTTGTAAGCAGAGTGAGAATGGTGGATGCAATTATCTCTTCTAAATTTTCAGTAACTAGTCAATCTATTTTAACTGTTCTTATAACTGAGATATATTTTGTAATATTCACAGTTGTTTACATCATATATTACAGTTGTTCACATAATTTAAAACCTTTTTTTTTATTGAGTAATTAATTTAGCTAGAAAGTTTTTTCTAAATTTATTGTAGTTGTTTTCCAAAGGGCATCAAATTTTTTTTTATAGTTAGTGTATAAATATATATAGAATAATCACTTGATTAATTTATTTTCTTTTGTTTTTGTTTGTAATTATATGTATGTCTTTATTAGAATATCCTGAATGTGAAGCTGCAGAATTTCGCTGTGATAATCAGAGATGTGTACCTCTTGAATATGTATGTGATGGAGATGATGATTGCAGAGATGGCACTGATGAGCGTTTCTGTAAAAAGAAATGTGACGGTCCCAATGAATATGTTTGTGATGGAGGTACCTTATGTCTGTCTAAAGAACTTCGATGCAATGGCGTACAAGACTGTAATGATGAATCTGATGAAGAAAACTGCGGTAAGTGTACATTTTATATATGATTTTATTACAAACATTTCTTCTGTGATTGGAATAATTAGGTAGAGATGCTGTTGAGGTTTTGCTGCATTGTTGAATTATTAAACTTATTATTATTATTTTTAAAATTTTGAGAAGTTTTGCTTATTTTTTTAAGGAGGGGGGGAGCTGTTATTTCAATTTTAAACTTAGAAAGTATTTTTTATATTTTTATTCATTGTTTTATTTCTTCTCTAAATATATCTGCAAGATATTATAGATGCTTTGATCCTTTTTTAGGCAAAATTCTAAAAGTTTGAATTTTTAATTTTTTGTTAAAATGTTTTTTTTTTATTAATTTTTTTTATTTAAACACCAATAGTTTGAGGCATTCTTTAATGTAAACAATTAATATTTCTCTAGAATTTCCAATAATATGCAATGTTAAAATTTATTTCTTATTAATTGAAATTCTCTCTCTTTATTTTTGAATTATCTTTATTTTGTGAATCTTTATTTTTCTTATTAATTGATATTGTATTTACTTTTTTTGTTTTACTTTCAAACACAAATGAAGTTAGAAATCAGTTTCATGCATATTAAGAAAATCTTGGAAAACTTATGGAATTTATAATTAGCTTGTTAAGTTTAGGCAAAGCTTAGCTTAAAATTTCTGAAAAGCAAGTTATAATTTTATAGTTAAAAGTCCTACCCTCAAAATATTCAAATATATCATCAGATTACTTTCTTGGTACAAATTGTTTTTTAATAAAAGGACTTTAGGTTAGGAAAAACCTGTTATTGAAACATAGGAAAAATTTATTGGCTGTGATGTTTAAATAATTTTTTAAGCTTCAATAATTACTTAAATGAGAGTTTTAATTTATTCTTGATATGAACTGTAATAGTTTAACTTTTTTCAATGACAGTCTTAATTTTTTTAATGGTAAACAATGTTTTTTTAAGAACGATGTGAATTATTTAAACTCTAGAATTTGATTCATACATGTATCAATGTGTGGGTATGGTATTTTATAACATAATCAGATATTATGTAAACATGCTTGTAATATTATATTCGTGCTCATATATTTTAATTTTTCGTGCTTTAAGGAATTTTTTATTTGTCCAATATTATTCTCACATATTCTTCACTGATGACCCTTGTGCTTTAAATTATTATATAGAACTGTTTTTTTGATTACTCATGTAACTTTTATTTTCTATATTTTTTTTGTTGCCTAACTTGGAAGTATTTTTTAAAAAATTTCATTTTGGTAATCTTTAAGTCAAGGTTGTGTTAAATAATTAGTATGCTTCCTTAATGTTGTAATTAGAAGATGAAGATAAGAAATATGTGTGCCATGAAGATGAGTTTTTATGCCCTGATGGATTATGTATACCCAATAGCTGGAAATGCAATTTAAGATGGGATTGTGCTGATAAAAGCGATGAGAGCAATTGCAGTAAGCATTTATAAATTATAAATTCATTTTAATATTTATTTGAAGAAACACTTTAAGACTTTTTATTTTTTACATTTCTGGAAAAGAGAATATTATTTTTATCATTAAAACAAATTCCAATGCTATCTATTGTTTAGCATAAAAACTATGCAGCTATAAGACCAGGGGTCTGTCCAGACATTTTGTGAAAGGTCCGGTTTTCGTGAAATTGTGAAAAAATTACTCACATTCTTTCAACCAGGGTCCGCTTTTATGAATTCGTGCAAATAGGGCAAATATTGCCAAAAAAAATTTAAATGAGTTTTTAAATTGTAAATAGATAAAAGATTATGCTCGGCACTGTGAAATTATAATAAAAAATATTTAATTTTAAAAAATAAACAGCAATTGCTGCTTCTAAATTAGAGATGCAACATACAAATATTTGGTATTTTGCCTCTACTGCTGAACGCAGAATATTCATTTCGGACGAATAGTGGAAGAATTGTCATCCATCTTTCTTGTTTTCTGCCCTGGTAATGGTTTATTCGATTAACAAAACAATAATGAAGATAAACAAATTTGTGAAGGGTCCGATTAAAAGAAAAATCATCTTGTGAAGGGTCCGTTTTTAAGTTAAAATATTTTGTGAAGGGTCCGTTTTTATGAAAAGATATTTTGTGAAGGGTCCGTTAACGGACCCAAATTTCTTCTAAACAGACCCCTGAAGACTATATATTTTTTAAAAATAGAAAGGAAAAAATTTACAGTGACTTATTTAAACTTTACAATATTATGCATTTGAATTAAACTTAAGTGATGTGTTTCCCTATTATTTATTTTTCATCCTGGCAAAAAATTTGGTTTACTGAAAGTTAATGAATTATCATGGACTTTTCATTAATGTTGCGGAACTTTTTTTTCTTTTGTTGATGCATGCAGAATTCATTTACTTAAACAATAACATGTAAAAAAACGCTGCCGAATTTTACCTCTAAACCTATCTTTAAAAAATTTGATTTTTACATTAGAGAGGAGCTTCGATTGTTTTTGCCCAAGATAGAATTTTTTTAGCCTGAACACACTTGAATCTGCGATTTAATGTGGCACATAAGGGCTGAAATTTAAAGAGACAGTACTTGCTCAGAGATATGCCAAAATAAATATATTTTTAGAGATAATTTTATTTTATTTCAGAGGAATTTAATGCTTCTCAATTTTTTACACTTAGTATTTTTTTTTTTTTCCATGTTGAATCAAAGGAATTTTTGTATAAATTTTTTTTTTTTTTAAATAATGAGAAGTATATAGAAACTTTATAATAAAATTCAACACTTCTTTCAGCTAATGAGCCTTAGATCATGGTAGCCTTGGTCATGCTCGGCTAATTTCTGCCTTAAATAGTGCGATAGTATGAATAAATGTTTATTGTAGAACCTGAGTGCCACTATTTTGAAAATAAAAAGTGAGAATAAAAGTTGAGGTGTGTAATTTCTAAAATTTATGTAGCAAATATCTTATAATTTAGAGGCTGTTTTTCTACAGTATCTGTTTTTAAAAAATGTTCTAAAATGATCTGTATTAAAATTTTACATAGTAATTTCTTTTTTCTTTAACAGTTATTGCTTATTCTTAATAAGAACTTTTCTTTATTTAATAACAATATTAAGATCATCATTAAATATGCTGTTTCATTTGCTTCATATATTCCAAAAAGTCTACATATTTTAGCATTCATTTATACCTTTTCTTATCTAGGTAATGCTACCTGTGCAGAAAATGAACACTTGTGTGCTTCGCAGGATCAATGCATTCTGAACAATTTCGTTTGTGATGGCCAGTTTGATTGTGAGGATAAATCAGATGAGAAAAATTGTGGTAATTTTTTTGAAACATTTAATTTGCTTTTAATTTGTTGTTGGTGATACATAAAATTGAGCCGTGATAGCTCAAGGGATAGAGCATTTGCCTCTTAGTGTTGTAACCTAGGTTCAAATCCCAGTGGTGGAAGGTTGATAAGAATTCAGCTCTCAGCTCACACGGACCACAGTGCTGGCTAAAATACCCTCAATGGGATCATTGGCTAAAATCTCTTTCCCCTCAAGCTAACTGTGTGGTTTTTTTTTGTTGTTTTTCTCCCCTTGTAGCTCAACTGCAGTTAGTTCCATAAGAAAAAAAAATCTTAACGGAGTCTTGTTTGTCCCATTAGTCCAATAGTTCCCTTGTCTTTGGTTCAAAATTACACGTCTATGGAGAACATTGATAGTCCTAAACTCAGAATAGTTCTGCTGCTCAATCCTGGTTATAAAGCAATAATATAAAATTGTAATTCATTGCCATTTATTTGCTTATGTTTATTAATTAAAAATTATAAGTTAAAGATTAAATATTTATTTTCATACTTTAATTTTTTTTTTTAATTTAAGTAATTTGTTTACAACAATCGAACCATGATTATATGAAGTAACAGTATATTAAGAAATTGAAAATGTCTGATGATCAGGGAGGCTTTATTTTGTAAATTTTTCAAGAGTACAACTTTTAAAGTAGGGAGTGAAATTATTTAAATGTGATAACTATTAGCAAATCTAATTAGTGCAATTATATCTTGTTATATTACTTTTATCAAAGTGTTCTCACTGTTTCAGCTGAAGAAAATCCCCCTTGCATCTTCCCCAGTCATTCTTGTGATAACAGAACTCGCTGTTTAAATGTTACCCAGTTTTGTGATGGCACTGCTGATTGTGAAGATGGGTCTGACGAGGGTGGCGAGTGTGGTAAGTAGAGTTTCTTCATATTTTCATTCTTATGTGTGTATATATACAGCTGTAGTGAACACAGTTTATAGTGAACTCCCGGATATAGTGAACAAAATGTTCGTTCCCGTGTCTTTCTAAATGTATAATGTTATTTTATGCGGATATAGTGAACCAAAAAAGTGAGGAATTTGGATATAATGAACTTTTTTCTGTCTTCGACTGATTTTTTTCTAAATTTTTTTGTAATAATTTTGAAATTTCTACTTCAAAATAAATACATATACTGATTTTTAAAACCAGCTATAGAGAGGAATGTAGCGATAAGTATTTTTTATTGTTTGCTTTTATCTCACTTTCCCATCCCTAAACAAGCTAAGCAGATGTTTCCAACCCAGGCAAATGATGCACCTGTTAGGTGTCAGTGGGATCAATATGCATTTTCTGTCAGAGGGCATTATTGGTCAAAGGTTTGGACCCTAATCTGTGTTGATAAGGCCCTCATTTCATCTCCTTTTTGCTCTCAGTTCAGTTAAAAAAAGCCTGCAAAAAAGTGTCTAAAATTCAACTATGGAGAGCATTAAACGTAAAATGTTCTCCATATATGATAAAATGGGCATAATCTGAAAATGGATGTAATCAAGCTGATATTTGCAGGGAATATAAACTATCCAAATTTGCAGTTTGTAACATGTGGAAAAATACGCAATTAACAATTTCTTCTCATGAAAAAAAATTTAGATGTCAGAAAAAAGTTGAGAAAAGCAGATCACAAGGATGTTGAAGAAGCATTACTGAAGTGGTTCAGAATTCGAAGAAGCCGCAATCTTTCAGTATCTGGACATTTGTCAATGACTTTGCTAAAGGATTTTGTGAGACTACTTTTATGTGCTCGAATGGCAGGTTAGACAGTTTAAAAAGCGGAATAACAGAAATTCAGAAAAAATAATCTGAGAGTCGGGATGTGATGTTGTGATGTTGAGGATTGCTGATCAGCTAAGAATTACTAATTTTATTTTGTGCGCAAGACGAAGAGTAATAAAAAATAACGCATTTTTTGTTATTATATAATATTTTTCAGTCATTTATTTGAATAATGTGTAATAAAAGGGAGGAGTTTGGAACCATTAGTTAAATTGCCTGTGTAACGGATATAGTGAACTCCCAGCTATAGTGAACCGAAATTTCAGTCCCTTGATGATTCACTATAGCGGGGTTTGACTATGTGTATATATATACAATAAAACTTGTGTAAGTTGACCACTTGTGGTGCATTGTTTAAGTGGTCAACTTAGACAAGTGGTCAACTTATAGAGGGGCGGGTCATTGTTTACTTTTTCATTTCCTATATCATGTTGCTATATATTAAAATTGTTTTTTTACTTGACTTAAAAATTTTATTTAGCAGATAACCAAATGAATATCTTAAGAGATATGTTTAAACCTGAATGGACTTCAATTTGTTACATATGCATAATTCTAATATTTAACTAACTTTTTTAAAAATTTATTTCGCTAGTTATGGATGTGAAGTGTTTAATAAAAGTAATTTCTTAAAATATCAGAACACGAAGACATGTAATTTGAAAACTTGTACGAAACAAAATTATTTGAACACTTTAAAATTTATTCTGTTATTACTACACTTACATACCTATCTGCTCACTATTGCAACTGGAAGAGCAACTTTTCAACTAACACACCTGTTTTCAATGAATGAATGAAAGAAATGGTCAAAAGCTGCCCCTCTACTGTTTCCCCAGATGGTCAACTCACAAAAGGGTTTAGATTAGCTTTTTACACTATTTCACCTAACAGATGAAATTTTAACAAAATGACAGAACATTTTCTGAGTTTTTTTTCATGGTCAACTTATGAGGGTTTTAGAATAGAATTTCATAATACTCCTAGACAAAATTGACTTATTTCAGTGGTCAACATACAAGATAGACTGGTGGTCAAGTTACAAAGGTTTTGCTTCTTTATATTATATAGGAAAAATTCCATTCTTGATAATTGAGGTCAACTTATGCAGGTGCCCAACTTACAAGGGTGGTCAACTTGGCAGGTTTCACTATATATATGGTCTTGCTTCCATTTCTTTAAAACTGTAGAACTGAAAGAGCTTAATGCGATGTTAATGTGATGAAAATAATTCATAAGTTGTCCAAAGTTATAAAAAGTGCAACCAGAAGAGTCTTTCAGGTCAATTTAAAAAAGATGGGCATTTAAGCCACCGTGTCCAGTTAAAAGACAAAATAACATTATTGCTACAGGATGAGAGAAATCTGTAAAGCAGGATTTGAACTTGTGAGACACTCCTAAGCCTACCTCTTAGCTTTATTTAAAAGGTAGAAGGCGAACATCCTCTTGAATTATAATTTAATCAGGAATTTTGTATTATTCAAGTATGTTTGTAAGTTTTTAAACATATTACTTATAGTAAATTTTTTGAAAAATTTAGGAATTTCCTTTGTCACAAAATCAGCATTTTCTTTTCCCTCTATACCACACAGATCAAATATCTATTACAATGTAGAGTCAGTCATTGTGTTAAGAATTTTCAGGCATTTTCAAATCTTTCTTTATTATAGACAATTAATTAATTCAATATTATTTACAAATTGTATTTACTGAAGGATTAAGACTCTGTCCTAGAACCAGACTGTAATTAATCAAGATTTTACTATATTTAAATAATAATGTTTCAGTGACAACCTTGTTTCAATATAATTTTAAAAGTATGAGAACCCTTTCTTTCTTACCATCTTTTTTTAAACAGCTTATCTCTAAGCATGCAAAAAAATTTTCATGTCATTTAATATAAGTATAATACCATTATTTTTGTTATGAAATTTTTTAATAACCTTAAACTGGAAGAATTACATTCAAAATTAATGTCTAAAATTTAATTATTATTAATTAAAGAGCTAATATTTAAAAATTTCTTTCAGATGATTGCTAACTTCTTACTCTTTTCTAATATTTATTTAAGTTTGTGTTTAAATACTGTAAATAGTATTCAGATTTAATTAGTAAATAATTTTTCACTGAATATGGTTAAATAGTTATGGTATTTAAAAAAAGTTTTGAAGAGAGATTGATATATTAAAAGAGACTGAAGAACTTGAAGATTAAAACTGTAACTTTGTTCCCTGTTTAAGCCTTAACTATTGTAAACTAAAGTTTGTGTTTCTATTTTATTAACTATTTTTTGTTGTTCTCAGAATACGAACAGTGCTTGCTTAGTGAATGCAAATATTTGTGCCAGACAACACCTAAAGGACATATTTGTTATTGCCCAGAAGGATTGCAAGTTACAGTTGATGGCCATTCTTGTACAGGTGAATAACCTTTTTCAGTTTCAACATATTTTATTTTTTTACCAATATTTTTTAGACTTAATGTTTGAAAACTGAAATTTTGTCATATTTTTATTTATTTATGGGATGTAACATATATCTTAAAATGAATATTGTGAAATTATTTTAATTAAAAAACATGTTTAGGCTTAAATCACAAACAGGATAAATTTCATGAACCATGTATCTGTTTTCAAATAATAAAGCTTTGTGGTTTAATTGAAATTGCCATGATTAGTAGCATGATTGATATTGTCATACATTACTATTACTCCAAATTACTAGTATTACTTATTTGTCCGAAATGGTATTACTTTTCTATACACATTTTCACTGGTCCATTTTTGTGTTTGCATTAGATTTTAAAAAGAAACAGTTAATAAAGTATATTTAAATAAAAATTACGATGCAGAGAATGCATAATGCCTGCCACAATTATGATAAAATAAATAATTTAGCAACAAAAACACAGACCAAAACATGCAACCAAAAATTATAAAAAACACCATACCTTTCTGTTAAATCGATTGCTACTCTGGCGATTACTTTTAAATACTTAATGGTGTTCAGAGTCAAAATTTAGTTGTATTGGACCTACGAACTACTGTTAATTTCAAGCTCTGTATTATACAGAGATTATGTAGAAATAAAAAACCTCTATCAAAAGATAAAGATACATTGAAAAAAATTTTGTCACAAAAGAGAATAATAATAATGACAATGAAATTAAGCTCTCGCAATAAATAATAATTTTTGCAACAACATTACTGTGATGTTAATAATTTTTTAAGAAAAATATTATTAGACTTTAAAGTTACAAATTACAAGAATTGAAATTCTTGAAATTAAAGATTGAAATTGATTTTCTTTGTTAAAAAACTGATTTCAGCATTCAAGAAAATTTTGTATTGTTTAAATCATTGTGTGTAGTATAATTTATTTAGAAGTCCCATTCTATGAATTTTGGAAAAAAGCTGCAATATTTAATTGGATTATTTAGGGTACTTATTTGAATATTATTTTCTTAAGTGAATGCGTTCCATCTATGTTAAATCTTTTTATTATTATTAAAAAGTATATTCTAAAGTAGCTAGTTCCTTCTTTTTTTAAAAAGTATTTTTCTTCAGTACTGAATTTTTGATGATTAATATATAAAATAAGATGAGTTATTATTATTATTATTATTTTTTTTTTTTGAAGTTTGCTTTTTGAGAGAAAAATAATAACTTTACTATTTCATAAATTTTTTTTTTTAAATCGCATTAAATGTGTTACTTATAGAATTCTAATAAAAATTAAAACTCTTGAAGTATAATTTGCTCTGAAAAACAGTTTCCTAGATTCTTATAAAAAAAAAGTGCTCTGAATTTTTTTTTTAAATGGACATTTTAAAATTTTCATGTGAAGAAAGGTCATTGTTCTATTATTATGTTCTATTTATTATTATGTTAGATTTATTCTTATATTATTGTTATTAAAAAAGTTCAAATTTCAATTTACGTGATAAAAACTCACGGTATTTCAATTAATGTTAGAAATTCATTTTATAATAAACTTACCTTTTACCTTTCAGAAATTCCCTCTTGTGAGCAATGGGGAATTTGTAGCCAAAATTGTTTGCAATTGAAACACACCCATAAATGTTTTTGTGAGCCTGGTTACCAGTTGGAATATGATCATTTCACTTGTAAAAGCACTGGTAAGAATATTCATTTGTAGATAGTATAGTTTTTACTAAAGCTTTCTTAACTCTAGTGTTAGTTTTTATAATTCTTCTTACCTCATTTTTTTTGTCTGTTTCTGGAATATCTTGCGGAAACATAATTGAATCAAATTTGCAATATATTGTGATTTTATTGGCAAAATAAATAATCACTTGATGTAAGCTAATAAGAATTTTCTTTAATCACCTTGCATACACATTTTTGATTTAAGCTTGATTAAAGTAACACTCTCCCTGATAAACTCCCGATTATCCAAGGAGAGTGACCTACGAAGCGGGGATAAGCGAATTCGCATATTATCTGCGAAACATTTAAAAAAGACACCCATGATCTATTTTTTTAATAGAAATGATATATTTCAATTTCTATTATTAGCAGTTTTCTTTACATTTTTTTATAATTTTTTTTTTATATTTCTGTATGAAAAAGCCTGCCAACTTATTTTGTTTCTTGGTTTTGGAGAGCAGGAGGCTAAAATAAAACAGGCACATGCAGACTTTTAACTCAGGAGTTCATGCTCTATTGAAAAAAGAAAGCAGAAAACAATGTTTGAAACACATGAATGATAAAATAGTCAGTTGCTTATTCAATTTTATAATTGATAAGAGCTCCAAGAATGTGTTACAAGTTGACTAAATAAATGACTGAGGATAATTCATTCCTATTCATTATATTTCATTATATTCATTCCTATTCATTATATGAAGGCAAGACAGAAAAAACTAAATTTTATTTACTTGCTATCATTGTCATTGCTCTGAATAATAATAAGATATCAGAGAAGAAATTGCTTTGATGGGTGCGGAATCTATTCATTGAAATTTAGTTTTCATTCAACATTTGTGGTTCAACAGCTGTAAATCATAACTCACATTGTCTTGCTCTTCAGGAATGCTTCACCATTTTGACCCTTCCAATGCTCATTTTTACTTGGATATTGCACTTGTAGCTGCAATGCTTATGCATAAACCCATTATTTGATTTATTGCGAACGCCTGCGCTACAAACATGAATGGTTGCTGATATATTGTTCTCAACACTCTTAAAATAGTTCCATCTCTATAAATTTATTTTCAATTCTAAAATCTATATTGTTTATTATTGCAAAAAAGAAGAAAAAAAAAGTGAAAAGCAATGTACAGAAAATTATAAGGACGGTCCACTCTTTTTAAGAAGAGATGATTTATTTTTATTTATTTTAATTATCGCTAAAGGCGGTTTCAGAATTTTTATTTTTTATTAGACGGAGCTACATGTGAGCCGCTTATCATTAATGAAGTTACAATGTCTTCTGCTGGTTGGGGCGCTAACGTGCATGCGCTCCAACAGCGGATCAACAGCAAAGCAGATGATCCGCAAGACAGATAATCCACTTGTGGATAATCGGATGTTTACTGTAATTTGATCTTATTTTACTTCCATAATTTTGTAGTATTGGTCAAAGTAAATGGTTTTCAAATACACATTTAGCTTTCCAAGAGTGTCACTATGAAAATTTATAATTATTCATGTTTTATTTTATTTATTCATTTTTCTGAAATTTGTTTTAAGATTGTTAGTATTACATTTGATTGTATTAGTTTGTTAGTATTACTTTTGATTATGAGGTAAATGTTTTTTGGCAGCACTTTAATTTTGAAATAACATTCAGCTGAAAATACTTTAATGCTATTTTTATTTCTAGCATCAGCTGAACCTTACATCATATTTTCAAATCGTCATGAATTGAGAAGTGTTGATTTGAAATCCATGGCTGTAAAAGCTTTAATATCTGGATTACAGAATACAGTAGCAGTAGATTTTTATCATTCATCCAAAGGAGATCTAATATTTTGGACTGATGTTGTTGAAGATAAAATTTATAGAGGCTATGTTATTTCAGGGTGTAAGTATCAATTGTTTTTTATAAAAAAAATTTTCACATTTTTTCATGACTATTCAGCGATAGATTTTCATTAATGCTGAAATATTTTCTATTGTGGTCGTAAGGCTGAGTAATAAAATATTATAGTTTTTGAGAATTTTCCCAATAATCAGTTAAAAATAAGTTTTTTCTACTAAGGGTTGTGAAAATTTACTGTTTGCAACTAATCTAAAGTAATTTTTTTTCAATTCTGAAAGCAAAAAATGAAAAAACAAAATTGATTTGAAAAAAAAAAAAGAAAAATCAAGGGAATTTCATCTTTATCCCTTCCTACAAGCTATTCTTAAACTTAATCTTCTCTTTTTATAGAAAATCAAAAGAACATAAACTGAATAAACTGAAATTGTGACATGAATAAAATACAATTACTTTATATCTGAAACATTTTTAAATAGTGAATATTTTTGTAAAATTTTATTTGAATTCTTTTAATTTAGAATATAGTATTGTGGGAATGAATGATTATTTTATGTTTAATTGTATTTAAATTGCATTTGACTAAAATTAAAAAATGTTGCTATTTTCAAACTGTGGATGTAGAATGCATTGACAAAAGTATGACAAACCAAATTTTTTTTCTTCTCAATTATGTAATTATTTTCCCTACATTTGTACTTTGTCTGTTCCCTATAAAAATCTTTAAAACTTCTGCTTTCTAGCACTTAGCATTTTGAGGTCATCCTAGCAGATCAGCCGCTATAATTTTGTTTTAGGCTACATATTATGAATATAAAATATAATTTCTAAGTAAACCGATCGGTTTAATCGGTAAACCGATCGGATCTAAGTAAACCGATCGGTTATCGGTTTAAATATAATTGACATTCTGTGTTGGTACCTCTCAGACTATTGAATATCCAGTTAAATCATATATTATGCATCTTCAAATAAAGAATTTTATAACTTTGGTTTAAAATATTTTTAACAGCTTTATTTTAATTGATTTGTTAATGATGTAATAAATTTTTAAATTTTCTCCATCTTTCAGCTCTTACCAATATTGAAGTAGTGGTTCAAACCGGTCTTGCAACTGCTGAAGGTTTGGCAGTGGATTGGATTGGTGAAAACTTGTACTGGGTTGAAAGCAATTTAGATCAGATTGAAGTTGCTAAACTGACTGGTGAACATAGGCGTACACTTATTGCTAGTAACATGGAAAACCCGAGAGCTATTGCTTTAGACCCAAGATTTGGGTGAGTAATTTATTTTTTGAAGTTTTAGCGTTAAAAATTTATAAAAGGGAATATATTACTTTTGTCTTCTGCAGTTACTTATAATTACAGAAACTGAAACTTTTTATAATTTTTTGGTGAAAAATATATGTTTTCTATTAAAATTTTAGCTCCATAAGATATAAATTATTTTACAGATTATACTGATTTAAATTATTTTATTTCGATGTTGTTGAGGTTGATATTGCATACTTGATAACTTCCACTTTTGTTTTCTCAGTTTTAAGTTTTTTAAGTTTTCTCAGATATATGAAGTGAAATAAAAAATAGTACTTAAAAATTCATTTTTGATTAAATAAATTTGACTTATTATGATACTGACCACCAATATAACTAATTGGTTTAAATATTATGTAAGACCGTTTAAGTATAGTACAACATTTTTAAGTGTTGGGGAATTTAAACATTTTAAGATAGTTATTTTACTACCACTTTAAATATTGGGGAGAGCTATGACTTTCAGGTTAGCGTGTATGATATCATTACAGTTATTTTAATACATTTATTTAATAAACTGAGAATAACATGTTCAAATATGGAAAAGAATAATAGTGGAAAAAAGAAAATCTTTCACATTCTCATGTGTAATTATGACCCAAAATTTTTTTTTGGTTTTTATAATGTATTCTCTGCAAATTATGTAAGGTATTACTGATATTGAATATCATCACTCATTGAATCAGTTTAGTGAGTAAATATAACCTCAATTGGGTAAAATTTTTATTAAGGTTTTGATCTACAATTATTTGTTACATTTTGTTTGTTGTTAAACAAGCTAATTGTCTTTTCTTATGTTTGAATTTTTTTCTTTTAGAATGTTATTTTGGACTGATTGGGATACATCTGCTCCCCGTATTGAACGTGCTTCGATGAGTGGTGAAAATCGTTCTGTAATATGCAGGGTAGATGATATTACAGATGGAGCTTGGCCTAATGGATTGACTTTAGATTATGTTGCTAAACGTGTTTATTGGATAGATGCAAGGTATAGTTTTCATTAAAATGGAAATTTAATGATGCAGAATAGTTTCATGGTTTTATATTTCATTCATGATGATCAAGAGTTGTTATATTTGTTAAAATGTTTTAAAACTTTTGTAAATAGCTTGCATCCTAATTTTTATTATTTTAATATTTCATAAAATAAATTTTTTCCCATTATTTTTTAAGTTAAGTTGTTTTTGAAAGTTAAATCAGATTTTATTTGCTTAGTCAATCACTTGAAAAGTAACAAAACTATTAATAAAATTTGTAAATTGACATTGATTTGCAAATGTAGTTATTAATTAACCTTTTAAGGATTTCTGCAATAACCCATACATTCTTATTACAACCTTTGTATACAACCTTAAACCTATAGCACCAAAGACAGCTAATTTTTTTTGTTGTTGTTAATATTTGCTTACATATATTTTTTTTTTATTTATCTAACTCTTGTGTATTTTATTTTAGCTGTCAATTTTAGATCTTTTGATAGTAAATTTTTTTATTGACTTTATTAATTAATAAATAATTGCAAAAAGTATTTTTTTAAAGTTAAACAAAAAATTTTGTCCTATGGCTCAAGATTTTTTTTTCTTCAGAAATTACGCATGAATTGGCCACCTTTAGGAACAACTTTGTAAACATCATAATTAGATAATGGAATGGAAAAATATTTAAAAGTTCCAATAAATAGGAAGGTCCATGTCAATTTAATCATTTAATGCAAAAAATGTATAATTGAAATTATAATACTTTGAATTAATTGTATTATTTGCATATAGTATATGTACCAATTTATCCTTTACGTCTGAAATTTTAAAATAAATCCATTATGTCCAATAAGAGGAGTTAAAGCTAAATAAAGTTGAAAAGAATTTATACTGAAAGCTTAAATTTTCTATGTGCTGTTGGTTCTCTATTGATAATGATTATAAATTACTCACTAAATTAAAAAAAAATCTTTTAAGATAATTCATAATAGCTTTCATTCATAACTCCTGGTGAGTTGAGCTTATAAAAAGAAGCAAAACCATAAAAGAAAAAATTTTCTTTTTTGTTTTCATTGAATCATATGGGAAGAGATTATGCTTTTAAATTATGGGCTTAATAATTATATACTAATTTTATTATATATTTTATTATATATTATTATTTAAATTTTATATAATAATAATAATTAATATTATAATTTTAAATATAGATCTCTTTCATTTTCTTTTAACTTTCTCTTCCCTTTTTTTTTATTTCTTTCCTTTTTTCCTTCTTTCATTTTTTTCTTGAATTTTTGAGTGATCGATCATTGTATTTTAGATCTGATTCCATCCATACCATCACATATGAAGGAAAAGATCACAGAGAAGTTCTCCGTAGTCATGAAAGCCTTTCACACCCTTTCAGTATTGCATTATTTGGGAATTTTGTGTACTGGACAGATTGGAGAACAAACTCTGTTTTGAGGGTAAGAAGTCTTAATTGAATTTTTGTGTAGTCATTCAGAAATTGATATTATTTCTAAAAAATTATTTTTTAATTTTAAAAAACGAATTGAATGAATTAAAAGAATTAAGCATTTAAATTTTGTAAGTAAAATGAAATTTTTTTGGTATCTATGATTTCAAAATCATAACATTTTTAAATTTTGGATTTTTTAAAAAAAATTGTATAAAATCGTTAATTTTGTGAATGCATATTTAAAGGGCTGATAGGAATATAATGATAAACCACATTTTCAAAAAATTCAGAAAAGTGTTTTCAGTGTTAAACCCTATTATTTTCCTGCAGATAATGAGATGTTTCCAGGTAATGTGCTTTTATTTAAGTGGAAATTTCAGAAATTCGTGTGGTACCTCTTTGGAGCAATGTTAAGAAACATAAAACATGGTGATATTGATGTAAAATGATGACTTTTGCTCAAGTCTAAATTTGAAAGTCCCATATTTGTAAAACTTTATGTATAAATATAATATTTTTGAGAAAACAAAGTTTTGCTGCTGATACCAACTATATAAATGTAATACTATTTCTTAGCAATTAAGTAAGTCTTAAATTTAATGATGGTAGTCTAATAGTGTATCTTATATTCAATTAAGGAAATATTTCTATATGTTTCTATTATAGTTAGGATATTTCTTTATTTCACTTAATTAGTTTAATTTTCTAGTTTTTTCTTTTTTTAAAAAAAAAAAAAAAATTCTGATCACATGGGATTTTTAATTATTTGAATTATCTTAAAGTAACTTTGAATTATAAACTACTTTGAATTATCCTAAAGTAATAATGATCCATATTATTTTTCAGAATTAAGGCTATATTTGGATGCACTACTGTTTTCTTTCCAACAAACTTTAAAATGGTGTTTATCTATGATAATTTTTTTTAGTTTTGATTATGCATATTACGCTCTTGTTTTACTTAACTAAATACAATTATTCATTTAAGTACTTAAGTTATATTTTCTTGAAATTTTCATTCTTAATTTTTTTTTTAAATTTTGACAAGATATATATAAAAAATATAATATTAAGAGAAGAAAAATTATATCAAAGAATGCTATTGTAATATGTTTCTCATTTCTTCATAATTTTAAGGGATTGTCTGGAATTTTAGTGTTTTATAAAGTGTAAAACATTTTATTTCTTTATCAAAGTAGCATTACATTTTATTTTCACTAGGCAAATAAATGGAATGGTACTGATGTAAGAGTAGTTCAGCGAGCTATCACACAACCATTTGATATTATAGTTTATCATCCTTCCAGACAACCAGCAGGTTAATAATTTTCCATACTAATTACATTTTTATTATATTTTAATTTTATATTATTTATGTAAAACTCTTATGTTATAATGTAATTTTAATTGTTAGCTTGAAACATTGATTGAAGTATTATTTGTATTTTTAAAAATATTAAATGTAAATATTTTTTTAATATCACTTTTCTTATTCTCTTTGACTCTAAAATTGCTAATAAAACCATCTATATCTACAAAATATGACATTACCAGAGGCACAACTATTACAATTTCATAATCAAGATTCTGGTTTTATGACTGAGTAATTCAAATTATAATTTTTAAAAATTTTTGTAATTATCTGTTTAAAACACATTCTCCCCCTTAACTTTCAAGAGTTATGAAATTTTGTTATTTGCAGCCAATTTATGATAATTTTTTTCTAATTCTCAAACAATACTAAAAGCAATAAATAAAGAATAAAATTGCTTTGATAGAAAAAATGAAATAAGAAGGTAAGAGAATAGAACAATTTTAATCATTCCTTCTTCCAACGAGCTATTTTTAAAACTGTAATGAGGGCTAGTTTAAAATTAAAAAATATAACAATTATCCCCAGTTAGCAATTTATAGTGGAAGTAAAAAAAAAAATGTTAGGACTTTTTAAATTTGGTACCTTTGCCTATGTGTTATTTTTTTTTATTAATAATAAAATTCATGCATAATTTAGTCCTATATAGAATTGAGTACTATATACACATTAAAATTGTGATAATTTAAATTAGGTTAATTCTAATTTCTATTTACTGCATTTTTGTGTTATTGTACTTCTGAATACTGGTAGCTAGTTTGAATAGTTGGGACCCTTGCATTACTGTTAGGATTTATCACGTCAAGGTGTATTTGCTGTTGGAATTATTTTACTGCTCATCTGCTAAAGAATTTGATGTTTAGTACTTAAAATGTGTAACCCTCCACGTGTTGAGCCCCTGGGTAAATTTGTACTGAAATTTCCCTGCACGTGTATCATCCTTATTGTTTTTCAAAATCTGCATCAATTAGTTGCCACTAACAATGAGATGCTCTTTTTTATATGTTGTATGTAAAAGTGAAAATGCCTCATTGCAATTGATGGGTTGGTGTAAGTCTTGTTCAGCTTTGTGTATTTTGATTAATGTCAATGTTCCTGTCAGTGTTCTGATTAGTCTGGATTAATGGAGTCCTGTCTTTTCTAATTTAATGTGATAGCTATATTCTTCTCTGTAATGCAAATATTGACATTAAAGAGCAATTCTCTCTCTACGAGTTGACAATTTTGAGTTTCAGGGTAATCCGAGGTTGATAGAAAAAACTTTTTATAGGAAAATTAACTCATTTTTTGTCCTTATAATGAATAAAAGGGTTAGGCTATATTAGAAGGAAAAAAATAAGCATATTTTGGAAATTTTTCAGAAAGACTGTTAAATGAATCAAAATTTGAAAAAAGATTTTTTATTATGCATTTAGTAAGCTGCGAAAAACAATTCTTAAAAAACAATATAAAATAAAGTAGTATAAGTTTTCTTTGAGGAATCCTTTTTTTTAAGGTTGTATGACAAAATTAATATATAACTCTTTTATGGACTTGATAACACTTTTATAGATTATACTCTTAATTAACCATTTGTTTATGGGTTTTGTTTTTAAAAAACAAAACCCTCCTGAACATGAAACCCTCCTCCTGCTCTTCAAGTAATAAGAAATATTTATAAATGATAATTTCAAAATAAATTGCATTTCTAAACTGATATGGCTGATGATATTAAATCAGAATTAAATAATGTTTAAATTATCTGTTCATTTTTTTTCCATTTTTAGAAACTAAAGAAAAACAACAAATTCAAATTCAATTTTTTTTAGGTAACTTTACAAATCCATGCAAGGATAACAATGGTGGTTGCTCCCATCTCTGTCTTCTCAGTTTTAACAATGCTCGAAGTTGTGATTGCCCTCATCTTATGAGTCTTGCAGCAGACAAGAAAACTTGTTATAGTATGTTTAACTTATCTTTAAATTTCTTATTTTAAAAAAAAAAAATCCTTTATATTGAGTTTTTCTTCCCTTTTCAGAAAACGAAAAAGTTTTGCTTTTTACTCGTCAGAATGAAATCAGAGGAGTTGAACTCACTATGCCTTATTATAACATGATACCACCAATTAGTTTACCTAAAGTAAATATTTGAAGATTTAGTTTCTTAATTACTATTAAAACAATTTAATTTTTGCTATTTTTTAAAACCTCCTTTTTTAAATGTAACAAAAATAAACTATTTCATGTAGTCTCATTTTAATTTATTTGTTTTTTTTTCTTTCAGGTTATGAAAGTATATCAAATAGACTTTGTTGCCTCTAGGCATCAAATATTTTGGTCTGATTTAGATTTAAATGAAGTGAAACGAGCAAATTTGTCTGGTTCAGTAGTTGAAACTTTAATTGATACAGGTAAAAATTTAAACATTTTTTAAATAGGTTTTAAAATTAGAAGTGTTTGATTTTATTTATTAAGCAGCTAGATGAATACCTGGTCTTTGAACAGAGGTAAAAAAATGAATAATGAATAAATCAGTACTGAAACAATGCATGCACAAAACTGAAAAACGTATACTGAAACAATTATTGTAGCTAAAATAATTATTTTTTTTATTTATTGTTATTTGTTGCCTTTCCCAGTGGCTTTATGTTATTAGATTAAGCAATATATGTACTAAAACTGCACCAATTATCAGTAGTGCTTCTTACCAAAATTAATAAAGCTTCATTGGGGTCAATTTATTTTTAATTGATATGGTTAATGGTGATTGAAACTATGGTCATATTTTAAGGTTTCCCTAAATGTATGAGTAACGTTTTTAAATTAATTTTGTGTTTCAGTACATAGCTTATTTTTTTAACTTCAATAAATGGCTGTTACTAAATTTAATTAAGCATTGCTGGTGTCAATATTAGATTGGAGATTTTTTTTAGTTTGTTCTAAAATAATTAGTACAATTTCTCTATTTATTTTGCTTTTCAGGACATAATTTATTTATTTTATATTAATTACCGTTTTTTTTAAACTTTTTAGTTTTTTAGACACACGTTTTAAATGTATAACTATAAATAAATTAAACATGTGGTTTTAGTTCATTTTAGATACATTAATTTGGTAACGTAGTCTGTCTATGCTACCATGTACATATATTAATCATTGAGTTTCTCTAACGTAATGATTAAAAAATAGTTAAATATTAAAGAATAGGCAATAAACTTTTATTTTATTAAATGGAGCTATGAGCTACCAACATTTGGGAAAAAAATGGGAAAAATGGGAAAAAAATTCCACTCCCAATATCAAGATCATAGAACAAACATTTTTAGAGTTATAAGAGACATAGACAAACATACAAACTCTTCTTTTTTTATTATTTTAGATTTTTTTATAAAATGTCTTATGAATAAAATATTTTGATTAATTTACAGTTCTGTTGCATACATGATTTTGTTTTTAAGTAAATAAAAAAATTGTTTCTATAGTATTAGAAAATCCAGATGGTTTTGCCGTTGACTGGGCTTCCGGAAATCTTTTTGTTTCATCTTCCGCACTTGAGACTGGGGGAAGAATTATTGCTACTAATTTAGATGGAGAATATGTTGTCAATATTATTAATGAAGATCTACATAATCCTCGCTCACTTGCTGTTGATCCTTTTGAAGGGTAAATTATTTCATCAAAACATATTAAGTTTAACCTTATTATTATTATTTTTTTAATGTTTAGAGAGCTGTTTTTTAAGTAAGGGCAGTTCATGAAAATAAAAATCAAAAGAAACAAAATTTTCATGTAGCAAATTTATTTTTTAATTCCACATACGTTTCTCTTTTTTTCAAAATAGTTGTCAAGTTTGCTTAGACACTTATTGTACCTTACAACTATATTTAGAATACCCTCTTCATATTAACTTGCCGTTTGCTCCGATGGTCACGAGCAATGTCACGTTTTCATCTTTATACTGGTTGCCGCCGAACTGTTTGAAACATCGGAAAAGATTAAAATTACTTTGCGCAATGTCTGAGCTGTATTGAGGGGTAGTCCAAAACTTCCCAGATAAAACAGACCAATAAAGCTTTGGACTGAAATGGGGAGAGAGTCATTGTCATGGAGTAGCAAAAGTTCCGGTCAAATCGACCGGTGAATGTATGCAGTCGACAGGTTTTCTGCCAACTAAAAATGCATCCCTGACCGTACCTCAGTATTTGTTAAACTTGAACATTTTAAAGACACAGAAGTGACCGTACTGGTTACCCTACACAGCTGTAACTGGGCACAGTTGTTCCCAATGTAATGCCAGGACACGACGCAAGCACTCGTTGCGACACACACGTCACCTATTAGTGTACAGGACAAAACGGCCCTTACTTAAAAAAACAGCCCTAGTATTTAAAAACATAATAGTGTAGTAAGATTTTTTGAATTTATTAGTATTTGTTTTATGGAATAAGTTTTTTTTAAAATTTTAGGTGGCTATATTGGTCTGATCATGGAAATGCTGATGTAAATCCTGCTATCGAGAGAGCTAAAATGGATGGCACTTTTCGTGAAGTTATTCTCTCTGGATCTTACGATAGTAAACTGAATACAGCTACAAGTATGTTTTTAATGTAATAGATTTATAGAGCACAAATATGACAAGTAGTAAAAATTTAAATAATAGGCAACATATATTGTAGCAACACTACAATATATAGTACTGTAGGGAACAGATTATCCAGAACGATCGGGACCATCGCTATTCCGGATAACTGATTTTTCCAGTTTTCTGAATTTCTACAAAAAGCCGTATGTTTTCATTGTCAAACCCAACTAAAAAAAATTTATTTAGAAATTATCTTAAAAAGAAGAAAAAACGATAAAGTAATACACTAATGATTATTTCTAAAATGATGGTAAGGTAAACCTCTTTTAAAAAAGAAAGAAAAATCCTATAATCTTATGAGGAAAAAAAAATTTGTTTTTTAAATGGTGGGAAAATTTATCGAATTTCGTTCCGGTATTCCGGTGTACTGATTTCCGGATAAGAGGTTCTGTACTGTACTTTAAAAACTGAAATTTTAGTTTTGATGGCAAAACCAGGTTTTTAATTAAGAGAATGATTAAATCAATCCAAAAAATCTTGGCTGATGCTTACTGTGCTGATATCGGTTTACTTAGTGCTAGTAGTTAGCTAATTTTGAGAAGAAAAAAACAACAACAATTAGACAATTTTTATTAGACATAATAATTCACTTTATTTTAGTTTAATTATAGTTCACATTAGAAATTCCCATTAAAAATTATTTTGTGGTAATAAAATTAAAATTTTTTTCTTCATTTGCCTTATTATAAGATTTAGTAATTTTATGTAAAATTTATAAAAAAAGTAGGCAAATACTAAAACTTTTATTGAATAGTCATATTTCTGAATATCAACATTTGAAATTTAGCTAGACAGTTTAGTTTAATTTCAAATGTTTGTATTCAGAATTAAGCCTGAAAAAAAAGTTAAAATTGGTTAAAATTGGTCAACTATGTAATATATTTCATTTTTTTACTAATGTTAAACTAATGTTTGTTAAACTAATGTTCGTTAATGCATTTTTTTGTTGTATTTTTTTTATAAAATTTTATTGTGCTATAATTGTTAAGGAATTTTTTAGAAAAATAAGTCCCAAAATATTAATATTTCTGAGACAAACTCAGAAATTTTGTATAAAAGAAGCATTTTTATTTCTATATAGAGGAAAAAATGTTTCTTTTATTCCAATACCTGGAATTGTCCTAAATAATTTTTCATATTTTTAGTTTTACAAAGCTATTTAATTCTTATTAAAATCTCTTTTATTTCTTTACATGGAAAAATATATTATAGGTTTGAAATAGGAGAATTATTTCACGCTAAATGAGTATGGCAGAAGTTTAGCTCTAAAAGACCCACACAAATCTGAATTATCTGCTATAAGCAAAGCATAAGCAAAATTCTCAATAAAAATCATAATTAGTTCAAAACACAAAAATATAAAACCCTTTAAATAAATTTTAAGGCACATTTTGGATTGTTTTTTTAAAAATTAAATATAAAATACTTCAGTTATGTAAGTCGATCATGAATAGTTTATGTTGTGTAAAAATCAATTTTTAACCCCTCCAATGGATTTTAGTATTATTGAAATTATTTAAAAATAGGAAGAATTGAAACATTTAGGATTTGGATGGCAAGTTCTTTTTCATAGAGAAAGATAAAATAAAATGGACACAAAATCACTTTGCCTAGTACATTAAATCTTGATTGAAAATATGTTATTAAATCTTTAAAATAACTTTTTATGATTGTACTCATAATGTTAAATTTTTTTCTGTAACTTCTAATACCGATTTAGGTTCTAATTTTTTAAAATTCTAAATTTCAATTCAATCAGAACATTTCAAATTTGTAAAATATAGTTTTCTTAATGAAATACAAATAACATTTATTCCCATATTAGGTGAACTTTTTCCGAATATTCAACCTTCTTTTGATAGGTTTATGTGTCTGGATTTTGATGTATCTGGACATTGTTTATATTTGATGGGTAGTACAAATAACGTCTTCAAAAGAATGTTCTTAAAAATATGGAAGTAGATAGTGCCAATAGAACCAGTGATTGTTGCCATGAGTTGAAATTTCATAGAATCAGAACTGGCAAATCCCATAGAAACAAAAGTTAATTGATGCAAACAGACATGAAATATTTAATTCCTACTTTACTTAAAAGTATTTCAATTGCTGAGTTTTCATTAATATAAAACAACAATCTTAGTGCATTAAATAATGGTTAAAAATATGCTATGAAATCTTTATAATAACTTTTATGATTGTACTCACAATATTCCTTTAATTTTTTTAAAAAAACTTTTAATGTTAATTTAGGTTCTAATTTTTTTAAAATTCCAAATTTCAATTCAGTTTGATTATTTCCAATTTGTAAAATATATTTTTCTTTAATGAAATAAAAAAACTTTTTTTAAATCTTCAATTTTTATGATAGGTTTATTTCTGGATTTTGATGTATCTGGACATTGTTTATATTTTGTGGATAGTACAAATAATGTCATCAAAAGAATCTTTCTTAAGAATATGAAAGTAGAGACTGTGCCAATAAAAGCCGAATTCATTCAGAAACCATCAGCTCTTACTATTTACTATAACACTTTACTTTATGCCACGTTTGGAGATAGTGCAATTCATTCTGTTGATAAGTTGTCTGGAGAAAATCATACTGTTTTGAGAGAAAATACTGATGGTGTCTATGGTCTTAGAGTTTATGATGAACAGCTACAAAACAGTAAGTGTTATTTAAGGTTTTTTGATCTCTCTCAGATTTTTTAAATTTTAAAGTTTGTTTTTAGTTGAATCTAGCAAATTGAATAATTTTTGTTTTTAGCTGCCATACTTAAATTTTTGCAAAGTTAAAAATATATATATAGATTACCGTTTGAATTTCAAGAGCAGATAAAATGTTTTTTAAACCTAATAATAATAATTAATTTTAAAATATAACTTTCTTAATAAATATTAAAATATTGCTTTTATTTTTGTATGATATCAATTTCTTGTAAATATCTTGATAAAAACTTTGCAATGCAGTTTGTTTACATGAAGTGAATTTTATTATTATCTTGAGCTATAAGTGTTATGAAAATATACTGTATTGTTAACTCAGAATGAATATTTTAAAAACGATGTAGTGAGTAAATATACTAGGTAAAATAATTTCATGTACTTTGAATTATTTTGCAGTTAATTTTCTCCCAGTGAACTTAATTTTAAAAATGTTTTTATTATTTTATTATATTCAATTTATTATAAATAGCTTGACAAAAACTTGGTAAAATTAGTGAATTCACAAATTTTGTTATAAAATATTATTCCTTACTTTAAGTTCTTTCAAATCCTGGTTAAGTTTCGCCAAATATTTTTTTCATTGTTGGGTAAACTGCTACATAAAGAGTAAAAATTTTTTTTCAACTAATGAAAAAATAGAATCTTTAAAAAATCAAACTTATGTTTTATTATTGTAAATTTGTGTGCAATTAATGTTGGAACATTTTTTAGGACATAGTTTTTGTAATGTAATTTCATTTTAGACTAATTACTAATTGAGACTAATAATAATAATTTTATTTTGTGCATGAATTACATTTTTTTATTTGTCTTAAAAAAGTGATTTTCCTTCAAAGTACACCTTATTTTACAGAAACCAACATTTGTTCCTTGAATAACGGAAATTGCTCTCATATATGTTTGCCTATTTCATCAATAGAACGGGTATGCAAATGTACTCTAGGTTATCATGAAGATCCCACCAATGAAACTAACTGCATTGGTAAGACTCTTATATTTCTTTAAAATTTAAAATGTTCTCTATCATAATACTTAAGTGATCTCTAATTTTAAATAGTATACTAGAAATTATCTTTGTATTAACTATTTTTGAGAAATGTAAGAACTTTTTTTCATGATTAATCAAATAATATATTATTGGTTCTATTATACTTCATTACGTTTTTTGTTTTTAAATTGAAAACATTATTAAAATCATTTGTTTAGCTACCTGTTAAAAGTATATCATCAAAGAAGTAGAGGAATTTGTTGATTTAAATTTAATACATAATATAAAAACTCAGAAAAACACTAGTAAGACTGACTCTTTTTTTTGTTTTTATTTTTTTTTGTTGAATAATGATTCTTAAAAAAGAAGAATTTCTTAAATAACAGACAAGCATTATTATGCCATATTTAGCTTATATCGAAACTGTATTTATAGTTAATGTATTAAACAAGTCTTATGGTGTCCCTTTTGGGAAAAAAAATTATTTTTCTAAGCTATATATATATATTTTTTAAATATACAATATATACTAAGTGAAATTTGATGGTTATCTTTCAAAATTTTTTGGAGCTTGCAAGTATAATTTGTTATCAAGTCTTATGATGTCCCTTTAGGGAAAAAAAATTATCTTTCTAAGCTAGTTTTTTTTTTTTTTTTTTTTTTTTTTTTTTTTTGAAATATACAATTTCTATACAAAGTGATGTTTGATGGTTATCTTTCAAAATTCTTTGGAGCATGCAAACATAATTTATTATCAAGGTATTAGGTACACACATTCTTAGTTTACTAATAACATCTAAGCTTTATTAATTTAGAAATGTTCCCCAAAACATCTTTAAAAACTGAAATGCATGATGCTTATTTCATTGAATTACAATTATATATAATAAGAACTTTAAAAAAATAGCCTTAGTATCTTTTTATTAATACGTTGCTCTTAATTAAATGTTTACGTAAAGTGGTGAGTGTAAATAAAGGGTAATAAATTACAATTACTTTCCAAGCACTAGGAGAATAAAAATAATATTAGTTATCTTTATATCATGTGAAAAAAATTTATATAATGGGTATAGAGAAAGGATTTAAATTTTTTCCTACATAAAAACATTGTAATTTGGATACTATTTAACTTTTGTATTAATTTAATTTTATTCTCTAAAGCCCTAATTGTAAAATGTGTCAATTTTCTAGATTTTTTTTGTATATGTCTTTAATAACTTATAGCACTATGCCCTACTGTAAGCCTTGGCCTGCTGAGCAAAATCGCTCCAAACCTCCTTATTTTAAGCTTTTAACTTCCATCAAAGTGGTTAGATCTTGGTATTAAGTTTTGTTTATTATCTTATTGTTATCTTGGTATTAAGTAAGATCTTGGTATTAAGTAAGAGAGTGGTATTAAGTTTTTTACCATCAAAGTGGTTAGATCTTGGTTTTTATCGTCCAATCATTTCTTTTTTTATTTTCCTCATGCTCTTGAGTTAAGGTTTCCATTTAATGTCAAAAAGACATTAAAAGATTTAAGGCATATTGAACGATTGTCTTTAATCCCTTAGAATATTTAAAAAAAAATTTCTTTTTCTCGAATGGGTGAATACTTTTGTTGAATTGTAAATAAAATGTGAGAATTTTGTCTATGTAGTGTGAGTTGTAAAAAATGTATATATGTAATGGGATTTTAAGTGGTCTTGCTTTAATTTACTTTATTTCATCTTGTTTTTACAGGGACTAATGAATTCATTTTATATTCCTCCAACTGGGGAATCCATGGTATTGGTCTAAAGAAAACTGTTGAAGAAAATCCTGTACTTGCTCCAGTGTCTCGTATATCAATGGCTTCCTCTTTAGATTTTTATGAACGTGAGTGATATTAACTCTTAATTTAGTTGAATTTACTCTATAAAAATTTGTTAACTGTTATTCTGGTCTATATTCTTTTATTTCGAGGAAATTGAATTTTCACTGTTTTGTTAACTATGCATTTTGTGAATATATCTGTACGAAATATTATATTAACAAAAATAAAATTCATTAGTGATTAGTTAAATAAAAAAATTTTTTTTATCTTGTAAACAAAAAATGATGGACTTTCAGTTCAGGTAATCTAGTTCAATTGGAATTAATTGAACCTCGAACTTAACTTCTTGTTCTTATTGATTTTCATTTTTTTAATGATTGTTTATATTATTTCAGCGGAAGATTATATTTATTGGACAGACAGTGACGCTGGTATGATTACTAGAGTAAAACGTGACATGACTCACCGAGAGGTGGTTATAAAAGGTCTTGACTCCATTGAAGGATTTAGTATTGACTGGAATGCAGGTAATTTGAACTCAGCAAACTACTTCACTAAATATACTAAACAATATTAGACATTAAATTTAGTTATATTTTTTATCCAATAAAATCTGCATTAATTTATTTGGAAACTTTCAGAACTTCTTTAAAATAAGATTTTTGACAGCTTTGTTCACAACCTCCTTATGTCCCTGAGAGTTCAGTGGGAAAGGGACTATGTGTTAATCATATTAGTAATGCTCTCTAACAGAAAAAAAAAAGATTAGTTATAAAGTTAACTCATTGATTGTCACTAGCACTACTCATTACCAACCATAGCATTGATTATTTTTATAAAAAGCTACTTTTTGATCAATATATTGAATATTTAAAAATCTTGTTCTAAAAAGAATTGGTTTTAAACGTACTTTTTACCTTTTTATTTGAAAACAACACAAGCTTTCAAAAGTAGTAGAATGAAGTGTACAATTTATAGTTAAAAATTTTTTTCACATGTTCTTTCAACAGTATATTTTAAAGCAAAAACATTGAAGGCAACTAGATGTAAAATTTGTTCCACAACATCTTCTATCAAGATCAAAAGGAAATATTGATTAATTGTACAAAATTTTTCTGATTAGTTTGATCCAGTATTAAACAAATTAACT